>JAOTOM010005142.1:345000-702500 GCA_034440615.1 Ashinkailepas kermadecensis | reverse complement strand
AAACCGGGAAGCTGACACCAGCGGCACTGACGCTACCAATGACACTGACGACACTCGAACACAGTCACTGGGATTCGGTGACGCTCCGAGGGGGTGGCCGTGTGGACCATAACCCATCACGACATGGCCGTGGGGACCATAACCCATCACGACATGGCCGTGGGGACCATAACCCATCACGACATGGCCGTGGGGACCATAACCCATCACGACATGGCCGTGGGGACCATAACCCATCACGACATGGCCGTGGGGACCATAACCCATCACGACATGGCCGTGGGGACCATAACCCATCACGACATGGCCGTGGGGACCATAACCCATCACGACACGCTCAACTTTATAACAAAACACCACGTTTTGCTCGATTTGAAATGAGAAAATAGGCTCGAAAACTCGCATCATTTCCATGCTCTCGTCACGTTTGGAATACTTAAGTTGAGTTTAGTTTTACCAGTTTTCAGTATTCGTTCCATGTCTTTAGTCCTTACGAATAATTTATCGCTTACATTGCGTCACCCATCTAGGTTGAGTTTCAGGGTGCGCACCCGCCAGCATGCATAGAAACTGTACACTTTTGAAGAACAGAATAGATTAAGAAGAATTAATGAAGAACACAAAGATTAAGAAGACTTCGTCTTCTTAATTTTTATCGGTGGGCATCGGTACCCAGACGATTGATCGGTACACAGGACATCGAACAGAAAAGCAGGTCGGCCGGATATCCGTACGAATCCATGCTCTCTTTGCATACGTGGTTCCACCAGATTGGAAGGGAAATGAATTTAGCATGACATGAGAGGGCTTTGTGGAATAAAATAACTTAATAGCTTGTTTAATAGCAGAAGTCGACTTTAAATGCTCCCATAGTTTGGATATAGCGATTGATCGGTTTGAAAGTGCTCTGCAGGTTGTGCTAACCCCTCGCGCAACCGCTGTCGAAATTACATTGTACAAAAAAGATGCCAAGTAGCCACACAGTGTAGAGCAACCCCTGCAGTTGGTGTTTCTAAACTGTTATGTGTCCAACCGGCGCTGCAGCTGCCTGCGATACCTACCAACAGGCGAGCAGCAGGTAAGGTGCAGACTACGACCCGACTGCTGCCGGCCTCACCCCCCCCCCCCCCTGGACGCCAGCTGCCGGCCTCAGCCCCCACTGGACGCCAGCTGCCTGCGATACCTACCCACATGCGAGCAGCAGGTAAGGTGCAGACCCCACTGACCCGACTGCTGCCGGCCTCAGCCCTCCCCCCCCACCCCCCTGGACGCCAGCTGCCGGCCTCAGCCCCCACTGGACGCCAGCTGCCTGCGATACCTACCAACATGCGAGCAGCAGGTAAGGTGCAGACTACGACCCGACTGCTGCCGGCCTCAGCCCCACATTGCCCCCTCCAGCCCCCTGGACGCCAGCTGCCGGCCTCAGCCCCCACTGGACGCCAGCTGCCCGTCTCAGCGCCTCGCTGGACGGCACTGCCCGCAGCAGCTGGCTCCAGAGCTCAGTCTAAGTGCCCGCTGGACGGCAGCCGCAGCAGCTGGCTCAGAGCTCAGCTATGTGCCGCTGGACGGCAGCCGCAGCAGCTGGCTCAGAGCTCAGCTATGTGCCGCTGGACGGCAGCCGCAGCAGGCTCAGCTATGTGCCGCTGCAGCTGCAACAGCAGCTGGATCCTTTCGTTATCGTCTCCTTTTGGGAGGCAGATGCGCGTGCCATTCGCCTTGCACGATCAAAACGCTTTGTCACTGTTGTCGGGCAGAGATGTGGGAGCCGGGACGACTGAGGAGTGAGGAGTCATCTCACGTCGGGTACCTCTGGCCGTCAGTACAGGTGACCCGATCGACACTGTATGTCACTGTTGTCGGGCAGAGATGTGGGAGCCGGGACGACTGAGGAGTGAGGAGTCATCTCACGTCGGGTACCTCTGGCCGTCAGTACAGGTGACCCGATCGGCACTGTATGTCACTGTTGTCGGGCAGAGGTGTGGAGCCGGGACGACTGAGGAGTGAGGAGTCATCTCACGTCGGGTACCTCTGGCCGTCAGTACAGGTGACCCGATCGGCACTGTGTGTCACTGTTGTCGGGCAGAGGTGTGGAGCCGGGACGACTGAGGAGTGAGGAGTCATCTCACGTCGGGTACCTCTGGCCGTCAGTACAGGTGACCCGATCGGCACTGTATGTCACTGTTGTCGGGCAGAGGTGTGGAGCCGGGACGACTGAGGAGTGAGGAGTCATCTCACGTCGGGTACCTCTGGCCGTCAGTACAGGTGACCCGATCGGCACTGTATGTCACTGTTGTCGGGCAGAGGTGTGGAGCCGGGACGACTGAGGAGTGAGGAGTCATCTCACGTCGGGTGCCTCTGGCCATCAGTACAGGTGACCCGATCGGCACTGTGTGTCACTGTTGTCGGGCAGAGGTGTGGGAGCTCTAGCACCGCCAACACCACGCGACTAGGAGTATCGCCATGTGAAGCCTATCACGGCGTGCAACGATGATGATTGGTTCTTATGCGGGTGGAGAGCTCTCCTATAATCTAGAATGCCAACACTACTACGAACTGGAGATACTTTGTGCTCCCACTGTGGTTTTGTGTCAGTGGCTTCTGAACGCTTCAGCCGGTGATTCTCAAGCTTCGTGACTGATCCTAGCATTCCTCTGTCACATAGAGTGCCATTCTCTAGCCCTCTATTTTGGTCAGGACGGCTCCAGGATTGACTTTTAGGAAGCGTATTCAGAATAATTTCATCAAGCTTGCAATATTGTAGCACATTTATATTATCCCGTCTGCATCTTCAAAAGTTAATGAACCTTCCTCACCAAACTCCGCAACCAGTGTTGAAAGGGCATCGGCTATATGACGTGAGAGTACATAGTTTACATGCTGACCACAGGCGCGTACAAGGTGCGTAAGAATGTGGGTAGAAGGTTCACTGTCTAAATGCATGTAATTGGTGGCATTTAGTTGTGAACGTGCTACACAGGCAGCCATGGAAGAATAGGTCATTTTGTTTCGGGAAGTTTCAAAGTATATTATACTCGAAAGCAGCTCTAGACTACTTTTTTGGCAAACTTTTTGGCAAACAAGATAAATGTTCCCATTTCTGTCAGTTTGTCTCCCTCCATGTCACCCCTTGAATCTATGTAAGAAATTAGCATGATAGAACTTTGTAGCACCATGGGTGCCATAAACAAAGAAGACCTTATAGATGATTCTGCGGTTGCATACGCGCTGGACTCGCTTACCCAAGCGACCCTAGACCGGAGAGCAGCGACCCTCTCATTCAAAATGGCGTCTCATCGGAAAACCCAACTCCTCCTTCCAACTCTTCCATTCTTTTGTCAGCCGAAGGTCCGGAAGACCTGAGTACGCCCCACGAACGGAAATTTCTTGAAAATGGGCCCACTCAAACGGGCACCATGTTTTGTTTTCGATCAGTGGCACCTCTCCAGAGAAATAGCGCTCCTGAATAAGTGCGTCCTCGGTAGAAATATGCGGACCTCAAAAACAGCAGCTCATAATTGAAAATATTCACCAACGTTCTACAACTAAAACCGAACCTTAACTCCCTTACGCTTACAGGCATCTCACAGATGTTCTGCTGGATTCTTGATAGGCTACTGCCAAGTCGTGTGTGTAATACACGAGCTACGTACTTCCACAGCTGCCGAAATACAGCCTGCACAGACGCGGAAGTCATGCCGCACCCCCCCCCCCCCACACACCACCAACGCCACAATCTACGACGTCAGACTCAGACTTCCAACAGCCCGCGTCAACAGATCAGCTGATGGTATCGCCAACCACGGCCGGTTTGGCTGGCCAACTGCCACTGCTGCTGACCATCAACTTGCCGACCAACTAACCGCCACATCAGTTGCTTCCAGAAGGTTTGCCGGCCGTCATAAGCAGAGGGGCGATACAGCGCGTGGTGGTGTCACGCTCTACGATTACCTAACAGAAATGTCACTCGTCTGCGTGCCTCGCATCGCAATCTGGGACTGTCGCGCGCACCTCCGATTTTGTTTGTGTCTTGTTTGTTTGTGTGCCGGATGCCGTCCTGCTTGTGACACGTTATCGGCACCAAGGCTGAAGCAGTGCAAGTCAAGGCCGACAAAGTGTCTCGGTGGCAGCCTCTTGGAGTCCAACCCAAACAAGTTGGTAGTGGTCTGGCGGGGATCTGGCAGAGGTCTTCAAGGGGACTGGGAGGGTCTGGGAGGGGTCTGGTAGGGATCTGGCAGAGGTCTCGGAGTGATCTGGCAGGGATCTGACAGAGGCCTTGGAGTGGTCTGACATGCATCTGACAGAGGTCTTGGTGTGGTCTGGCATGTGTCTGGCAGTCTCGGAGTGGTCTGGCAGCGATCTGGCAGAGGTTTGGAACAGGTCTGAGAAGGGTCTGGGAGGGATCTGGGAGAGATCTGAGAGGGGTCTGAGAGGGGTCTGGGAGGGATCTGGGAGGGACAAGGGAGGGATCTGGGAGAGATCTGAGAGGGATCTGGGAGGGATCTGGGAGGGATCTAAGAGGGGTCTGGGAGGGATCTTGGAGGGATCTGGGAGGTGTCTGGGAGGGGTCTGGGAGTGATCTGAGAGGGGTCTAGGAGGGATCTGGGAGTGATCTGAGAGGGGTCTGGGAGGGGCCACTTTGCAAGGTCTAGTGGCCCTGAATGAAAGAAATCCGCGAGGGGTCGATGGGATAGAGGTACCAGCCGATGTCGGTGGGATGGTGGGACCAGCCGATATTGGTGGGATGGTGGGACCAGCCTATGTCGGTGGGATGGTGAGGCCAGCCTATATTGGTGGGATGGTGGGACCAACCGATACTGGTGGGATGGTGGGACCAGCCGATGTCGGTGGGATGGTGGGACCAGCCGATATTGGTGGGATGGTGGGACAAGCCGATGTTGGTGGGATGGTAGGACCAGCCGATGTTAGTGGGATGGTGGGGCCAGCCGATGTTGGTGGGATGGTGGAGCCAGTCGATGTTGGTGGGATGGTGGGTTCAGCCGATGTTGGTGGGATTGTGGGACCAGCCGATATCAGATCACCCTTAATGCATGCACATAACAGCAGGAGGCCGTGCGTATCCGTGGTTGATAGGGATTAGCCCAACTTAGCCTCGCCTCTTGTGCTTACGGAAGTGGACTCCAGGGGGTCTTCTTGGGAGGTCGAGGCTTCAAGTCGCAGATCCGGTGCTTCACGCGGTCATCAACATGCCGAGTAGTGTAGCCATGAATATCCTGACAACCGTGCAGGTGCGATCAGCACATGGCAGCCACCGTGTCACGTAGCTCATGCATGGCCGACCAGTGTGGCGCCACTGAGCTGGTGCTGGACGACACTTGTCTCACCACCGCTGGAGCCAGCCAGCCAGCATCAACACGCTGCGTGGTGGCCAGCCTGAGAGGTGCAGCACACACAGTCACTCAGCACACACAGTATCACGCAGCCCGGCCAGCCGCCAGGTCACAAGGTGACCGGCCGGTCGGTGACCTGACACCGCGACTCGTGTCATTGCCAGCAGGCCGGTCCCAGTTGTGGAGATCGTGTTATTCACCCGCGACTATCGATCCCCCTCCCCAACCGCACTCCCCCACTCTTCGTTGCAGCCCCCCCCCCCCGCCGACGGGCCGCTGCAGCGTGCAGCTTGGCACAGCGCCAGCGATAAACACGTGGAGTCTGGGCAGCAGCGGCACCGGCCACCGGCCACCGGTCGTGTGGCTCAGCAGCGGCACCGGCCACCGGCCACCGGTCGTGTGGCTCAGCAGCGGCACCGGCCACCGGATCGTGTGGCTCAGCAGCGGCACCGGCCACCGGTCGTGTGGCTCAGCAGCGGCACCGGCCACCGGCCACCGGTCGTGTGGCTCAGCAGCGGCACCGGCCACCGGCCACCGGTCGTGTGGCTCAGCAGCGGCACCGGCCACCGGTCGTGTGGCTCAGCAGCGGCACCGGCCACCGGCCACCGGTCGTGTGGCTCAGCAGCGGCACCGGCCACCGGCGACCGGTCGTGTGGCTCAGCAGCGGCACCGGCCACCGGCCACCGGTCGTGTGGCTCAGCAGCGGCACCGGCCACCGGCCACCGGTCGTGTGGCTCAGCAGCGGCACCGGCCACCGGCGGCACCGGCCACCGGTCGTGTGGCTCAGCAGCGGCACCGGCCACCGGCGACCGGTCGTGTGGCTCAGCAGCGGCACCGGCCACCGGTCGTGTGGCTCAGCAGCGGCACCGGCCACCGGCCACCGGTCGTGTGGCTCAGCAGCGGCACCGGCCACCGGCCACCGGTCGTGTGGCTCAGCAGCGGCACCGGCCACCGGCCACCGGTCGTGTGGCTCAGCAGCGGCACCGGCCACCGGTCGTGTGGCCCAGCAGCGGCACCGGCCACCGGTCGTGTGGCTCAGCAACGGCACCGGCCACCGGTCGTGTGGCTCAGCAACGGCACCGGCCACTGGTCGTGTGGCTCAGCCGGAGTGTGTGGACATGTGTTGGCCTGACCTGGCCTAACCTGGCCTGACCTGGCCTGACCTGTCCTGACCTGGCCTGACCACCGACCGCCGCCCAAGACCTGTTGAAGCCACTATCGCCCCTGCGCCTGCACTAGAGTCACGGTTCACCGACCGCCGCCCAAGACCTGTTGAAGCCACTATCGCCCCTGCGCCTGCACTAGAGTCACAGGTCACCGACAGGCCACGGGTCACCGCCACACTGGGCCGGCAGGGCAGCTACAGGCCACGAGTCACTGCCACATCGGGAAATAGGGGCACCCCCAGGTCACCAGTCACCGCCACACCGGGGTAGGGGGCACCCCCAGGCCACGAGTCACCGCCATACTGGGCCGGCAGGGCAGCTACAGGTCGCGAGTCACCGCCACACCGACCGGGAGAATACCCACAGGCCACGAGTCACCGCCACATCGTGGTAGGGGGCACCCCCAGGCCACGAGTTACCGCCACACCGGGTCAGAGGGGCACTCCCAGGTCACGACTCAACGCCACACCGACCGGGAGAATACCCACAGGCCACGAGTCACCGCCACACCGACTGGGAGAATACCCACAGGTCACGAGTCACCGCCACACCGGACTGGGAGGATACCGGCAGGCCACGAGTCACCGCCACACCGACCGGGAGGATACCCACAGGCCACGAGTCACCGCCACACCGACCGGGAGAATACCCACAGGCCACGAGTCACCGCCACACCGACCGGGAGAATACCCACAGGCCACGAGTCACCGCCACACCGACCGGGAGGATACCCACAGGCCACGAGTCACTGCCACACCGACTGGGAGGATACCCACAGGCCACGAGTCACCGCCACACCGACCGGGAGAATACCCACAGGCCACGAGTCACCGCCACACCGACCGGGAGGATACCCACAGGCCACAAGTCACTGCCACACCGACTGGGAGAATACCCACAGGTCACGAGTCACCGCCACACCGGACTGGGAGGATACCGACAGGCCACGAGTCACTGTCACACAGCACTGGGAGGACACCCGCAGGCCACGAATCACCGCCACACCGGGCCAGAGGGAGTCCTCGAGGCCACTGATCATTGCCACACCGGGCCGGGAGGGCAACCACAGGCCTCGGGTCATTACCACGTCTGCCCGGGAGGGAGCCGACAGGCCACGGGTCACTGCAATACCGAGAGGGCACCCACTGATCATGAGTCACTGCCACATCGGTTCGGGAGGACGCCGATGAGCAGCAGCACCAGGGAAAACAACGGGATACGCCGGTGTCAGGTGTTTCCATGCGATTATTTTCACATGTCCACCAGTGATGCTTGCCAACATTTCCGACCATGTGTTGTTCCCAGAGGCACAGCCAAGAGGGGTGTCCGTGTTCCCCCCTTGCGACCAAAAATGCACTAGATAAAAAAAAAGATATTTTCCCCACTGAAACCAAACATTTTCGGCTCGGTTCGCGCCGAAAGCCTATTCTGTTTCGTGACATTTTGGGGGGAGCTGGCCCACTTACGAAAATCCTGGCTGCGCCCATGGTTGTTCCGGTTGATGGGTGCATTCTAACTATCCAGCACCATCGGAATCGGAAAACCCATTGTATTCCCATCACAAAAGGGTTGATAGCGAGACCACACGCTTGATGATAATATTTTCCGATGCTCATATTGCGAAATGGTTTTATTTCTAGCTGTAAATGGTACACTATGTCTTTCAATGGCATGTTTGTGTCAGTTGGGACTATGTTAGGTATACGTGGTGTTTTTGCTGGTGAACTTGTATTGTTGAGGTTTTGGACAACATTTAACTTGTGACATAGGGGGAGACGAATTGCATCATGTATTCTCCATGGATTTGACGACCGAATTTCGACTGTTTTCAATGCGAAAATATAAATATTGTCCAAAGTCTTCACATTTTGACAATTCTCCAACGAATCATCACATACAATATGCATATGCATATTGTCCTATGTATTCGATAGTCTTAATACAAACATTTCCAGACTTGACACACATGACACCACATCGAATGACAGGAGGAAAAATAGGTTGACAAGAGCCTCTCAACATAAGATGTGGAATTCTTGCAGAATGAATATATACGCCGGTGTTTGCGCACTAGTTGTGGGATTGTGATTGTGATTGTGATTGTGATTGTGATTGTGATTGTGATTGTGATTGTTATTGTTATTGTGATTGTGATTGCACTGAAAAGCCTCTTAAATGCCTTATTGTCGTGCGTTTCAAATAATGTACTGTTGAAATAGTTAAATGAATCCTTCGGTCCGGCCCATGATAACATGCTGTTCACCGGGGAGGGAGGTAGCCGGCTTTAAGAACTCGGATTTGTACAACAAAATTGAAGTACGCCAATGCTTTGTATTGCTCTTCAAGTTTATTAGTCTTGTTTACATGTTATTACCCGGAATGACATTATACTTAGGGAGCATTGTGAGAGTGCGGCAAGAGCACTAGGCAGGCCCATTTTCCAGTTGGGGGATGCACGTGCATCCCCAAATGTATATATACTTCTCACCATTGGGACGCTGTGGAAGTCGTTTAGAATGCCTTGCATGGACCAACAAGCAGAAAAGGCGAGGTGTGGATAGCGCTGCGACGCCTCCTACAATGGCCAAACTATAAGTGCAAATGTATGTAGGTGTCTTCGATTTTAGACCATGTCAATGAAAATGCTTTGGGCTACGTCCATCCTTTTCGTTGTACAGTTACTATGAAAGAAGCATTTTAATAACATTGCAATATATACTCTTTTGGGAAGAGAAGTTTGACAAGTGTAAATCGGCTCAGTTACGTCCGGTGACACCATTAGGTAACCATTTACGTGATGATCTAAATGATTGCAAGTCGATTCGTGTACGTCCGACCGTACCGCTATGTAGTCATTGATGTCAAGTGGCATGGCAACTCAGCTCATATAGTTTAATGCAACGAAGAATGGCTCTTAGATGCTCCTGGGTTTTAGACATTGCGTGTAAAGAAAATATACGACCTTCAATATACCAGGAGGTGCTGAGTTGATATCAGAAGTAACGATAAAGGTTATATTTTATTACTCAACGTTTCGGCCAGGGGCCATCGTGAGGAGTGATGAAAAAAGCTCAAGCTTAAAAAATTGAAAAATTGAAAAAGTCACGCGGGAAAAAACGTGCAAAAAGACACGTGGAATGCAGAAAAGCCTCCTCAGTGGTGCAGACACTCACAGAAACTCCAAATCAGAAACAAAGTATGTCAGGAAGGAATCCTCTGAGGAAGCCCGAGCCGATGGTCCATATACATATCGATACATACACTCATGCACATATATAGACATATAGCCAATATAACGCGTAATGTATACTATATATAACTTATGTTTATGTAATTTTATGTCATATACCAAGACGTCGTTTGCGTGTTTGGTTGAGGCCGTAGATTACGTATATGTAGATATTCGAGGACCTTCAGATCAGCGTTGTCCCTGGCTGTTGCTAAAATTTATATTTTGAAGTTTGAGTTAGTGTCGCTGTGTTCCATGTTAGAATGTTTGTCGATCATGTGTTCGCCTAAAGGTGTGTATGCTCTCCGAAGTCTGGCATCTCCCAAGTGCTCATTGTACCTATCCCTGATTCTACGTTTGGTTTCACCGACATAAAATGTTTCAAGACAACGATTGCACGTTATTTTGTACACTACGTTTTTCCGTGTGCATCTACCTTTGAGCCCGTTGACACAGGTGTGGCACGTTCTCCTACCAGCAGGGCATGGCGGCATTTCCAGGGCTGAACGGACCACAAGAGATAGCAAACAGCAAATGGCGAAGGTTTAATTGTTTGTCGCCCAGCAGCGAGGAAAGTTTGGTGGTGATGCCCATCTCTGGCATAATGTCTTAATTGGCTACAGTATTAAAGCTACCACAGTCTAGCAGGATGTGACCTATGATTAATGTCGCGTTGCAGGTCTGGCAGTGCGGTATTGTAAGCTGGGCATCTCTTAGCTTAGGCTGTGTTAGCTTTGTGCGACCAGTTCTAATTATGGCGAGGATGACGTCTTTTGACGGCGAAATTGCCGAAGTGCTCCAGGTACCTAAGGATGGCTTGATGTTGTAGGTGTGGTTGGAGGGGCCAGGTGTTGAGCTGTGCTGTTTCGATACGTTCTGGTGATGCTTATCAATGTGGCACTGTAGGATTTTTTGCAAGCCGTACATTAGGTAGCAGATCGTAGTCTCCATAGAGCATGCATTCAGCATTGTGAACCAAAACCATATCACAATAGCATTACCGACATGTATACAATCGCGTTGAAGCTGTCCAGACATTCTGTACCGCTGAGTTGCAGTTGCACAGACACACTGTACGGCTGAGCTGAAGTTGCACTGACACACTGTACGGTTGAGCTAAAGTTGCACAGACACACTGTACGGCTGAGGTGAAGTTGCACAGACACACTGTACGGCTGAGGTGAAGTTGCACAGACACACTGTACGGCTGAGCTAAAGTTGCACAGACACACTGTACGGCTGAGCTGAAGTTGCACAGACACGCTGTATGGCTGAGCTGCAGTTGTACAGACACGCTGTACGGCTGAGCTGCAGCTGCACAGACACGCTGTATGGCTGAGCTGCAGTTGTACAGACATGCTGTATGGCTGAGGTGAAGTTGCACAGACACACTGTACGGCTGAGCTGAAGTTGCACAGACACGCTGTACGGCTGAGCTGAAGTTGCACAGACACACACGCTGTATGGCTGAGCTGCAGTTGTACAGACACGCTGTACGGCTGAGCTGCAGCTGCACAGACACGCTGTATGGCTGAGCTGCAGTTGTACAGACACACTGTATGGCTGAGGTGAAGTTGCACAGACACACTGTACGGCTGAGCTGAAGTTGCACAGACACACTGTACGGCTGAGCTGAAGTTGCACAGACACACTGTACGGCTGAGCTGAAGTTGCACAAACACACTGTACGGCTGAGCTGAAGTTGCACAGACACACTGTATGGCTGAGCTGCAGCTCTGGTGGCTAGTCGAGCAGCTGGTGTGGCTGCTTTTTGCTGATGGCCAGATCGCCGGTCGGCCGGCGTGTGGCCATGAACCGGCCGGCTAACGACTCACTGCTGGTAGCCTTTCAGCAAGGTCAACAATCAGCCGGCGGGCGGCAGTCGGCAGTCATCCGACCACAGCCGACCACAGCCGACCACAGCCGACCACTGCCGACCACTGCCGACCACTGCCGACCACTGCCGACCACTGCCGACCACTGCCGACCACTGCCGACCACAGCCGACCACTGCCGACCACTGCCGACCACTGCCGACCACAGCCGACCACAGCCGACCACTGCCGACCACTGCCGACCACTGCCGACCACAGCCGACCACAGCCGACCACTGCCGACCACTGCCGACCACAGCCGACCACTGCCGACCACAGCCGACCACTGCCGACCACTGCCGACCACAGCCGACCACAGCCGACCACAGCCGACCACAGCCGACCACTGCCGACCACTCCGAAGCCGACCACAGCCGACCACTGCCGACCACTGCCGACCACAGCCGACCACAGCCGACCACAGCCGACCACAGCCGACCACAGCCGACCACAGCCGACCACAGCCGACCACTGCCGACCACTGCCGACCACTGCCGACCACTGCCGACCACTGCCGACCACAACTGCCGACCACAGCCGACCACTGCCGACCACTGCGACCACTGCCGACCACAGCCGACCTCAGCCGACCACTGCCGACCACTGCCGACCACAGCCGACCACAGCCGACCACTGCCGACCACTGCCGACCACCACAAGCCGACCACTGCCGACCACTGCCGACCACTGCCGACCACAGCCGACCACAGCCGACCACGCCGACCACTGCCGACCACAGCCGACCACTGCCGACCACCACACAGCCGACCACAGCCGACCACTACGCCGACCACAGCCGACCACAGCCGACCACTGCCGACCACTGCCGACCACAGCCGACCACTGCCGACCACTGCCGACCACTGCCGACCACTGCCGACCACAGCCGACCACTGCCGACCACAGCCGACCACTGCCGACCACTGCCGACCACAGCCGACCACAGCCGACCACTGCCGACCACAGCCGACCACTGCCGACCACTGCCGACCACAGCCGACCACTGCCGACCACTGCCGACCACTGCCGACCACTGCCGACCACAGCCGACCACTGCCGACCACTGTCGACCACAGCCGACCACTGTCGACCACAGCCGACCACAGCCGACCACAGCCGACCACAGCCGACCACTGCCGACCACGGCCGACCACTGCCGACCACAGCCGACCACTGCCGACCACTGCCGATCACAGCCGACCATTACCGACCACAGCCGACCACGGCCGACCACGGCCGACCACTGCCGACCTGCCGCCCTGCCGCCCTGCCGCCCTGCCGCTCGCGTGCACACGGCGCCGGCCGTCAGCACGGACCGTGCACGCGCCGACACTGCACCCTTGCCGCCGCGCCATGGTGGGCCGGCACCACGTCCGTGTCACTGGTTACACGGGATGTGGCGCCCGTGTCACTGGTCACACGGGATGTGGTGGTGATAGCCGCCATGGCGACGCAACCCGAGGTGTATGACGGATTTGTTTGTATATATATATATATATATATATATATATATATATATATATATATATATATATACAACATATCCGCCATACACCTCGGGTTGCGTCGCCATGGTTGCGTTACCACTTGAAGATGTGTGTGTGTGTGTATGTGTGCATTGCGTGTGTGTGGTTGTGAATGCAGTGTTGCGACTGCAATTTTTGCATGGAAAAACTACTCGAGACATACAAATAAAGCGTGACGGTCGCCTAGGTGGTTTTCAGTCTGTACGGCAGTTATGTTTGGTTCGATGTTACATGACAAGTGTGTCCTTCAGAAGCACTCGCAGGTCCACTCAGACCCATGTCAGGTGTCCTTCAGAAGCACTCGCAGGTCCACTCAGACCCATGTCAGGTGTCCTTCAGAAGCACACACAGGTTCACTCATGTCCATGTCAAGCATCCTTCAAAAGCATACGCAGGCCCACACAAGTCCATGCCGCTTTGCATTATCTCACAACACCTCACAACATCTCACAACAATTGCCCTCTATACTTGCTTCGCATATTTACATAATTATTCACATTTGTCGCATTTTCTGCTATTTGTAATTCACAAATAACAGGTATGGTAAAAGCAATCGGAATTGAAGTTAAGCCTTCAAAGTTGTCCTGTAATGCCTATTTTGCTAACCAATGGAAATAATTGTCAAACGTCAGAGTAAGTGGTTGATAAATTATTTTTCATAAAGTAAATTCTATATGACAGAAGTAAGTGACTGATAAATGATTACCTTCCGTTAGACGTTCTTTTTTGTTTCGTCGTCGAATTTCATCTTCTACGCGGAATTTTCTCGATGCAGTTGCAAAGTGAATTCTTGCACAAAACGTATACCTCTTAAGTGCCTCACGGCACCAGTTCATCACCACAAAATCAAAACCTATGCAATTGTTTGATACATTGTCTTTCTAATGGTGCCGTACCGATGTCTATAACTATTTCCGTTCTCGAGATTGCCCCCGCTCAGCCTTCACAGTTTGCTCAATGTGTGTATAGTCTGGTGACGTGTGTCCTATGAGCGAAAAGCAACCCCTTGATCTCGCGTCTCTCGCCACATGTATACCCTGCCGACCGGAAACTCGGTGCGACACATCTCATGCTCAGTACCCTTCCAATGTTTCCTTTTTCACGTGAAAATCGTCCCATCAATTCGACCACTGTTTCATTGCAAACAAAAACAAAGCCAAAAACAAACTCACGACCGGCAAATAGTAACATGATGCCCGAGGCGTCAGCAACGCCATGCGCTGCGGGTTAGTCTACCCGATACCTCACAGGCGGTAGCTATCAACGGCTCTCGGACAGCCAATCAGGGCGTGCATTGACCACGACATTGCTTGATTCAGGAGCAGGTTCGGCACAGTGGATGGGTAATCTACTCACCGAAAATTGCACAAATTGGTGGCAGACGCCCGTCGACCACATCTATTCGGAGGATGTGAGAGGGCAACACCGGTGAGGGCGGGGACAGGAAGACCGTGTTCGCGGGCGGACGTGCCTGCCATGGGGAGGACAAGTGGTGCTGGCTAGGGCCGGCACACACAAGACGGCAATGTGCTGGCTGGTGGTTCTGACGACAGGGGTGCGCTGGTGCCTCAAGTGACCGGCTGTCAGCCAAACGCCAGACATCATCCATCACAGGGGCGCCTTTTGAGACCGGCGGTCTGGTCGGCTCGCGACTCCACCCGCGGAAGGTCGGCGGAAACGGGGACAATGGAGCGTTCCCTGTCCTTCAGCAGGTTCACTCTGTTCCGTCCCCTGTCCTTCAGTAGGTTCACTCTGCAAGTTCACTGGACAAGTCAGATTCACTCGACAGGCTAGGATGGCTCGACATGTCAGATTCGCTCGACATATCAGGTTCACTCGACAGGTCAGGTTTACTCGACAGGTCAGGTTCACACAACAGGTTAGATTCACTCGACAGGTCAGGTTCACACAACAGGTCAGGTTCACTCCACAGGTCAGGTTCACACAACAGGTCAGGTTCACTCGACAGGTCAGGTTCACACAACAGGCCAGGTTCACTGGACAGGTCAGGTTCATTCAATAAGTCAGGTTTACTCGACAGGCCAGGTAACTCGACAGGACGGGATACTCGACAGGTCAGGTTCACTCAACAGGTCAGGTTCACACAACAGGTCAGGTTCACACAACAGGTCAGGTTCACTCGACAGGTCAGGTTCACTCGACAGGTCAGGTTCACACAACAGGTCAGGTTCACTCGACAGGTCAGGTTACTCGACAGGTCAGGTTCACTCAACAGGTCAGGTTAGATCAACAGGCCAGGTTCACTCACCAGGTCAGGATACTCGACAAGGTCAGGTTCACTCCACAGATCAGGTTCACTCCACAGGTCAGGTTCACTCCATAGGTCAGGTTCACTCCACAGGTCAGGTTCACTCGACACGTCATGTTCACTCGGTACGTCAGGTATCTAGTTGCGGAAAAATTTGGTAATCGTGAATTGTCGGTGGAGGATCTAGGAGGGTGGTGCAATTAATTCGGCCCAGCAAGTGTATGCTAGTGTTGCTTGTTTTCCACGACGTACAAACAGAGCATCTGTGTCATCTCCTGCTTCAAACAAGTCTTGAAAATATCTTCATCGACTCTACCAGAAAATCAATGAGTTCAGTTTTCCCTACTCTGCCCTACTGCCCCTACTGGGCTAGCTTTTAGGTATTTGAAGCCAGGAGCCTAGACCACTAGCGAGGGAGCGGCGAACAGGTGCCGGGCAGGCGAATCCGCCCACCCCTCCTATCTGTCGGCGATATCTCACAAGGCGGCGGGCATACTGTAATGGAATCGTGTGGCTGTGTTCACAACTGATGAGCGTATCCTATGCCCAAACACGTTTTGGAATCCGTTGGCAAATATGGCAAATATAGGAGATGCGGCGGTGCAAAGACGACTTGCCGGCAGTCGAACGTTCGAAGTCACAAAGGGTTCGTCGGCGCGTTGGCTTGGTGTGGCCGCCAACCCCGACCTCATCTGATCCGGAATGAATTGACTTAGGGCCATGCAATTTATACTGCAGCGAGTTCACTAGAACTGTAATCTACTTCCGGAATTGAGTGCTTCCACCTTCGGTAGTTTCTGAGATCTTTGGGGGTGGGCGAATCCGCCCCCCCCCCCTCTGGTGCACGTAACACGCCCTCCGGAGCGTGTGTTAGTATCGGCCTGCGATTAACTAGTGTTAGTAGTGTTACTAGTGTAGTGTTACTAGTTAGTAGTGTTACTAGTGTTACTAGCGTGTGTTAGTATCGGCCTGCGATGAACTCACAAAACTTGGCTGGCGAATCGGAAAAGCCTAGAGAAACATGAGAGGATCCATTTCTTCTCAGGCAAGCACATTGCTGTCGGTCTCTCCCACGTGACGTGACCGTCACAAGCACCAAGACGTTCATCGACAGCCCTGGACACCTCTAAAGCGGCAATAATAACCACACAAGTCCTGGAACGTCATCAAATTAATTATATTTTTTGTACCCATCAAACAATTATTGATATGATGTCAAAGCTTGCGGTTGAACAAGTGGTGGAGATCTCCCCTCTGACTTGATCCAGTAGTGGAAGCAGTGGTGGAGACCTCTTATCACACTTGAGGGAGGGGTGCGGTATGGTTTGTTGGTTCATATTGCCTAGTGTACGCCATACATATAATGCCAAGTATGCTTAGAGCAGGGATTTCTAGTACCACGGATCCCGGAGTCTCCACCACACATGGGTGAAGCATCTGGCAATGTTAAGCCAAGTTATGCCACATGGCGACATCTGTATTAGATGTAGATTTCTGTGTTGTCTATATGTGACAGCATCGAACCAAATAATAGTACTATGATAAATTTGTGTGATGATGGTATAGCACATGTTAACCGCCAAGGGGGTGGAACCCCCCACCCCCTTAAGGTTTTGTGTATTCCTTCCAAACCGATGAACGGATCGCTCTGAGATTTTCAGTACCCTCTGGGGCAACCTTTGACGACTTTTGGTGAATTTTTTTTGGAGGGCATGTCAGGTCACAGAGTTATGAGGTCATAAAAGGGAGCACCTCCGAGCAGTTTTCAACAAATACGTGATTATCACACCTAAACATGACATTGTTGCCACATCGACTGGTATTATGTGTTTTGCAATGCAATTTTGCAATGCCCAGATGGGTTCCCATTGGAAAAATAATGTTCCAAAATCGGTGACCTCGGTTGACCTCGTTTGACCTTCGACCTTTTTAGCGACCTACGGTAATTTTCGTGCTGAATTCGAATTCAGCGTCCATTTTACCCTGAGGAACTTTAAACTTCGAAATTGGAACCACTCTTAAAAAGTTGGATATTTGGGGTCACGGCTTTGACCTCATTTGGTGCATGACATATTGGTCCGATCACATCGTGTCACATGTCGTTATGTTCGCAATGTCCCAATAAACATGTTTCCGGCCATGTCGTGCATATTTAGACAGTAGTTTCGATATAACTGACGATTTTCTTCGGAAAATAACCCCAAAAATCAATTTTAGACCTTGATCTAACCTGAAGGTCAACCATTGACCTTAGAAGGTCATACTGAATTCCAACCGCGAGACCTCGGCCAAATCTATCACTTTCGTATTTAGTTCGTTTTCGTAACATGCACGGTTTTGAATCGCCAGGGGGGTCGTACCAACCCCCCCCTATACGACCGAAGGTGGTAAAATGCCGAATACTGGCGAGGGTTAAGTAATCGGAATTAATAATATTAAGAGTAATAATACAACTAATAACGCGAATTACATTGATGATAAGAAGAATAAAAATATTGGAAATACTAACACGATTACTATGAATATTAAAACTAAGAATAGGAAGGCACTAATCTACTCATATTAAGAATCATAATCACGACAAGAATAGGATATACTTACCGTTCGTGTCAATAATATGACCTGATGTCACCAGTATTGAAGTGATCATGCAGTAAACCGTTATCCAATTTACCCAGATGTGATCTAACTGCAAGTGATTTATATGTGCCATCCACAGACACCCAAAAGGAGAGGAGGCTTAAATGTTAGCAATATCCGAAAAGCCAAGTGGACCGTGATTAATTGTACTTCGTGATTCATTCATTTCCTCCGTGCCTGTGATTGTGAAACGTGTTTCAACCATCATTGGGGAAAATGTCATCAGAAAGTAGCTTATAGCATGCTGCACATTCTCACTCTTCACGGATGGTCTGGCGAACAAAAATCAGCTGGGTGCAAGTTTCGCCAGATTTCACTTTCCAATGTGACCCTGTGTTCGTCTTCCCCGAAAGATCGCGAATGACCGCGGCTGAACAATCAGGTACACAGCTACTAAGCATGCAAAGGAACAGCTATCGAGTTTCAATGCTTTCATGGAATAACGGCACATTTGTGGGTTCGGAGTTTCCCAACAGCATTCCCATAAGCGGTCTACATGCAATGCAAATGGAACCGTATTTTGGACACTCATGCGCCCGAGCATCCATTGAAAATTCATGGCCCATCCCCTGCACGTGTATGGCCCATGTATGGCCCATGTATGACCCATGTATGGCCCATGTATGGCCCATCCCCTGCACGTGCAGCCGATTAAATGTGTCAGTTAATTCCGCAGCGTAGCGAGGCAAAGTGTAATAATGGCGTTGTCCCGCATAACCAGCTCAATAGTGCAGTGAAACGTGCCTTCAGAAAATATTCCAGAGACGCTATCTTGCAGTGCGTAAATAGCACACCTCCATCTGAATAGCACACCTCCATCTGAATAGCACACCTCCATCTGAATAGCACACCTCCATCTGAATTGCACTGCCATCTTCGAACTATCATTGCCTCAAAGTCTGGGCCTGCAAAGCATTACAAAAAAATGTGAGCTGATGGCCCAAATGCTTATTTGACTTTTGCTGCATTGGACGCCGGTGTACTGCATCTCACACCACAGCTGCCTCGGGTAGACACCGGTGTACTGCATCTCACACCACAGCTTCCTCGGGTAGACACCGGTGTACTGCATCTCACACCACAGCTTCCTCGGGTAGACACAGGTGTACTGCATCTCACACCACAACTGCCTCGGGTAGACACAGGGTGTACTGCATCTCACACCACAGCTGCCTCGGGCAGACACCGGTGTACTGCATCTCACACCACAGCTGCCTCGGGTAGACACCGGTGTACTGCATCTCACGCCACAGCTGCCTCGGGTAGACACAGGTGTACTGCATCTCACACCACAGCTGCCTCGGGTAGATACCGGTGTACTGCATCTCACACCACAGCTGCCTCGGGTAGACACAGGTGTACTGCATCTCACACCACAGCTGCCTCGGGTAGGCACAGGTGTACTGCATCTCACACCACAGCTGCCTCGGGTAGACACAGGTGTACTGCATCTCACACCACAGCTCGGCTCTACTTGAACGGGTCCTGTTCTCACCTACCAACAAAAACATCCATATGTGTGGTATATCTCTAAAAAAATAGCGCACTGCCTTACCACCATTGGCCCCGTCTTGATCCGTATCATCAACGTCAACGTCATGAGTGAAGCAGTGTGATCAAACTGGAAGAGTGTGGTTATTATTATCTTGTACAAGGAGAACAATTCTTCAATCTCGTCAAACTTCCGACAGATTGTTGCTGCCCAAATAATTTGCAGTCCTTCCAGAGAAAATATCATACGCTCGGCTCACCGCAATTCTTCATCATTGTCTTCTCTTAAGTCATAATAGCATGGTTTTCAGGAGCATGACTGTCCCAGTACGGCGCTCATTACCGGGGGCGGACTGTCTTTCCTCATCTAGTGTATTTGTGATTGCTAAGAGGGAGCGGGGAGCGCCTCTGTTCATTGCTGCCAAGGACGATTTTTTTTCGGGGGGAGGTGGGTGAGTATGAAATCACTATTTTAGTTATAATCGGCTTAGTCGCTGCTTGACGTAATCAAACATGACACATTTAAACAAAATTACAGCGGCTCCAAATTCCTATCAGATGGCTTCCAAATCTTGGTTGGTTAGAGCGCTTGCAAGCACTGGTCTCTCTTATCATGACAAGATAGGGTTCGAGTCGCTTCACGCGCTCCCAGTGAGACAACTGATCCCCGGCTGGGAGGATCAGTTGGCAACTGGCCCGACAAAGTCATGGACCGGGGCGGCCGTGTCGACGCATTGACGGCACATTAAAACCTTGGTCATAATTATGCCGTTGAACTGGAATTCATTGAGTGGGTGGTGGGGCCAGGGTTCACGCAATAAATTCTGCTTAGCAATATAATCCTGCTTGATAAAGCCACCCCAGCAAGAATTCGAACTAAAATTGTGTTGAAAAAAATACTTGAAGGTCACATACAGAGAGTAGAAATTGGCAAGACGCTATCTCAGTTGAAAAAAAAAATCTGGACTCTCAGGGATCAGAGCTCAACCCCTCCTGTTCAATATGGGGAACAATGATTTAGCCAACCACATCGCATCACACACACATCACAACACATCCAACCACATCAGCGGTGTCCTTGTTACACTGACGCCCGACGCAGATGTCAGCTGGCTGCCAGAGGACGGCCGCTCAGACTCAGCTGAATGATATAGTGATGCCGCCCGTGTACGTGCTGCATGTCATGTGCAAATGGTCTTGCAGCACGGCATGCCAGCCAACGCAAACAGCACGAACTGATTACACGTGGTGACCGTCGACAGGTAGATGGGCTTGCTCACCCATCAATAACCCTAATGAGGCAACTATTAGCGTGTTCTAAAATAGTTTTAAAATCTCGGCATTTCATGGATCAGAACCGAATGCGGAATCCGCATTTGACAACTGCAAAAAGTGTTCAACCTTGCTTTGCGAGTTGATCAGAAAAAAGAACCTTGACCACCTTTATTTCCGATATTTTAAGACAACTAAATTGGCTCAACATGCATCACTTAATACCTGCCTAACATCTCTGCTTGTTCTCCAAGATGTGATGAGATGTGATGTGATGAGACAAGATGAGATGTGAGAGATGTGCGGTTCTGATAATGGGAGGAAATGACTTACCTAAGCCGAAATAGCTGGGCACTCCAAGACCGAGAAGCAGCATGTCTCAGTCTGATGCTGCCGATGCCGTAGCTGACCAACTGCCTGAGAATGGTGGTGGTCTGAGCAACGGCCGTTGTGGCTTTTGCTGCAGTTGCAAACTCTGGGCGAAAGTTGAAGGTGGATTGGAGTCTTGAAAACAAGACAGATCACGCTATTCTTGGTTGGGAGTGTCGCCGGCATGCTGAGGAGCGTGTCGGCGACACGTCTCCTCCTGTGTGTGACGTGCAGTCAGATGAGCATGTGGGAAGACTACGACAACCTGACGTAGACCAAGCTGAACTGAACTGAGCTGAACCGAACTAGCCTCACCGGACCAGACGCGGTGAAGTGAACAGGACTGCTCTCGACGCACCAGACAAGCAACTAACTGAACCCTACTGCACCAGATTGCATCAAACTAAGCAGCTAAATATACTAAAACCGTTCAAGTATCCCCTAGAACCATAGCAGCATCCAGGCAATCCAAAGCAAATGCTGTACCACAATGTATGTATTCAAACACCCTGGTCTGCAGTGCGATCGGCTAAAACTATGGGAACGATACCAGCAGTCGTGTTTGACAAACTGTGACCAACATTGTCGTCAAATTGTCTGCAGGGACTTCACGGGTCATCTGGGACTGACAGGTGGCACGATCACCACCGTCTGGACCACAGGCCACCCGCGACCACAAGCCACCCCGACAGACCAACCCGTGTGGCCACTGGACCAGACCAGCCTCACCCGCTCCCCCCGCACGGCACACAGTGCAGCGCACGGCGCAGCGCCCGGGCAGCGCCTGGTGCAGCGCCCGGTGCAGCGCCCGGCGCAGCGCTTGGTGCAGCGCCCGGTGCAGCGCCCGGTGGAGCGGCGCCCGGTGCAGCAGCAGATGGACATCATAACACCGCGTGGCCAGTGTAGCGAGTCAGCTGATCAGCTGATAGGGCCTGACTCACAGAGCGAAGGCTGTGGAGTGCGTCCAGCTGGAGGCGAGGTCACAGGGTTGCCAAGATTGGACAATGACAACTGGGTATCAGTCCAGCTGGAGGCGAGGTCACAAGGTTCGCCTCCTGGTCACAAGATCACAAGAAAAATATCATGTCAGGTCACTGAGCTATGACGTCATAAGAAGGGACATGACAAACCGCTTCTCGCCGAAGCTGCGAAATACCGGCAATTAACCTCGTTTATTGTCCGAAATGAACATCGGGTGTGGCAGGGTGATTAACTCAGCTAACCTGCTTGTGAAGATCATTAAACTTTCCAAAATCGTATAGGATCATGACTCAGCTTGACCCAAGATGACCTTTCCACTTAAGATTTACTCTGGGATTAATGCAAACGGTGAAGCTAATCTTGGCGTTAATCTTTTCCCCTTCGTATAAGACGTGTCGTGCCTACGTGCCATCGGGCATTACTGACATTGGAGCTACGGATGGAAATGTTACAAATCACACATTCTTACTCTCCCAGGATAACATGCTGAACACATAACATACATGCTGTAACATACTGAACATTTCAAGAGCGCATCTGCTACTGGTTTGACACAGGACATGATTACATCATTATTCAACCGTTGTGGTTTCTGCGAACATCCGACCTTTATACTGACGCGAAAGGTCAACCAGTAGCCCCAAGCAAAGAACATGAAATCAATCACGAATTATTGTCATGTGCCGCAGACTGGTGTTCGTTTTATGTCGCCAGCGCGCTCAGTTCGAAAACGCCAAGAGGTCGCACCAATTGACCTGCACCGAGGAAGGTGACAAAATGCCGTGTGCAGGTCAGGATTAATCCGTGCAGACTCACTTTTGTGCAACGCGAAGTAGTGGTGCAGTTAGCGTCCCCTGGTGAGAGCCACCTGCCCTGGTCGGCAGTTAGCTTCACCTGGTGAGAGCCACCTGCCCTGGTCGGCAGTTAGTTTCCCCTAGTGAGAGCCACCTGTCCTGGTCAGACACCAGAATATATGCCGCTTGGCCGCCACACACCGTGCTGCACTGGAAAACTACATTGGTTACTGGGGAGAGATCGTCAGGTGACGAAACGAAATTTTACATTCCTGAGTCACACGAAGCCGTCTGATAAGGCTCCAGGATGAAGACCAGCAAAGCTTCTAGTGCCAGGACTCGGAAGCACAGGTTTCGGGCAGTCTGTAACGGTGGACAAGTTCCCAAGAGTAGCTATGACGAGCAATTCATCCACTGATATTCCCCGAACCTAAATCGTTCGGGAACACACGCTCGGCCAGGAATCCCAAAGCCAGAGACGAAGCTGAAGTCAAAGCCAAAGTGAAGCTAAACACTACGCTGCCATGCACGAGTCTGATGGGCTACGTCGCCTTGACTGATGGACCCTCATCACGAGGGTGATCCCATCAGCCGGACTGATTGAGGTGCGTCACAAGTGTAGCGAATGGAGAGCAACGGCGCCCATTGTTTTCAAACTCTTCCTTGGCCGTCCGTAAGTGAGAGCCATTCGTCAGGTCAGTGAGGTTCAGAGCATGCTGGCGCGCTGCGATATTGAAATAACGGACGCCAAGCAGCCGCGACTCGCGGGCACGGCCAGTGCACTAAGCCGACTTTTTCCCATCCAGCCGACAGCGCGGCACCGGCGAGCGGACTAGACCAGCCGTGCTCACCGGGCAGGGTGGCGAGGGGCGGCGTGCGATTACACAGAGCCTCGGGTCGAGCGGCGACACCGCCGGCCAGCACCGCCAGTCGGGCAGCGACAACAACAAGGTAGCCGGCCACCTGCGGCAGACCACCAGACCGACACAGGACAGCGCAGTATTATCAGCCGCCGGCCACCTGCAGCCAGACCACCTGACCGACACAGGACAGCGCAGTATTATCAGCCGCCGGCCACCTGCAGCCAGACCACCTGACCGACACAGGACAGCGCAGTATTATCAGCCGCCGGCCACCTGCAGCCAGACCACCAGACCAACACAGGACTGGTCACCGTGGCGTGGGACCAGGTCTGGTCACCGTGGCGTGGGACCAGGTCTGGTCACCGTGGCGTGGGACCAGGACCGGTAGCCGTGGCATGGGACCAGGTCTGGTCACCGTGCCGTGGGACCAGGTCTGGTCACCGTGGCGTTGGACCAGGTCTGGTCACCGTGGCGTGGGACCAGGTCTGGTCACCGTGGCGTGGGACCAGGTCTGGTAACCGTGGCGTGGGACCAGGTCTGGTCACCGTGGCGTGGGACCAGGTCTGGTCACCGTGGCGTGGGACCAGGACTGGTCACCGTGGCGTGGGACCATGTCTGGTCACCGTGGCGTGGGACCAGGACTGGTCACCATGGCGTGTGACCAGGACCGATCACTGTGTGTGTGTGTGTGTGTGTGTGTATATATATATATATATGTGTGTATATATATATGTGTGTGTGTGTGTGTGTGTTTGGGTGTGCCCCGGTAGGACTGGGCCCTGGGACTGGAGCCCGAGACTGAGAGCCGGGGTCAGTCAGTTGTTGGCTTACGAGCGACATGGCAATGTCGCGGATGTTAACTGGCATCCATGACTCTCATAGAACTATTGGCATCCATGACTCTCATAGAACTATTGGCATCCATGACTCTCATAGAACTATTGGCATCCATGACTCTCATAGAACTATTGGCATCCATGACTCTCATAGAACTATTGGCATCCATGACTCTCATATAACTATTGGCATCCATGACTCTCATAGAACTATTGATTGGCATCCATGACTCTCATAGAACTATTGGCATCCATGACTCTCATAGAACTATTCATCAAGTGCTATGTGACATTGGTCGTCTTCTGCCGATTGTCATATATCACACAAGCACATGCCACACATCACTATCTCAACGCTATGTGACATTGGTCGTCCTCTGCCGATTGTCATATATCACACAAGCACATGCCACACATCACTATCTCAACGCTATGTGACATTGGTCGTCCTCTGCCGATTGTCATATATCACACAAGCACATGCCACACATCACTATCTCAACGCACATCGAAGCGCAATCGCAATCACAGCCAACATGATTCTGTTTGGTAAACAGGGCAGGCCTGATCACTACCAGTCCACAGATCTCATCAACGCCAGTCATCACATCTGATCACTACCAGTCACTAGACCTGATCAACATCAGGCGCCAGACCTCATCACCACGATGAGCCAGACCTGATCATCATCAGTCACTGGACCTGATCCTCAGTCACCAGACATGATCACTGTCATTCTCCAGACCTGATTACCACCAGCCACCACGTATGATCACCAGCAGTCAACAGATTTGGCGATTTTCAGTCGCCAGACGTGATCACCCTCAGATGCCGGATCTGATCTGATCTTCAGATCTGATCTGATCTTCAGATCTGATCACTTGCAGGCGTTATGCTTGATCATCTCACATCCAATTGCACATTTAAGAACTTATGCTTGCTTAGACATATATGCTGACGTGAATTCGCTCAGTAAAGTACAGTGGGATTGGGATGGGGAGGATTAGTTGCTATCAACGTTTGAAGAACTGTAGCATTAGCAATGTCGCCTCAGCACGGATAGCAATGACGAAGTGGCTTACATCTAACTGAAAGCTAATTCCTACGACCATGTCTTAATGCTGGACATTTTGCGGCATCCGGATATCAATGCATAGAAGTGACGCATTTTAATGCACTCTTAGGGCAACGAGGTAATTGTGGATCTGATCAGTAGAGCTGTGGTGGCCGGTATCGCCACGATAGTCGTGAGGAAATGGGCCAAACGCCAATGGCCACGGGACTCTGGCCACGGGACGACTCTGGTCAATACAGCTCACCTCTGACGACTCTGGTCACCACGGCTCACCTCTGACGACTCTGGTCACCACGGCTCACCTCACTGTATAGAGTGGGCGCAATGTCGCTGAGACAGCTGACGCTCCCAAAAATCTCAGCCACGCACTCACCATATGAGTGCGTGGCAAGCCACACAGCACGAGCGGCCGAACGATCCTCCATTTCAGCCAGAACATGTGCCTAATCGTCGCTAAGTGGCACTGGTCGGAATGGGCCAATTGTACCTGCAGCGGTATTCTATAGTTGGCGATTTCCATCAGCCGCGGTATTCCACAGTCTGCCGATTCTATTTGCCGCGGTATTTGTTCAGGAACTCTTGAGTGGACGCTGCAGACCCCTCTTAGTGCCAAATTGAATCTACTCAGTAGCAGGTGCGGATTAAGAGGAGCATAAGTTTGTTTGGGAGGAATAATTATTTTATCGAGTCATAAACTTTCGTACATGTCATATGTATTAAAATAAATGAAATAGAAACTTGATTAAGACTTTTATGCATTTTCACTCCAATTGTGTATTGCATGCATTCCACCGTTCTAAAGAAGATCGAGATTGGGAGGCATGCATTTTTAGGTATTTTTAAGGGAAAATTATGTTTGACATCACTCTCAATACATCTCCCTCCTCATCCAGGGTACTCAGTGGGTTTGACGGGAGCTACCGCGAAGCCGTCAGGTTCACTCAGTAGTATTCGATCGGGGATTCTGGTTGGAGGTCTGACCCGCGCGGTGAGTCCCCGTGGCCTTCACTTATCCCAGCGCCGGACACGATCTGGACACACTAGGCAGCCGGCGTTACCCCAAGGACGGCACGTTCCACAGCCGGCGTTACCCCAGGGACGGCACGTTCCACAGCCGGCGTTACCCCAGGGACGGCACGTTCGGCAGCCGGCGCTACCTCAGAGGTGTCCTAGGCGACATCTGGCGTTGCTCCAGAGGCAGTCTGAGCGACAGCTGGCGTTTACCCAGAGGCAGAAGGTTTCACAGCTGACGTTACCTCAGAAACGGCAGGTTCCACAGCCGGCGTTTCCCCAGAGGCGGCCTGGGCAACAGCCGGCGCTTCCCTAGAGGCGGCCTGGGCAACAGCCGGCGCTTCCCTAGATGTGACCTGAGCGACAACCGGCGACAGGCTCCACAGCCGGCGTTATCCTAGAGGTGTCCAAGGCGACAGCCGGCGGTTCACCAGAGGCGGCCTGGGCGACAGCCGGCGGTTCACCAGAGGCGGCCTGGGCGACAGCCGGCGGTTCACCAGAGGCGGCCTGGGCGACAGCCGGCGGTTCACCAGAGGCGGCCTGGGCGACAGCCGGCGGTTCACCAGAGGCGGCCTGGGAGACAGCTTTTGTGCCGGCACAGGACGGCGGCCGATTGAGGCCACCAGCCCTGTATTGATTAAAAGGGCAGCCGAGCGCCGGCAGCGGGTAGCAATTGTGGCGCGCGAGGGCGCCACAATCGCCGCCCGCGGGAAGCGCGCCGTTGGCCGCGCACCCCGGCGTCATCCTTGAACGGGAGACGATTTTTTGTGCCGGCCGGCCGCGATAAATATAGTTCAGAGACCGGCCTCGTCTGCCGCCGATATCTGTCTGACGCCGAAGGCTCCATTATTTCTGTACAGTTTATACAC
Organism: Ashinkailepas kermadecensis; assembly: GCA_034440615.1. Taxonomy (NCBI): domain Eukaryota; kingdom Metazoa; phylum Arthropoda; class Thecostraca; family Neolepadidae; genus Ashinkailepas; species Ashinkailepas kermadecensis. Next base: position 674,886 of record JAOTOM010005142.1, on the reverse strand, counting down.
AATCCAATCGTGGCGAACGGGTCTCGGAGTCGACACGATGGATTGCCGTATTTGTATTCGGGACGCGCCACGCTCCCCGGTCGGCGTCCTAGCTGCGTGACCATCCGCCCACCGCCGGAAACTGGCGGTGGCTAGTGCGAACTCAACAGCCGGACGTCAGGCGGACTCCAGCCTGAGGGTTGAGGCAGGTTCGCCTAGCTGGCGAATAGGCTGCAGTTGGGTAGGCTGGGTGTGGAGGGTGTGTTCGGTTCTGTCTGCAGCCGCGGTAGGATTGATTGGATTGTGGCTTTACGACGCACTCAGCAGCTGAGGCCATATGGCGTCGCCTGCCTCTCACCCTGACAGGAAGGGCGGGCATCACGGGGAATCGAACCCCGTAACTCTGGCGTGCCAGACGCTCAGCTTAACCACTGTGTTACCGACGCCCCGAAGCCGCGGTAGCTTCATCTGCATCCAGCTGCAGTAGGTTAGGTGAGGAGTTATGTTCTGCAAGTTGCCGCAATAGGTTACATGAGGAAGGTTAGATTCAGCCGAAAGACAACGGCCCGGGGTTACACCATGACCTACGCCAAGACCAAGATCGCCAAGATCAACCAAGATCAACCAAAATCAGCCATCACCACCTGCGGCAGGATGGCAAAAGATAACTAATACCTACCTATACGGGTGTTAATTTCTGAAAAGTATTGGGGAGGCCCAAAATACATGAGGGCAATGGGCATGCCCAAATGGATTGGTGGGTGGGGGCACACTCCATAGAGTCCCATGTTAAAAGTTGAAATTATTCGGGGAAAAGCAAATATTGAGGGGGCATATGTCCCCCTCCCCCTCCCAAAGGTATATGAAACAACGCCCCTGCCTACCTACCAGCTGCGGTAGGCTTAGAGAGGAGCACTTACTTCGAACTCCTATATTTCGAAGAAAAAATAAATGAGGCATGTTCCATTATATCTAAAAATAATGGTTGAATTATAAGTTTTGCCAGTTTTTCAGTTTGTTCCGACTAAAATAGCAATTTGTGCACTTCTGAATAGTAGCTCAGTGGACTTAATTTATCATTTATATGTATTACCAATGAATTCCAAGAAAACGACGTCAAAAATAAAGAAGATGACAACATTTTTACATTTGGAAAAATCGTGATTGTCGAAGTGTTGAAGTTGGATCGTTTGAGCTGTAGGCCGATGCGCTTCCTCGTCTCGAGCACAACACAGTCCAGTTTCAAAATCACGAACAAAATTAGTCCACAAAACCGTAAAAGTTAACGACGACAAATGTAAGCGTATGTTACACTGGTGCCACAAACGGATCTTTATGTTCGCGATGCGATAAAAGATTTTGAGGTACAGTACATAGTTCATGAATGACCATGGTGTGGATATACAAGTAAAGTCATAAAGTATTAAGGCTTAATAAGGGCCACAGGGGCCCATCTGGGTTAAGCCTATCTAGAAAAGGTACTAGAAATGTACATACTCTCACCCCAATCTGCCTTATCCCAAGTTCCTAGGAAGCTATATACCCCAGCCTATCTAGCACCACTCACTTGCTACCGCATAACACCCTCAACAATCACAAGCTCCTCCCATCATACCCATCGTGCCACCATAGACAATCTCATCAGCATCACATCCCGAAGGAAGGTGCCGAATCCACTGCTAGGAACACCCCACACAAATTCATAAAGCGTTCAGACTTAATAAGAGAATCACTTGCTATTGCATAATACACTCAACAATTACAAACTCCTCCCATCATACCCATTGTGCTACCATAGACAATCTCATCAGTATCACATCCCGAAGGAAGGTGCTGAATCCACTGCTAGGTACACCCTATATAAAGTTATAAAACGTTTAGACTTAATAAGAGACTCACTTGCTATTGCATAACACACTCAGCAATTACAAACTCCTCCCAACTTCCATCTCCTCCCTGTCGATCAACCTTCCCTGGAATACAGAAAAACAAGCCCCCTATTCTTATAATGATTGTCTATGCTGTTTTTAAAGATGTTCAGTGTGTTGCTACTGACAATGGTTCCTGGCAGCTGGTTCCAGTGTTCTACTACCCTGTTGGTGAAGAAAGACTGTCTTAACCTTGTCCTGCTGTGATTAACTTTAATTTTGAATTGATGACCTCTAATTGCATCATTTCTGTTAAATTCAAACATTTCCCTGAGATATCCCTGTTCCTGATCATGAACAAATTTAAAAACCTCGATGAGATTTCCTCTCAGCCTTCTATATCTAAGTGAAAACATATTCAATTTCTTCAATATGTTCAATATGTCTCGAATATGTTATTCGAGTAGTCACCATACATGGTTCATCAAATATTTCAATACCATAAAGCCTTTCATCATCGACATAAATCCCCCCTTCCCGAAAAACAAACAAAATGTAATTGCATATAGCACAATCCACATGTATGACATGTAGGGAAACCTTAGACTTGTCCCGTATCAGCAACATCGAATCGCGCAGGCAGTTGCTCCGAGCGCAGGGGGCATGTTTAAAAAGCGAGAGGCGCAGATGGGAAGGGGGGGGGGGAGGGAAGGAGAGGGCCGGCCGCCGAGATAACCTCAGCGTGAAATAGAGTTGCCGCTTTTCCTTTAAAGAAGTGGCGCAGCAACCAGCATAGACGAACAAACCCGGGGGCAGCATGGTACGTGGCACATAGGCTCACAATCTGGCACCTGAAAAGCACAGTAAAATTGTGCATTATCGAAGTGGTACTATATATTTCAAAATATGAGTTAGCTTCGTAGACATGCACCGCCGGGCATTGTCCGCTTACAAGTTGCTGGGGAAGCTAAGAAGCTTCATCATATAAGCAGTCTGCAACGTGGTACTTCGAAATGTACTACGTAAGCATGCAACTTGCAATAATCACTTAATAATATAATAATGATAATCACTAAAAATAAATAATGAACTAAAAAGAAATAATTAACTAAGTATAAATAATAAATTTAAAGTAATAATCCTCAATTAACATACAAATAATGCAATAATCACCTGGCTTAGGCCAGCCCAGCTACAGCACAGCAAGCCATCAGTTACCGCGGCAAGAGGCACAGAGCTTTCCTAGAGACACAGGGCGCTCCTGCTGCCGTGCAGTGGACTACAACGGAGCGGAGCTCGTGCGATAACATGGTGCATTTCTCTGTAAGGTTTTTATGGTTTTAGGGACATATTTTTCAAATAGGATTTCGGAAATTTGGATTATTTTCAGACAGAAAAGAGAAGCGCATCGATCGACGGATTAAGTAGGAAAACTCAAAAGTTTGGAAGCGTTCATGTTTCTATATTTTTTTTTAATGTGACATTTCCATTCCAAATCTTTGATATTTTTTTCGAATTGCTGGGGAATGTCGAGAAATGGTATTCTAAGTAGCTTGGCTACGTATAAAAATGCACAATTTGGCCACACTTTGTGATTTCCGTCCTTAGAGGCCTAACAATTAGCCATATGCACGAATTCAAGGATGAAGAAAATGCGCCATTGTTCTGCTTCGAATGATGACACTTGACATTTTAATTTTGGGCGGAGTTCGGAGATTCCGGTGCGTCAAAGTAAGTCACGTGAACTTAGGTTACAAGTTGGCGACGTCAATTTTTTTCTGGTCAAAATTTCGAGATAAAAGTGAACAAAACAAATGCATAGGTTTGCATAATGTGAAATAGTCATCACTGGATTTCAGGCCTCGAACAGAACCATTGACGGGTGACCACTCCAAGTTGATCGAGACCATTGCTCCTTGATAGTTGCATAGAGGTACCAAAATATCACACAGATGAATTTTACACATGTGATTAACCTATGCACCGATTTAAACAAGCATTATGTTCCTAGGGTGAAGTGGCCTGGTCGGAATGTCATGCAATCAGCGTGTTTCCTTATGATGCTTCCAATTTTAAGAAGTAGAGCTATGCTGTCCTCAGCTAAAAATGTTCAGATTTAATAGATAATTGACATAGTAACATACTTTAATAAAGGCAAAATCAGAAGTTTGGAAAAAGTAAGAAATTTGTTCGAGATAATGGTGAACAAATATCACCCTCATTTCAGATTCAAGTCTAATTTTGAAAAGTTCGGGAATGGCACGTGCGTCATCAAAATTGTCCTCAGAGAGCGAAGCCAGGGACATCAGGATGGGAGTTCTAACTTAGCCCATTGCGAGTGCAGACCGAATCTAACCTAACCATCATCTTCTACCCTACCGTGGCTGGAAGGTAGCTGTCAGTTATGTTTCGACATTCACTCTGGCCCAGCTAGCGAGGTCCTAAAATGGCTAATTGAAGCAAAATACATCTCGAAGAAAACCGTTACATGGCACGGCCCTTCGTAGTAATGTATGTGAAAAACTCTTCGGAGATGTTAGGATGCCCGCTGAAATTTTCAGGCACCTATTAGATGCTGCAAGCACTGCAAATTAATACAGAGTTGGACAAATATACCTTACTCATTTTGTCATTCCCTGGAATCGCCCTTGGGCAGGAAATTGATTTCAGAAAAGCAAAAGCTCACATAAACGCCATGCGCCATTTTTTCTGGACATAACTGGAGAAAACGCGTGAATATACAGATATTGACCGATATTGGTAGAACATGCCTCCCGAACAACTCGCCTGTAGTCACCTCTGGGCCACCAAATTATTTTTAGACTCCCGAAACGTGTGCTAAATATCTTCATTTTGTTCATGTATGAGGGAATAACACTCACTTGTAATGACACTATGTGCTCACAGAATCAGGCTTGGCCCCTAGCTATACCCACTCTACATCCGTCCCTGATGAACATTTAAGTTGTAGCGTTCAGGTGCTCTGCATTGTGCCACCTATTGCAAAGCCATTGGAATCAGACGACCGAAGAAAATTGTCTTCCTTCGTCATTCTTCCAAAAAGTTACCAAGAAGTGCTCGGGCTATTTTTTCCCCGAATTCTCAAAACATTTCCCTACCTCCCATAATCCTTTATGTCGCTCTATGTTTCCTCATTGGCTACAATTAGGACCACTTCAACGGTAAAATCCCTTTCGTACCGACCCTCGGCGCTTCACTGGTAAGCATAAGGCCTTCGAACTCTGACGTCATGCAACCGATGGCCTTTCAACATTGCCTGCCAAGTTTGGTGAAGAATGGAAAAATGTTTTGGCAGATACAGACGGTAAAAGTGAAGTATGTTATAATGTGACAGAACCAGATAAATTTAAGGAATGCACCTCAGAAGACTTGCTCCAGGATCTATCCCTGATCAAACAATAAAGATTAAAATTAAATCCGATGTCAAAGAAGACATCTAAGAAGCATCGCCAGGTTTCAAGATAATGCCTCCAAACATTAAGGAGACACGGCCAACAACAAACAAACAAACAAACACACCGGGTGGGGCACCGTGTGCTCACCCCCATCTTCTCCAGTACCGGTGCAAGAATTCTACCCGCAAGTCTATGCTATGCTGACTCCAACCGGCCCGGTACCTGGCCGCCCTAAGACGTTGCTTACAAAGCATAAAACGTCCTTGTCATCGAGTTTGTAGACATTTCACTTTAGCCACTGATGTACTTCTAACAGGCTAGTTATGAGCGCAACACATCCGAGGAAGCTGACGAGCCCTGACATACCAGCTACCCACCATGGCGTAAACCGACCCCACTGGACCTAACCTACCCACCACGGCGTACACCGACCCCACTGGACATAACCTAACGCCAGCCATGGCGATGACTGCGTCACGGCAACAGCCCACCTGACGCAACCTGAGGAACCTCAGCTGATCCAACAGCTCACCTGACGGCAACAGCTCACCCGACGTAACAGGAGTCAGCTCACCCGACGCAACAGGAGGAAGCTCAGCTGATCCAACAGCTCACCTGACGGCAACAGCTCACCCGACGTAACAGGAGTCAGCTCACCCGACGCAACAGGAGGAAGCCACGATCCAACAGCTCACCTGACGGCAACAGCTCACCCGACGTAACAGGAGTCAGCCACCCGACGCAACAGGAGGACCAACCACCACGCAACAGCCACCCACCAACAGCCACCCGACGCACAGGAAGCAGCTGATCCAACAGCTCACCTGACGGCAACAGCTCACCCGACGTAACAGGAGTCAGCTCACCCGACGCAACAGGAGGAACCTCAGCTGATCCAACAGCTCACCTGACGGCAACAGCTCACCCGACGTAACAGGAGGCAGCTCACCCGACGCAACAGGAGGAACCTCAGCTGATCCAACAGCTCACCTGACGGCAACAGCTCACCCAACGCAACAGGAGGCAGCTCACCGGACGCAGCTAGAGGCCACGTGCCGTCCATAAGCTCATTGCACCCCTTCGACGGCGGCGGGCGCTGACGACCGCTTGTAATAACTGCACAACTGCCCGGGAAGCTTCATTTGCATGCGGCCATCAAAGTGCGTCAGGCGGCCCAAGTGCCGGTTGGACGACACGCGTTATTGCGCTTCCAGGGATTGCTTGCCGCCGTCACGGTCCCGTGCGCCACGGCGACACCGGAAATTGCGTTCTTCCATATCTCCTATGCCGACCTGTCATCATCGCAGCTAGACCTTTATTCGGGTGAGTTTCGATATTCAATATCATAAAGTCATCAGTCGTAAAGTGTTTAGACTTAATAAGAGCCACAACGGCCCATTCAGTTAAGTCTGTAAATGGAAGATATCATAAGCCCGGTAAAACGACCCACCCCAACCATCACCACGTCCTAAAGAAACCATCCACCAACATCCCACACACATATCAATGTCTATCTACCCTAGCTATCCAACCCGATTCCATTGATACCTCTTAACACATATGGATTTAATGCCTTACCAATAATTTTCGAACTGCATCCATGCCTGCTTAAAGGGGTCTGTGCCCTGCACACTTACTTAGCATAAATCTCAGCACATCCATCACAAATTAGAACTCAAAAACAAGATTTTCCTGTCTAAAATATTTGTGCACCCTACTTTTAAATACATTCAATGAGGAACTCCACACAGCATTAGCAGGCAGCCTATTCCCCTGATCAACAACCCTTTGACTGAAGTCCTGTTGTCGCATAACTGTCCTACACCTTAACTTGTCTAACCTGAATTGATGATCCCTATGTGATACTCTAAGCTGAAGAGCGTCATTCAAATTGACTGATCTAGTCCTTTAACAAGTTTGTACATTTCAATCATGTCCCCCCTTAATCTCCTATGCTTGAGTGAGTACATATCTAATGCCACAAGCCCTTCTCCATATTCTAAGTTACCTATTTGGGGTGGGGTTCTTGGATTTGTGGGTGGATTTCTTGGGGAGGACTGAAATGTTTGCATTAGATGGGTTACATTTGAGCAAGAGAGGAGTAGAATTGCTCAGCAATAGGTATGAAGAGTCTCTCAATAGAAAACAGGGAAACTAGGCAGGTCATGGGCGGATGAAGCTGATAAAGAGAGAAGTCTTGCAAGCAAGGAAAGAAATAGTTTATCATGTTTTTATGTCAATGCCAGAAGTGTTAGGAACAAAATTGGGGAACTGCATGCATATATCTTGTCTGAAAAGCTAGATTTGGTATGCATAACAGAGACATGGGTTAATGAAAGCATTTTTGGAGACAACTTGCAAGAATTTGAATTGACAGACAGGCTACAACATGCATACTTTTCAAAGGAAGGCAAGGATAGGAGGAGGTATACTCTTGTATATCAGACAAGTAATGAAATGTCATTCCATAGAGGATAGTATACATAATGAAGCAGTGGAGTCCTTGTGGTGAGATATAATTCTGAGGAATGGAACAAAATTTAGGATTGGGGCATTCTATAGACATCTAGACCAGAATGAAAGCATGGATAGGTTGATGCAGGAAGAGATAAGTAGGAGAGTACAGGAGAGAACTGTTTTGTGGGGGGATTTCAACATAACAGGATTGGGAAGCAAAACTATAGGTCTAAACAAATCAGGAAGAAGTTTCATGGATTGTTTCGAGGAAAATTTCTTCTTTCAAATTATACATGAAGCTACAAGGGAAAATGAAATATTAGATCTTGTGCTTACTAATGAGGAAAACTTTGTACAAAATGTGAACATAGGAGAGACCTTTGGTAATAGTGATCACAACATTATACGCTTCTCATTGTATGTTGGAAGTGTAGGAACCAATAAGACATTGATTCCAAATTTTGCTAAAGGGAATTGCAATGAGTTCAGGTTCTTCCGGAATGAAATTCATTGGGAAGACTTATTGAAGGGCTTAGATGCTTATGAAATATGGAGAATGATACAAGATAAACTATTTCAAGGTCAGGACAGGTTCATTCCCAATAGGCAAATTATATTAACCAGGGTTAAGCACCCTTCATGGCTGACCAGGGAAGTAAAGCATTCACTGGAGTCAAAGAAACAGGCATTCAAGAAACTAAAATAAGCTAACTCTGAGGTAAACCTCAAATCATGTAAAATAGCTAGAAATAAAGTTAGGAAGTGTATTAGGGCATCTAAAAGTCTGGCTGAAATCAAATTAGCTCGAGAATGTTCAGCAAGTAATGCTGAGAGATTCTTTAGCTTCTACAAATGTAAGGCTAAAAGTGTAGTGTAGGGCCACTGGAGGTAGATGGGGAATTAGTGGTTGATGATTGTGATATTGTGGAATCCCTAAGCAAGCAATTCTCGTCAATCTTTACTGAAGAGAATTCTGGTAGAATAGAAACAACTGAATCCTATGCCATGACAGGTGATAGTTTGGAATATCTTACAATAACTACAGAGGCTGTAGAAAAGCAGTTGCAGAATATAAAACCTAATAAAGCTTCTGGACTAGATTATATATATGCCAGGGTCTTAGTAGAGTGCGCTAAAGCTTTAGCAGCTCCCCTAGGTATAATTTTCAAGCGGTCTATGGAATATTCTGAAGTGCCTGAAGATTAGAGAAATGCAAATGTAGCACCAAGTTTTCAAAAAGGGAAGTATGAAGTGTGTAGGGAACTACAGGCCAGTCAGCTTGACCTCAATAGTTTGCAAGGTACTAGAAAATCTGGTTAAACAGAATGTTCAGATTCATCTTGATAGGCACAACCTTTTAAGGGATACTCAACATGGATTTCGATCTCGAAGGTCTTGTTTAACTAACTTTTTGGAGTTCATGGAGAATGTTACTAAAGAAGTAGACAATCAAAGCAGGATGGATGCTGTGTACTTCGACATTAGGAAAGCTTTTGATAAAGTTCCACATGGGAGGCTAATTTATCAACTACAGCAACATGGGATTGTTGGAAAAGTTCTAGGTTGGATTGAAGCATGGTTGAGGGGAAGGAAAGAAAGGGTAGTGTTAATTGGATGTAAATCTGATTGGAAGGATGTTCTGAGTGGAGTACCACAGGGCTCTGTTCTAGGGCCACTTCTCTTCATCATCTTTATGAATAACATTGAGGTAGGGCTGAGGAATAGTGTGCTCAAATTTGCTAATGGCATCAAGCTGGTAGGAGTGGCAAACAGTTGTGATCAATCTATAAATATTCAACTAGACTTGGAGGACCTAAAAAGTGGGCTGATCAATGGCAGATGTCTTTAAACTATGGCAAGTGTAAGGTTATGCATCTGGGGTCTGGAGGTGAGACTTTCAGATATACAATGGGAGGGAGGGAACTGGATGTTATTGAAGAGGAAAGGGACTTAGGTGTGTTGGTTTCAAAAGACCTTAAAGCAGAAAAACAATGTATCTCAGCTAGGAACAGGGCACTCAGAATGCTGGGACTCATTAATAGAAGTGTGATATATAAGAGCAAGGAAGTCATGAAAAACTGTACTTAGCATATGTGCGACCCCACTTGCAATATTATGTACAAGCATGGAGCCCCTACCTAGAAAAAGATATAGATATGTTAGAAAGAGTGCAGCGCGAAGCAACTAGACTCATCAGTGGAATAGGTAACTTAGAATATAGAGAAAGGCTTGTGGCATTAGATATGTACTCGCTCAAGTATAGGAGATTAAGGGGGAACATGATTGAAATGTACAAAATTGTTAAAGGCCTAGATCAGGTCAATTTGAATGACGCTCTTCAGTTTAGAGTACCACATAGGTGTCATCAATTCAGGTTAGACAAGTTGAGGTGTAGGACAGTTATGCGACAACAGGTCTTCAGTCAAAGGGTTGTTAACCAGTGGAATAGGCTGCCTGCTGATGTTGTGGGGAGTTCCTCATTGAATGTATTTAAAAGTAGGGTGGACAAGTTTTTTAGACAAGAAAATCTTGTCTTTGAGTTCTAATTTGTGATGGATGGGGTGAGATTTATGCTAAGTATGTGTGCACGGCACAGACCACTTCAAGCAGGTTGACCACATGGATGCAGTTTGAAAATTATTGGTAAGGCATTCAATCCACATGTGTTAAGAGGGATCAAGGGAATAGGGCTGGATAGCTAGGGTAGATAGGCATTGATAGGTGTGTGGGATGTTGGTGGATGGTTTCATTAGGATGTGGTGATTGTTGGGGTGGGCCTTTTTACCAGGCTTATGGTATCTTTTATTTACAGACTTAACTGGATGGGCCCTTGTGGCTCTTATTAAGCCTAAACACTTTATGACTTTATGACTATGTTAGCGAAAGCTGCTGAGGCTGACGTGCCTGGCTGAGAGCCATATTCATTTGTACTGAAAAGAAGAGCTGAGGTAGAAGCACAGTGATCGTCCGCAGTAAACAACACCCACCGGGACTGGCCGCCTAACGCTTTCGTCGCTTCAGTCCGGATAGCGGTCAAAGCGGACGCCCAACTCCTACACCGCGTCTGTCGCTCCCCTCCCCTCCTTCCCTCCCCTTCCCCGCCGGCTCCAATTACCGGTCCCCCATGGTTGGAATTCCTGGGATCGGGTGGGAGCCAAAAATAGACGCAGCCAAGACTCCCACTGGAGACCCAATCGTCCAGATAAAACCTGTTGTGCGTACATCCCCCTGCCAAACAAGGGAGAACTCCATGGTGACAAATTGTTGCGGCACTCGACATGAATCTATCGTGGATCTCAGCACTGACTTCCATTATTACCTAGTGAGCATAGATGCACATTTTGTATTTGCGAGATTTAACAAACCGATTCCATAAAATGGATTAATATTTGGTTTGTGTCAGAATACAGTCGGATACATTTCACAAACATGAGCAAAAATGAAAGCGGCAAGACAACAGTATACAGGGGAAAACCGAACACGTGAAGTCAATTTATAAGATGTTGTTCAGCATCGTGACGAACTCGCCCCGTGTCCGAGAAGCGGAAGTGGCCGGCGGCAGTAGGTTCCAGGCCGAGGCTGCCCGGAAGGAGAAGGTTCTGCGTGACATGCTGAGGCGGAAAGGCGGTGGCTCCAGTGCCCCAGCCACCGTCGCACGAGTGGAGCGCCGGGAGACATCCGACCGCCGACGGAACAGAGCACGGATCTCCTCGGGGGCTCGCGGATCATTCAGGGAAACACACACACACACACACAAACACACGCCCACACATGCACACACAGATGGACTCTGATAATGCTAGAATAGGGTCGAAATGCATCAATAAGTAACTATAAATCTCGAGGCTGGCAATTTACACAGAAAATCAACGAATAATCTGTCGCTCGGGACCGTCCCCAATCCAGGCCGTCCTGGGCTTCACCACAAAACAAACACATTTGAGGGGCCTCTATTATACCGTGCCGTCCGGGCGCATTCTTTCACCTTACGATCCAAAGAAAAAATATGCAGGAAGAAGAAAGGGCGCGAACTATTCAAGGCAGATGTACGTTTGAAGAACGCTTAGCATGAAGTCGAAATGGTCACAGGTCAAGGCCCTTCTAGGCGAATTGAAATCAACGGAACGTTTTTGGAGCCTTGAATTGCACCACGGCTTGACTTGGTTTTAATTCAGCTGTGTTTAAGGTTTTCTGATATCACAAATTATCACTCTGCATCAGTTTGTCATAGATATGGCAAGAACCCTGCAACAGTGCCGCACATGTGTTGCTGCTGGTCAGACTCAAAGCATTGGTTTCGACTCAGAGGCCCATACACAAAAAGCTTCCAGTCAAGCCTTTAGCTCCTCGTTCGAGGTGACGCGCTATTCAATTATACGTCCTAGAAATGGCTTTTCTGGAGAAATTTCGGGAAATGACGCCTGTGGAAAATGGGAGCCAAGCATCAGCACCACCCCCGATTACCTGAGGTTTACTGCAAACTAGGACTGGCGCTGTGTTGACGAGTAAGGCGTAATGCCGGAGATGTTACATGGGCGGACATTAAGAGGGGTGATCTGAGTTTCAAGGGCGCATCGACTGCACTGGTCATGTAGCTAAGAGGGGTGATCGCCCACCTGCGAAACACGAACCTAGGTCCACGATGTGAACGGTTGTTGACTCTGACTGCACCCTGCATTAGTTCCACGGTAGAACATTACTCTGGTCCCTCCGTTCCCCAGTCTCGACTAATTCCCACTAAGTCCCAACCAAGCTGGCGGCTCCCTGTAATTCCCGCGAAACCGAGGTGGAGCCTGCGTCCCACAGCTGATGTTCCGCTGAACCACAGGCAAGCGGCGGCCCCTGTTGATACCATGGAGATGGCCAGTAGTTTCCGCTGTCACCCTCCCCCTCACAGATTGGGTATGTGGGCATGGCTTGTCCCCCAGCTGAGCCTGCAACTCCCGCTGCTCCCCCTCCTGTTGACTGTGCCTCGCCCGGCTTTAGCTGAAGATCTGTGCCCGTGTGCGCTTACAGTTATTGATGACACGTACTTTAGCCAAGCATGCATGCCGAGAAGCTACACTTCTCGGAACCATTCGGAATTCCTGCCTGTCAACTGAATACTATGCATGTGTTTCCAGTTGAACGATAAGACACATCAATGATGACGGGCCTGGGGCCCGAGCGAGTCTGCTCCCCTGTATGTGGTACAAAAGTTCATCTGAGCTGTCCGGCCGGACCAGCACGATCGGCACGTCTTTTCAGCCGTAATAACGTTCTTCATACGTCGCATTGCGTTCTAATTTCTTCACACCGCGTCAGATGTGCACTTAGAATTGTGCTTATTACTTACTCATTTTATTTCAATATTCTGCACCTGGCGCTTTCAAATCTGTGTTGGATGTATATCGTTCCAGGTTGTATCTACATCCGCTGGCAATTTGAAATTGGGCTTCACACTGTAATACAATATTTTAAGTTCTAATTTGCTCACTTAAAGACAGGTATATGCTTTTTGTTCTGGGATTTGCCAACTTTCACCATAATTTGTCCTAAGGTACTCTGATTATTTCTTCAAAGAAAAGAGTTTGCAGTGACGCAAGCGCGCGCGGGCGAGATATATCCATAGATAGCATCGTAGGCGGGACCTTCATCCGTCTCAGCTGGAAAATGGGTGACGCTTTTGCTTGCATCAAGGTGCCATCGAGGCCCAGGGAGGAGTGTCTCCCTGGGCCCTTTTGATAAAGTTCCACATGGGAGGCCCAATTCATCAACTACAGCAGCATGGGATTGTTGGAAAAGTTATAGGATGGATTGAAGCATGGTTGAGGGGAAGGAAACAAAGGGTAGTGTTAAATGGATGTAAATCTGATTGGAAGGATGTTCTGAGTGGAGTACCACAGGGCTCTGTTCTAGGGCCACTTCTCTTTATCATCTTTGTGAATAGCATTGAGGTAGGCTGAGGAATCGAGTGTTCAAATTTGCTGATGACATCAAGCTGGTAGGAGTGACAAACAGTAGTGATCACTCTAGTAATATTCAACTAGACTTGGAGGACCTAAAAAGGTGGGCCGATCAATGGCAGATGTCTATCAGCTATGATAAGTGTAAGGTTATGCATCTGGGGTCTGGTGGTGAGACTTTGAGATATACAATGGGAGGGAGGGAACTGGATGCTATTGAATATGAACGAGACTTAGGTGTGTTGGTTTCAAAAGACCTTAAAGCAGAAAGCAATGTATCCCAGCTAGGAACAGGGCATTCGGAATGCTGGGACTCATTAATAGAAGTGCGAGATATGAGAGCAAGGAGGTTATGAAAAACTGTACTTAGCATACATGCGACTCCACTTGGAATATTCTGTACAGAATACAGACGTAACTGGACGGGCCCTTGTGGCTCTTATTAAGTCTAAACACTTTATGACTTTATGACTTCTATTTCTGCTCATTGTAATGCAGCTTAGTGAATGGAATGCATCCGAAAGCACCTGAGCTTTGTACGTATGCTTACTGGTGTGTTATGTAAACAATCAAGGCAATGCGCCTCTGACAAGGGCTTGCAATACATGTTAAACTGGATGCGTTCCCCGGACAACAAACGTCGCCAGATAATCCCTTCTTGCACGCTGCCAGCCCGGTCGGCCTGCTAGCCCACGCGTCCTGGGACCACGTCAGATTCGGCCAGGTTCATTTGGTTCACCAGGCCACCACACGTGGGAAGAGCTGGTGTCCACTCGTCCTCTTCATAACTGAAAGCCAGAAATGGCCGATACTTCCGACGCCGCCTGCGACTGACATACAAGGAAATTCGACCTTATCAGCGCTTTTAGCACTTGCATTGTTCGGCTGGCGCCTCGATAGGTGCTTGATACTGGTGTATGTACTTTCGCTGGGTCCTTGTGGGTGACGTGCCAGCTACTGGCCAGTGAAACCGAATGCGTTTGGCTTATGTTATATGTGCTATCGAAACAAATGGGATACTGCAGCCGTCAGAAACATCTAGATTGGCTGCTTTTAACCTGTTCACATTATCAATTTGCTCTGGAAACACATGTTAATCCCCCCCCCCCAATCACCTTCCAAAAATAAGAAAAGTTTAGTGTGCAACACACATTGCCACGCGTTGCACCTAGTTCGCTCCCAATGCCCGTCTGAACTCCTAATTCCCCCCCCCACCCACACGACAATCCCCTTCCACATTAACCTCCCGGTACCAAGGTCACCAAGATCCTGCTTCAAGGCCTGGCTGGCGCGCTTCGCAGTGGCATCCACAGCGCACTTCGACACACACGACTTCGTCAGCGCGCGCAGAGAGGGCGTCAGAGAGCGCCCTGCAGACGGCTCCTCAGGCACGTGAGCGCATATCGGCCACCGCGTGCAGAGCGCCACCAATCAATGACCGACTGGTGACTGCCTGCTGCAGCTGGGAGCCGCCCGGCGCACACGCGCTGCGCTCGCCTACGCGCCGTCCAAGGACCGCCGGCTGGCGGCGAGCAATAACCTGTGGCGCAAGGGTCGAGTGGCGGTGTGGCAGGCAGCGCGCGGCAGCTGACCGGCCGGCCGGCCGGCTCAGCTGCTGTCGGCCTGGCCGCCGCGCACGGCTCCCGGGGCCGGCCCAGGTGACGGTGTGGCACACGTCACCCCCCCCCCCCCGACACATGCCGTGCCGGTCCAGTCCACACATGTCCACTGGAGACTGGGCCGTTCACGTCGGCACCACAGTGTTGGCTCTGGCACACCTGTGATTGTCGCTGCACAGCCGTGGCCACAGCTACCTGCGGCTCTTATTAAGCCTTAATACTTTATGACTTTTACAGCCGTGGCCATAGCTGCCACTACAGTCGTGGACACAGCTGCCACTGCAGCCGTGGCCACAGCTACCACTGCAGCCGTGGCCACAGCTACCATTGCAGTCGTGGCCACAGCTACCACTGCAGCCGTGGCCACAGCTACCACTGCAGCCGTGGCCACAGCTACCACTGCAGCCGTGGCCACAGCTACCATTGCAGTCGTGGCCACAGCTACCACTGCAGCCGTGGCCACAGCTACCATTGCAGTCGTGGCCACAGCTACCACTACAGCTGTGGTCACAGCTACCACTGCAGCCATGGCCACAGCTACCATGCTACAGCCGTGGCCATAGTTGCCACTACAGTCGTGGCCACAGCTGCCACTGCAGCCGTCGCCACAGCTACCACTACAGCCGTGGCCACAGCTGCCACTACAGCCGTGTATGTTGGCATGTCTGCGGCTTTGGCTGCAGTTACTATTGCAGCTACACTTGCAGTTGTTGCTGCATTTAGGTCTGTGGTTATTTTGCAACTACACTCTTAGTTATTACAGCGTCTGGGCCTGTAGTGATTTTTCAGCTGAGACTGCAGTTATTACTGTGACTGCTGTGACTGTGACTGCGATCAGCTCAGCTGTGACCGTGTCTGTGACTGACAAGCTCATCTGTGACTGCGGCCGATTCAGCCATGACTGTGACCAGTTCAGCTACGCACCGTGATTGTCTGGAAATGTGCACTTGCTGCGGTTATCAGTGTGTGCGATGTGTTGTGTGTACTTGCTGTGATTGTCTGTAGGTGGGGACTTGCTGTGATTGCCTGGAAATCTGCACTTGCTGCGGTTCTCAATATATGTGTACTTGCTGTGATTGTCTACAGGTGGGGACTTGCTGTGATTGTCTGCAGGTGAGACGTACTTTGATTGCTTATAAATGTGTACTTGCTGTGGTTATCAGTAGGTGTGCACTTGCTGTGATTGTCTGCAGATGTACACTTCCTGTGATCGTTTGCAGCAATGCTCCTCTCGGTGAAGATACGTGCTTCACCTTGTCGATGCTACAGTTCGCAACGCAACAGCTGCACAATATTGCAGAAGCAGACGGGCATTCTCTCAGCTGCACAGGACCTCCGCAGAGCGCAGGCTGAGTACCGTGAGTCATGTGCGTGCGCGCGTGTGTCTGGGGTTTTACTCGTAATCCCAGATTACAGTATGTTCAAAAGGTATGCCACCGTTTAAGTCATGTCATGTTTTCCCAGGCGATTTATCAATACTTGGTTGCTTATAGGATCTACGGGCCAAAAAAGATATACTAGCCTGGCTGGGAGAGCAAATAGAAAGTGATAAAGTTTTCATCCTACAGCCTTATAAGTATGAACGACTGTTTCAGTTCATTAACTTGACGATGACGATAATTTTGCATTGTCGTCCTGCACATACGCACCAATGGGCCCACGGAATGTGTGCCGAATGCAGCAACGTATTTGCAAGCTTGTCACCAGGAGCCGATGGGCATGCGTATATATTTTTCAGGCGTTATTATTTTTATTTTACCAAGAGGAAGCGAAACAATTTTCGCTGAAAAGTCGCCATGTCATGATGGCCGCACCGCCAACTACGGCACGGTCGCCATGTCATGATGCCCGCACCGCCAACTACGGCACAGTCGCTGGCGGCGTCCCAGGCGAGTCGGCCACTCGAGCTTACTCCAGCCGGCAGCATCAGCAGGTGCATCTCTGAGGACGGCCGAGAAGCAGCCGCGCGCCAGTGTCGTGCGCCAGCCGTACGGAGCCGGCCGGCCCGCCGTCCTGCCACGCACAGCACGCGCTCCGGTGTCATTTGAGCGAGCGTCTGCACGCGGGTCACGCAGCGAGTCCGGCGACCCCGAGGTCGGTCGCACGCACTCGACCGGCGCGCGGCCGCGGCGCTCGGCTCACCGGCACCGATAAAACCCAACTTTATGATGGACCGCGCACACGGGTTATGGGTCGTATACGACCGTCAGATATCCGCCATAAAACCATCGTCACCGCCACTACACGTGCGGGTGTCACGCGCCGAGGTGGTGGCCACCGGAATTACAGACCGCATGCCGGCGCCACACGCCCGCCACGATCGCGTGATGTCACCACCAGCGTGTGGCGCGAGCGTCTCTTCCCGCCGGCGCGCCGCCGCCAACGGTCGGCAGCAAGGAGGACGGGGCGCCGCGATCCATTCATGGCGCGGGCGACGCGGCGTAGCTGGCCGTTGCATGCGCGCAGAGCATGCAGGCCGGCCGACAGATGGGAGGGCTGCACTCGGCTAGCGGCGCGATTAGTCATCAGCGAGCCGGCCGAACGTCGATCCGATCGCTCACCGGCGGATCGCGAGCGGCGCGCACCGCCAGCTGACGCGGCGCGCCCTTTCTGCGGCCGGCAGCGCGGGCGCGCCTTTTCCAACGGCGCCAAGGTCGCCGGGGTGCGTGCGGCCGGCCGTCTGATGCGGGCGGCTGCCACGTGCACAGGGCGGCAGACGCGCCCGCCGCCGACACCTGCGCCCCGGGTGTGCGCCGCCGTCCGTGCCGTGCCGACCAGCCGGCCGCCAGGGATCCATGCCGACTTCTGGGAAGTGCCGGCCGGCAGAGAACAGCCGCCGCCGTCGCGGCCGCTCTGCACTGCGCCGCTGTCTGGCCACGGATGAGCGCCAATGGTGGCCTCGGCGGCCGGACGACGTGCCATGGCGAACGAGCGCTAAGCCCGGGACAGTCTGCTCCCGTGTGTGTACGACTGTAGTCCATCGGAGCGGCCCGGCGCCGTTCTGAGCCAGTCTGCTCCCGTGTGTGTACGACTGTAGTCCATCGGAGCGGCCCGGCGCCGTTCTGAGCCAGTCTGCTCCCGTGTGTGTACGACTGTAGTCCATCGGAGCGGCCCGACGCCGTTCTGAGCCAGTCTGCTCCCGTGTGTGTACGACTGTAGTCCATCGGAGCGGCCCGACGCCGTTCTGAGCCAGTCTGCTCCCGTGTGTGTACGACTGTAGTCCATCGGAGCGGCCCGACGCCGTTCTGAGCCAGTCTGCTCCCGTGTGTGTACGACTGTAGTCCATCGGAGCGGCCCGGCGCCGTTCTGAGCCAGTCTGCTCCCGTGTGTGTACGACTGTAGTCCATCGGAGCGGCCCGACGCCGTTCTGAGCCAGTCTGCTCCCGTGTGTGTACGACTGTAGTCCATCGGAGCGGCCCGACGCCGTTCTGAGCCAGTCTGCTCCCGTGTGTGTACGACTGTAGTCCATCGGAGCGGCCCGACGCCGTTCTGAGCCAGTCTGCTCCCGTGTGTGTACGACTGTAGTCCATCGGAGCGGCCCGACGCCGTTCTGAGCCAGTCTGCTCCCGTGTGTGTACGACTGTAGTCCATCGGAGCGGCCCGACGCCGTTCTGAGCCAGTCTGCTCCCGTGTGTGTACGACTGTAGTCCATCGGAGCGGCCCGACGCCGTTCTGAGCCAGTCTGCTCCCGTGTGTGTACGACTGTAGTCCATCGGAGCGACCCGACGCCGTTCCGTCCGACTACCACCATTTTACAATCTCTGTAGCGTTTTACTTTCACCGTTTCAAGCCCTAGTACTTTTACTCACGGCTACATCTGTTCTTTTCATTTTGATTGTGAACAGTTTTACCACAATATTATATTTGGCGTACGCACACTTTCCGCTCAAAGAAAACAATTCTGGCGGAACCAAGCTGGAGCCCGTGCGGCCGGCACAGAGTAAGGGCTGGCCCGGCAGCCGCCGGTCATGTGGTTACGTCGGTTAGGTCATCAGCTTTTTTCCTTTTCATCAACTTTCATTCCACTGCTTCTTCATAAACACTCACAGTATATGGTTAACGAAGGAGCTTACGGCTGCATTGCCGAGCCGACACAGGTAGCCAGCCGCACGGCACACAGGTATCCAGGCGCACGGATTCAGTCACCGGTCATGTGGCTATGTCGTGGCACGTGGCCTGTGTGTCCCAAGGTCAGACGATTGCGTGGCCAGTGCACACGCTGAACAGTTGTGTACGCGTCACCAATGCTAGTTCGGTAGTTCTTTGTCTTTGTTTGACATACTGCATTTATGTGTGAGATGCGTGCGCACATTCGGCAAACATTCAGCACATCCTGATCACATTTAGGTGTGATATAACTTACAGCACATTTAGGTGTGATATACGTACATCACATTTAGGTGTGATATACGTACATCACATATAGGTGTGAGGTACGTACATCACATATAGGTGTGCGCAGCTGCGGTCCGTCTGCCAGCTTCCTGCCGCGGGATAATGGCCGCTTCCATATCTGCAGCGGAGCCTCGCTGTCGCTGCCCTGTCCTCGCTCGTCCAGCGTCCCTAATAGCGCCTTTTGCTGGGTGTAGATGTGAATACGGGAGCAGCCTGCAGTGCTGTCTCTCGGCGTCGCCATGAAGAGCCGACTGTCACCCCATTTTGGCGTCCCGCCAGCAGAGCATGCTACCTCGTGTAAATCAAGAGTTGCCTGCCGAGCGCCTCGCTCTCGAACGTTTCACCCTGTTTCCCCGGTGAACCTGTCCCCCAACTGCGCAGTTCAGGCTCTCCCCTCCCCTCCTGTGTACGGAGGGCTTCCTGCGCTTTTTCCGCTCTGGGGAGCACCTGCTGGGGCGCGACTGTGGCGAAACACTGCGGCGCCGCGCCGTGGGCCCGGGAAGGGCCGCCGGTCTGCCAGAGGCCGCAGTCGGGATCAAGGCTAGGGCTAGCGAGCGCTGGCCCTGAACTTCGTGTGAAAACAATGCTGCACGTTGCTGTGAAAACGTAGTTGGCTGAGCGTTGCCAAGGTCGCCGCTGGCTGATCCGGGAAATGCTAGCTGTTCCGGAGATAGCTCTGGGGCCGCATGAAGTTCCCAGTGTGGGACGACCAACTTTCACAGACCAACTTTGAAGCCCTGTTTCGCTAAAACAATTTACCTCCCGCGTAAGACTCACATTATTTTTGTTTCACCAACGCTTGACAAAAACAGCAGCGAAAGGCAATCCGAGTATTATTTTTCCAAAGACATTCGGCTCGCAGACAGCACAAAAGTACCGCTCCCACGGTCTATCTGTTCTTGCTCTGCCCGTGCACAGCAATATATTTAGTTTAATTAAGGCGCTTGGGGAATGAAAATTTAGAAACAATGCATATGAGCACTGCCGACTTGAAAAAAAAATGGAGCAAGAGTAAATGAGGTTCTGGAAAAGAAAGGACGACCTGATTGCTTCTTTTCTCATGGCATAGAAAAGTGTATTTTGCTGCAACAATTTGCTTGTATTACCTTGTGGAAAATAGAACGGATTTGTTATATCTCAGGGAAAGAGAAATATCAGCCTCCTGCACAAGATCCAAGCTAAGATAGCTGCATAGAGAAGTAAACGGTTGGAAGACAAATTATATGGTGCCCGTGACAACACAAATACGATACAATGCATTGATACTTCAATAGTGCGTCGTAGCATAATCGCAAAAGAATGTCACTTAATCGGATTAGGACGGCCGGTGTTCATGTGTATCGGTCAATGCCTAAAATGAGTATACGCACACTATCAATGATGCTGGTTCGCACGCCATCTGCAAAGAGCGCAGGGATGTTTTGCCTTACCCACACACATAGTGCATCTGCTGAGAAGGGTGCTGAAGCTGCTGGAGGAGGCGAGCCCGTCAACACAGATGGCTAAAAGAATGGTTAAAAATATCCATGTGAACGACATCGGGGTCGTGCGCAGACCAGCTTGCAGCCAGCAAGTATGGTGACGTTATTGCCCACGCTCGGCGACGCTGGCCGCCTTCCGGCAACATTGGCGCACATTTGCGACCAGATTTGCGCCAAGGTTTCCAATGCATCACCGGTGACAATATCAGTCTGATGAATGTCGTGCGTATACCACCTCCGGCCGACAGTTAACCGCGCACCAGAAATGAAGCGATATCCCACGCAGCGGCCACCCAGATTTATGGCGCCGGGGAGGATCCATCTATCATTGGATTGGTCCGCGCGTGTAATGAAACGCAAACCCCATTGCTTGCAATATCCCACTTATGCGACCATTGCGTGGGATATCCCATTTATGCGATCATTGCGTGCAATGCCCCATTTATGCGATCATTGCGTGCAATGTCTCATTGATGAGGTCGATATAAATCCCCGAGAAAACTTTGCGTTGGGTTTGGCCTACGTGTAGTGTACAGTGAGGAATCACCCAAACGCATATCCAAACTTTGGATCATTTCCAGATAACGTTTGTGTGGCTTTACGATGCACCGGCTGAAGCTATATGGCGTCGGCTGTCTCTCACACTGGCAGAAAGGGCGGGCATCGCGGAGAATCGAACCCCGTACCTCTGGTTTCCCAGACGTCCCACTTATTCCAGATAATTATTTCATCGTTGATGCTAGGAAATGTGATCCGATACATACCGAACACGATGCTCTCGCCCATTACCGTATAATTGGTATTGGTGTGTCGGACGCGCAGCACATTGCGGCCGCTGCGACATCCATCAAACACAGTTGACAGCCTTCTAACGTAAACTAATTACTTGTACTTGAATGTGGCTAATTTGAAATGTCACTGGCAAGTATTCGAAATCAAGGCTCAATTACAGCATTTTTTTAACTATTGGCCGGAACGAGACGTCGGTGAAGCAGAACATGTGAAAAGCAGTCAAGGCTAGTCGGTTTGATTTGTGTTATTTCCTGTACCTGGCAGGCAATCTGCCAAATTGCTGGTTACGAGACAGAATGTCGCGGAATCTTTTGCGGTGTAATTCCACTGATTGAAAGGGGAGCGCGCTACGATTGCTAGTTGTCAGCAAACCGACGCTCGGCATGGCAGACTGTACCGGGACACGACATACACAGTCGGTATGGCAGACCAAACAGGGACACGGCATACACAGTCGGTATGGCAGACTGCACCGGGACACGGCATACACAGTCGGTATGGCAGACCAAACAGGGACACGGCATACACAGTCGGTATGGCAGACTGCACCGGGACACGGCATACGCAGTCGGTATGGCAGACTGCACCGGGACATGACATACACAGTCGGCATGGCAGACTGTACCGGGACACGGCATACACAGTCGGTATGGCAGACTGCACCGGGGCACGGCATACACAGTCGGTATGACAGACTGTACCGGGATACGGCATCCACAGTTGGTATGGGACACGGCATACACAGTCTGTATGGCAGACTGCACCGGGACACGGCATACACAGTCGGTATGGCAGACTGCACCGGGACACGGCATACACAGTCGGTGTGGCAGACTGCACCGGGACACGGAATACACAGTCGGTATGGCAGACTGTACCGGGACATGGCATACACAGTCGGTATGGCAGACTGTACCGGGACACAGCATACACAGTCGGTGTGGCGGACCAAACCGGGACACGGCATACACAGTCGGTATGGCAGACTGTACCGGGACACGGGATACACAGTCGGTATGGCGAACCATACCGGGACACAGCATACATAGTCGGTGTGGCGGACCATACCGGGACACAGCATACACAGCCGGTATGGCGGACCATACCGGGACACAGCATACACAGTCGGTATGGCAGCCTGAACCGGGACACAGCATACACAGTCGGTGTGGCAGACTGTACCGGGACACATCATGTATAGTTGGTATGGCAGCCTGAGTCGGGACACAGCATACACAGTCGGTGTGGCGGACCATACCGGGACACAGCATACACAGTCGGTATGGCAGACTGTACCGGGACACAGCCTACGTGGCATGAACGCTCACAGAAATCGAGCACGGAAATGACCCACGCTAAGAGTTTCATTGCTTCCCTCTCTTTACCGAAATCTAGATAATTCACAGGGGAAAGCGCATTATTTCTAGCGCTAAGAGGGCCCTTTCGATGTGTGTGCGTGTGTGTGTGTGTGTCGAAGGTAACTAAATAGCCACGGTCTGTGAAACGTTTGCCGTGTGGCGTTAGATGACCACCATTGTCCGGGGAGTGATCGCTGCAGTATGTGCCATCTGGACGCGCCCCTATCGTAGTCGGACGGTGTCCAGATGAGGGTCTGCGGCCGCTGAGAACTCCTTACAGAATCAGACAGTGTTCAGAAGAAGGTCTACGGCTGCTGAGGCCTCACCTGTGGCCAGAAAGTCGCTGCATGGCGGCCGGACCGAGTTCGCATCCCATAGCCGAGCCCTGGTGTGGCGCCGCCAAGCCTTGGTATGGCGCCGCCAAGCCCTGGTGTGGCGCCGCCAAGCCCTGGTGTGGCGCCGCCAAGCCCTGGTGTGGCGCCGCCAAGCCCTGGTATGGCGCCGCCAAGCCCTGCGCCGCCAAGCCTGGTGTGGCGCCGCCAAGCCTGGTATGGCGCCGCCAAGCCCTGGTGTGGCGCTGCCAAGCCTTGGTATGGCGCCGCCAAGCCCTGGTGTGGCGCCGCCAAGCCCTGGTGTGGCGCCGCCAAGCCCTGGTATGGCGCCGCCAAGCCCTGGTGTGGCGCCGCCAAGCCCTGGTGTGGCGCCGCCAAGCCCTGGTATGGCGCCGCCAAGCCCTGGTGTGGCGCCGCCAAGCCCTGGTGTGGCGCCGCCAAGCCCTGGTGTGGCGCTGCCAAGCCTTGATGGCGCCGCCAAGCCCTGGGTGGCGCTGCCAGCCCTGGTGTGGCGCCGCCAAGCCCCGGTGTGGCGCTGCCAAGCCTTGGTATGGCGCCGCCAAGCCCTGGTGTGGCGCCGCCAATGGCGCCGCCAAGCCCTGGTGTGGCGCCGCCAAGCCCTGGTGTGGCGCCGCCAAGCCCTGGTGTGGCGCCGCCAAGCCCTGGTATGGCGCCGCCAAGCCCTGGTGTGGCGCCGCCAAGCCCTGGTGTGGCGCCGCCAAGCCCTGGTGTGGCGCCGCCAAGCCCTGGTGTGGCGCCGCCAAGCCCTGGTGTGGCGCCGCCAAGCCCTGGTATGGCGCCGCCAAGCCCTGGTATGGCGCCGCCAAGCCCTGGTATGGCGCCGCCAAGCCCTGGTGTGGCGCCGCCAAGCCCTGGTATGGCGCCGCCAAGCCCTGGTGTGGCGCCGCCAAGCCCTGGTATGGCGCCGCCAAGCCCTGGTGTGGCGCCGCCAAGCCCTGGTGTGGCGCCGCCAAGCCCTGGTGTGGCGCCGCAAAGCCACTTGCGAGGATGCAACACGCCATGGATTGATGGCTCTTTGTAGACATGAACGATATAATTGCTTGGTATTTGGTCAATAAATAGGATGTCGACGTCGAAGCACGACAGTCTCCAGGGAAGGTCACCGACACGACCGTCGGTGACCTTCTGTAAACCTTCTTTGAAGCGATGCTACCCTTTCCAACGGACCCGTTGACCTCATTCGTTCTCAGGCGAATGAGGTATTCGTGCAATCCTGGACACATGCTGGCCAGTCTGTCTCCGGAAAACATCGTCTGACCCCTGGCACCAGTCGGGGCTCGGAGCAGCCCAACACGCACCGGACATAAGCCTTGTGGCCTACAGTCCTGTAGGGTACCAGTGGTAGTAGTTATGTAGTGGTTATGTAGTGGTTATGTAGTAGTTATGTAGTAGTTATGTAGTGGTTATGTAGTGGTTATGTAGTAGTTATGTAGTGGTTATGTAGTAGTTATGAAGTGGTTATGTAGTAGTTATGTAGTAGTTATGTAGTGGTTATGTAGTAGTTATGTAGTAGTTATGTAGTGGTTATGTAGTAGTTATGTAGTAGTTATGTAGTAGTTATGTAGTAGTTATGTAGTAGTTATGTAGTAGTTATGTAGTAGTTATGTAGTGGTTATGTAGTGGTTATGTAGTGGCTATGTAGTGGTTATGTAGTAGTTATGTAGTAGTTATGTAGTGGTTATGTAGTGGTTATGTAGTAGTTATGTAGTGGTTATGTAGTGGTTATGTAGTAGTTATGTAGGTTATGTAGGTTATGTAGTGGTTATGTAGTAGT
Organism: Ashinkailepas kermadecensis; assembly: GCA_034440615.1. Lineage (NCBI taxonomy): Eukaryota > Metazoa > Arthropoda > Thecostraca > Neolepadidae > Ashinkailepas > Ashinkailepas kermadecensis. Next base: position 649,449 of record JAOTOM010005142.1, on the reverse strand, counting down.
TATGTAGTGGTTATGTAGTGGTTATGTAGTGGTTATGTAGTGGTTATGTAGTAGTTATGTAGTGGTTATGTAGTGGTTATGTAGTAGTTATGTAGTGGTTATGTAGTAGTTATGTAGTAGTTATGTAGTGGTTATGTAGTAGTTATGTAGTAGTTATGTAGTAGTTATGTAGTAGTTATGTAGTAGTTATGAAGTGGTTATGTAGTGGTTATGTAGTAGTTATGTAGTGGTTATGTAGTGGTTATGTAGTGGCTATGTAGTGGTTATGTAGTAGTTATGTAGTGGTTATGTAGTGGTTATGTAGTAGTTATGTAGTGGTTATGTAGTAGTTATGTAGTAGTTATGTAGTAGTTATGTAGTGGTTATGTAGTGGTTATGTAGTGGTTATGTAGTGGTTATGTAGTGGTTATGTAGTGGTTATGTAGTAGTTATGTAGTAGTTATGTAGTGGTTATGTAGTAGTTATGTAGTAGTTATGTAGTAGTTATGTAGTAGTTATGTAGTAGTTATGTAGTAGTTATGTAGTAGTTATGTAGTAGTTATGTAGTAGTTATGTAGTGGTTATGTAGTGGTTATGTAGTGGTTATGTAGTAGTTATGTAGTAGTTATGTAGTAGCTATGTAGTAGTTATGTAGTAGTTATGTAGTAGTTATGTAGTAGTTATGTAGTAGTTATGTAGTAGTTATGTAGTAGTTATGTAGTAGTTATGTAGTAGTTATGTAGTGGTTATGCCGATGGTAGTTCGTCCGGCCAAGTGAAGCAGCTTCCATTTTTGGTGAAGGCTGTGACGTAGGTTGAGGGCACATTTTTGTTGTATACAAGTAGTAGCACGGAATCCTGATAATTTCCGCACGGTAAATGTTCATCGGCTAGATCGTAAGCGTAACTGCTCACATCACATATAAACATTTTAAGTGCATAACTACTCATCAGATGTACTGACAAAGCATTACAGGTGAGTTCTGTGTTCGTTTTAATTAAGGAGCATCATTGCTAAGACTAACCTTGTAAGACGTATTGCATATTGATTTGCTAAAGTGGTATGGCGTGTGGCCGATGGAGCAGCCGGTGGAGCAGCTGTTTGTATTCACTGCCAAGCTGGGGATACTTCAATGTTCTGGGCTTCTGCTCGTTTATAATCAACACTCTGGTCTTTGATTGACAGTTCTGGCCAACGTTTGACAGCTGTCTATTAAGTGGAATTAATTACGAGCAAGGATGAAGCTCGTGTGTGTCTTCCGTGTATACACGAGGAAAGATTATCCGAGCTATCCGACCCGATCGATGCGATCCGACCCTACCGAAGCCGATCCGGCAGAGTAAAGGACTTCGGATATTTTGGTAGCATTTCCTTTGCTCTAAGAATGTTCTTCACAACGGGTCTAGCACGTGCATACTCATGTTGGACCACCCTAGAGCAAGTCCGAGTGTTGAATTAGAATCCAGAGCCAATTTTCACACTGTAATAATGATACTTATAAATGGTCAGGAAAAGTTTGCACTTTATGAAAACGGGATTTTACCCAGGTCATCCCATGACCCCATGAATGATTCATGGTCACTTTCCAGGTCAATGACAGGCGTATGGCAAACAGATGACCACTCTGTCATCGTAAGTGCACCCAGGCGTTTGCGAGATATGATACAATTATGCATGAAATGCACGCACGCACGCACGCACGCACGCACGCACTCAACCAAACATGGCCCTGAATTGGTTCATGGATGGGTCAGACTTACCTAGAATACTTGATGACATGATATCCAACCACAAATCTGCCTTAATTACGTGCTATTATTTACTTGACCATTCAACAATTGGCAATCAGCAATCAAACAATCAACAAAAAATAAATGCTTCTGTGACGTATTCACATGACCTAAGTCCTAAAGTAACTTTGAACTAGTGTATCATTTTCCCAATCGTAGCCTAGCTGTTCCTATGAAGGTGTCAAATGAACCGCCCGCTGGCGATGGCCGTTCCATCGTCATTTCAGAAAAATGAGGAGGGGAGGGGCAAAAGGCCACCTCCTCCAGTAACTCACCAGTTAATGTAACTAGCACTCTTTTACACTGGAGAGTGGTTTTGTCGAAGGCCGTCGAAATTTCCCTTGGGGAGTCTGCCACAGTAAGCTGCAGGTCCTTAACGTAAACGGCCAAGAAATGCCATCGCACTCAATTTAAATACCGAGGCATAACCTAGGGTCGGAAGGAAGCATTTTGGCCTAACATATAAAGTATTAGCGGCGATGACTTCGTCGCATCAGTGTACTTCGCTGTATTTCCCGAAGGGACTGCGCCGCTATTAGGCGTTCACTTGCCAGATCATTTTTGGATTACAGCGCTTTCGCTTTGCATTATCGTCAACAAAACACCTGCATTGGAGTCAGTGTAAAGCCAAGCACTATCAAGCTATTAATATGATATACATTATATTATAAAATAATGAATAATAACCAAGCCAAGCCAAGCCCAGTAACTGGGGAAAGCCAAACTTCTCTCGTCAGAGCATTTTGATAGTTATAACATGTCCAGCTTACAACTTAAGTACTTGGTCTCGTGGGGGTCTTTTTACTCCCCACCCCAATGTTTTATGCGACAGGGAAAAAAACTGCGGCGCGCAGCGCCGCATATTGTTCAGCGCCTTTACCTTGATCATTTTGCATCCTACGTGAAGTTTTTAACCTCAGGTCATGTAAGGCCATTCACTTACCTTAGATCAAAGCGGACCACTCCCAAACATGTTTGAGGATCAATGATAATTCATACACATGAAGAGATATTGAAGTGAAACTTTGCATGCGGATGCCATTGTGCTGGGCCTCCAGAACATATATCTCAGATTTTTGTTTGCAGCCAAATCATTAACCCGAGGTCACGGCCAATCTTGGCCAATGTTAGGCCAAGTTTCCTCTTTTTTGTAGCCCGCATGTTTTCTATCAACATTTTCACCTCGATATACATGCAGAAGCATCAAGAGAAGTCCGTTATCACATTTCCTTGATCTCCGCGAAGTGGACTGAGGACAGGTTACAATATAGTGCGCAATGTGGGCTAAGCATATATATACACTGGTGTTTTATTATATATTTCTAGTGTTCATGGCATTTAGCGTCAAAGTCGCATTGCACAACCTAAATTACCGTATTATGCAAATATAAAACATTGTAAAACATCGATTTTTGTCCTGGAAAACCTCACCTTGATTTTCAAAACTATCTAAAACTAAAAAGCACTACCATTTTCAGGCCTTATTCGTCGAGGACTTTCCGATGATACCCTTGCCCTTTTGATGGTAGCCATACCATTTTCGTGCTACGCTTAGCTTGGAATTTAGACGGAGTGGTCTGTTAAGGACCCCACCCGATATCGAGTGTGAAGATATGACCTGTAAGACAAGAAACGGTTAAAAAGATATTCAAACAGATTGGAATGCAGACATTCACCCTGATTTATATCCAATAAAATCAAGTTTGTCGTTGCCATTATAGGATTGAAATACACGACTAATAATGCATTATTATTGTCGATTGCCGCAGCCACCATACCGAGCGTGCTCATTTCGATATTCGACACTCAATGGAAAATGCTGCAACTACTTCGTGCCTTTGATGCCTTGCGCCTAAGTATTTTTCCATCATTTACATATATTTCTGACGAATGTCCAATCTCAGCAAGAACTAACTCATCAACTTCCCAAATCGAAAGAACGTAAAATTGACGTCAGAAGCCATTCTAGATGACTTCCAGCCGGATTCAGGGGCGTACACACGACTTCCAGCCGGATCCAGGGGCGTACACACGACTTCCAGCCGGATCCAGGGGCGTACACACGACTTCCCAAGGAACCGATATGTCTTCAAAATGAGCCAACGTTGTCTAAAGAGGCCTCGACTGGCTGAAGTGGCCTCTGCTGCGCTTCATCCATGGGATGCCATAGGCAGTTCATTTGTCATTCGCACTGAAACTGTAGTTCTGCTGACCTCAAAATCATATCTCATCGAAGTAAATCCAGCCAAACACTACTACATAGAATGGGGTTCTGATAGAACAGTAGCACCGCTAGGTGGAGGGAATCTGATACAATAGCCCATTGGCAGGTTTTAACAACCAGTTAAAACTGTTATTCTGCACGTGGCCACACAATGCCGTCAAAAATTGCACCGAGGTGAAGACGTGGCAACAGTTCGCAGTTCTATCTTAGCAGCTATGTTAGTTGACTTACTGCATGATGCACAAAGCTTTACCCCATCTTTCCGGCCAGATCTGGGGGGGGGGTCGACACATTCTCCTCTCTAATCTCCAAACTAAACGTCGCACGAACACGAAAGAGGTGTTATCGAAAAGCGCTCGACGAGTGCGGTCCGAAACCACCCCCGAAATTTTTCCCCCAAAAGTAACGTCACTAGGGGGTCTATGTGATCACGATTGACACCATGGTTAGCTCTGAGGAGTTAATTTTTGGGGAGATTTTAAAAACGAAAAATATTTGGAATCAGAAAGGGAAGGCGACCGAACATCATTCCTTCCCCACCAAAAAACCAACATCTTTTTCTGGAACTTTCAAAAATTAGGGTTTTACATTTTCGTTAATTTATATTTTTAGAATGGGTAGAGCGGAGCGCAAAATGTTGTTTGAAGTCAACTTCCCTCAAAAACAATGCTGACTTTAGACAGAATGTTCGATTTTAGTCCTTATGGCCAAATATGCAAAACTAATGCTTCTTCAAAAACGAAAAAGAATCCTCTAGTGCGTTTCGTTGCACCCCAAAAGATAAGCAAACGCTGAAAGTTTCATTCAAATATCTTTATCCGTTAAAGCGTGACGACTGGTTGAACTTTTTTGGAGGTGACCTTACTTGACCTTCAATTATTCGTTGACCGTAGAGGACCTGGCCTAAAAATGTTCACATAACATGCCAAATTGATGTGGGAAAAGGTGTGCAAAATTTTGGCGCGCTGGCGAGCGCTGCTTTTTCACTATCCGCGGGAAACTTCAGGCCTCAAACCGTCGTTAAAATAATTCATTGTAAAGTTGCAATGATGATTGGAATTGATATGAAAAAGAAGACAGCTACATGAGTCAACATTCACTCGTATATACCTTCCTGGGGGGAAATATAATCACAAAATACCCCGGCTTGGCAGGTAAATATTTACTTCACTGCAGACACTGATCTGGTATGTACCGTGTCTGTTACCTCGTCGTCGAGATAATGAAATATATAGAAGATGAAAACGAAGGACTAGGATGATTGAACAAGGTAAGGCACGTTTTCCACGAAGCGCAATAAATGCCGTGATTGAGTTTTAAAAGGAGGGTGAACACCACAACTAGCTATTAAACTGCAGCCTGACCAAGCACGCCGCTCCAGTAGCCTCGGCTAATAGAGCTCCACTTCCTGGATGCACCTCAGTAGAAGCTTGTCGTGATCCTCCGCTAATTCGCCGAAGCTTAACCATTGGGCCTATGGGGAGTACAATAGATGCAGATGATGTTTTGGGGCAGCTGTAGCCATTACAAATGTCATCCCCCAACCAACTTCATAAATTGACGCCCATGCGCCTAGGGTGAACAGGACGCTACCTCATGGGATGCTTCGATGCACCTTCCAGTACGGCCGAGGTTGAAGTGCACACCGATATTTGCCAGGCATGAACTCGTTTATGATTTCATCCACCGACAGTACGAGCGCCGGGTGCACACGCATGAGTGCCAGTCCACTTTGCCGGTCCTATACGGTACGGCTGTGTATCGTGAACGTACGGCTGTGTATCGTGAACGTACGGCTGTGTATCGTAAACGTACGGCTGTGTATCGTGAACGTACGGCTGTGTTTCGTAAACGTACGGCTGTGTATCGTGAACGTACGGCTGTGTATCGTGAACGTACGGCTGTGTATTGTGAACGTACGGCTGTGTATCGTGAACGTACGGCTGTGTATCGTGAACGTACGGCTGTGTTTCGTAAACGTACGGCTGTGTATCGTGAACGTACGGCTGTGTATCGTGAACGTACGGCTGTGTATCGTGAACGTACGGCTGTGTATCATAAACGTACGGCTGTGTATCGTGAACGTACGGCTGTGTATCGTGAACGTACGGCTGTGTATCGTGAACGTACGGCTGTGTATCGTGAACGTACGGCTGTGTATCGTGAACGTACGGCTGTGTATCGTGAACGTACGGCTGTGTATCGTGAACGTACGGCTGTGTATCGTGAACGTACGGCTGTGTATCGTGAACGTACGGCTGTGTATCGTGAACGTACGGCTGTGTATCGTGAACGTACGGCTGTGTATCGTGAACGTACGGCTGTGTATCGTGAACGTACGGCTGTGTATCGTGAACGTACGGCTGTGTATCGTGAACGTACGGCTGTGTATCGTGAACGTACGGCTGTGTATCGTGAACGTACGGCTGTGTATCGTGAACGTACGGCTGTGTATCGTGAACGTACGGCTGTGTATCGTGAACGTACGGCTGTGTATCGTGAACGTACGGCTGTGTATCGTGAACGTACGGCTGTGTATCGTGAACGTACGGCTGTGTATCGGGACGGCTGTGTATCGAACGATCGGCTGTGTATCGTGAACGTACGGCTGTGTATCGTGAACGTACGGCTGTGTATCGTGAACGTACGCTGTGAACGTACGGCTGTGTATCGTGAACGTACGGCTGTGTATCGTGAACGTACGGCTGTGTATCGTGAACGTACGGCTGTGTATCGTGAACGTACGGCTGTGTATCGTGAACGTACGGCTGTGTATCGTAAACGTACGGCTGTGTATCGTGAACGTACGGCTGTGTATCGTGAACGTACGGCTGTGTATCGTGAACGTACGGCTGTGTATCGTGAACGTACGGCTGTGTATCGTGAACGTACGGCTGTGTATCGTGAACGTACGGCTGTGTATCGTGAACGTACGGCTGTGTATCGTGAACGTACGGCTGTGTATCGTGAACGTACGGCTTTATCGTGACAGGCGTGTGGCTATGGACGTACGGCTGTACCCCAAGGGGTATCGGACGTACGGCTGTGTATCGTGAACGTACGGCTGTGTATCGTGAACGTACGGCTGTGTATCGTGAACGTACGGCTGTGTATGTGAACGTACGGCTGTGTATCGTAAACGTACGGCTGTGTATCGTGAACGTACGGCTGTGTATCGTGAACGTACGGCTGTGTATCGTGAACGTACGGCTGTGTATCGTGAACGTACGGCTTTATAAACGACGGCTTGTAACGTACGGCTTGTATGTAACGTACGGCTTTTGACGTACCGTATCGTGAACGTACGGCTGTGTATCGTGAACGTACGGCTGTGTATCGTGAACGTACGGCTGTGTATCGTGAACGTACGGCTGTGTATCGTAACGTACGGCTGTGTACGTGTTATCGTGAACGTACGGCTGTGTATCGTGAACGGGCTGTGTATCGTGAACGTACGGCTGTGTATCGTGAACGTACGGCTGTGATCGTGAACGTACGGCTGTGTATCGTGAACGTACGGCTGTGTATCGTGAACGTACGGCTGTGTATCGTGAACGTACGGCTGTGTACGGCTGCTTATGTAACGTACGGCTGTGTATCGTGAACGTACGGCTGTGTATCGTGAACGTACGGCTGTGTATCGTGAACGTACGGCTGTGTATCGTGAACGTACGGCTGTGTATCGTGAACGACGGCTGTGTATCGTGAACGTACGGCTGTGTATCGTGAACGTACGGCTGTGTATCGTGAACGTACGGCTGTGTATCGTGAACGTACGGCTGTGTATCGTAAACGTACGGCTGTGTATCGTGAACGTACGGCTTGTATCGTACGTGGCTGTGTTGTCGTCGGCTTTAACGTACGGCTGTGTATGTGCGTACGTTGGCGTACGGCTGTGTTCGTACGTCGGCTTGTATGTCGTACGGCTTTATGTGACGCGGCTGTGTATCATACGTAGGCTGTTATCGTGACGTCGGCTGTGTATGTGCGTACGGCTGTTATGGCGTACGGCTTGTATGTGACGTACGGCTTTAATGCTGTTGTCGTACGCTGTGTATCGTGACGTACGGCTGTGTTGTCGTCGGCTGTGTTCGTACGTCGCTTGTTTTTTTACGGCTTTTGTACGGCTTGTATGTAACGTACGGCTGTGTATTGAACGTACGCTGTGTATCGTGAACGTACGGCTGTGTATCGTAACGTACGGCTGTGTATCGTGAACGTACGGCTGTGTATCGTGAACGTACGGCTGTGTATCGTGAACGTACGGCTGTGTATCGTGAACGTACGGCTGTGTATCGTGAACGTACGGCTGTGTATCGTGAACGTACGGCTGTTAGCTGTTTCGTGAACGTACGGCTGTGTATCGTGAACGTACGGCTGTGTATCGTGAACGTACGGCTGTGTATCGTGAACGTACGGCTGTGTATCGTGAACGTACGGCTGTGTATCGTGAACGTACGTACGGCTGTGTATCGTGAACGTACGGCTGTGTATCGTGAACGTACGGCTGTTATCGTGAACGTACGGCTGTGTATCGTGAACGTACGGCTGTGTATCGTGAACGTACGGCTGTGTATCGTGAACGTACGGCTGTGTATCGTGAACGTCGGTTGTGTATCGTGAACGTACGGCTGTGTATCGTGAACGTACGGCTGTGTATCGTGAACGTACGGCTGTGTATCATAAACGTACGGCTGTGTATCGTGAACGTACGGCTGTGTATCGTGAACGTACGGCTGTGTATCGTGAACGTACGGCTGTGTATCGTGAACGTACGGCTGTGTATCGTGAACGTACGGCTGTGTATCGTGAACGTACGGCTGTGTATCGTGAACGTACTCTCGCATCCCGCGCCTCTCTGGTGGCTCCTGCAGTCCAATGAGGGTGAAACGAGACGTATAGCTGAATTTGCAGCACTTTTAAATCTCACTCCCCCATTTGCAGACAGACTCGGCCAATTCGGGTGAAATTTTCCGGGAGAACGATACAATAGGGCCTCCTGCCCATCTGTTGCGGCTTCCTGCAGCGTTTTTTTTTGGTTATTTTATGGCGTGCAGCGGTCTCCTGTCTATGCAATGTACTGTTCTCGGATCTCCCGTCGACCTACCTGTGGACGTCCCCTGCGGTATTAACGGCACCTCCTGCCCACCTGTTGTGACATGCTGTCGGGGTTGTCATGGCCTACATGACCTTGGCGCCTCCCCTGATAAGGTGAGGTGTAGGTGGACTATGTCAGTCTTTTGGGACCTGGCTATGGTTGGTCAATAATCCAGCTGGGCTGGTGGGGCCTCACCAGTTCCAATCCTGCTGGTAGTGGCTGGGCTCCCTTATCTGGCCGCATCTAGGCCCTCCCTATCTGGGCCTCTGGATCACATTTGAACAGGGACCCCTTCAAAAGGAGCGGTTCAAGCTTAGTGGTCTGCACTTTCAGACTTCGCTCACTCCTGGGCACGCCACTGCCCATATTTCTTAGAATTACTCTTCACGTGTTTGCAAACATTCCAGTAGGTTTGCTTGCAATAGAGTATGGAGTCTTCCCACCCATATAAACGGGTGGTTCCCCTGGAGAACGGAGTGTTCCTGCCCATATAAGCGTTTGGTTTCCCCCAGAGAACGGATTTCACCATCCCATGAAAGCCGGTAGTTTCCAGGCGTTACTTCTGAAGGTTTGCTTCCTTCACTGATTTGTGGCTTTGCATACAACTAATTTTAATATAATTGAATGTCATGATTGCAAGCAATAATAAATGGTACGGTTTTCCCACGCAGTGTGCGAAGCACGTGTGATTTTCGTCACATGACAGAGAGACAGTGTCTGGTTTTTCCGCCGGCTTCCAGCACATTACGAATGTCGGCTCGCCTTTTGTGTCATTCATGTGTTTACCTGTACTTGTGCGTTGATATTCAAAGCACAGTATTATGCCGTGCTCAACATCCAACCCTCTCCTCGCTCCTTTGTTTCTTTCTATGCTGGGAGCACCTACGAGCCGCCTACACCAAACTTTGCCTTTACGCTACACGAGCCCCAGAATCCTAAGCTTTGCCCGTGCACTCCACGAGTCGCTTAGTCGAAAATCTTGTCCGTGCGCTACCGAGCCGCGCTTGGTTTCTACATCCGGATTTCATAGAAAAAAACGATTCCACTTCCATATTAGGGGAACTCCAAAAATTGCATTTTGAGACTTTTGAACTACATAGCTTGTCACATTAGACCTGACGAATTTGTGTTCCCCGCTGTATATCTTGTTAGGCACCAGTGCCATTTTGGGGTGTCGGCGCGATTGTCGAGCCTGCAGGCGCGAGCGTTCGGGTCACGATGCGATTTCTCGCACTGGCCCCCGACGCGAGCTGTCTGGTCCTGACGAGATTGTTCGATGCCTGTTCTGATTTTTCTGAGTCCTAGTCGCTTTTCCCGGTCTCGGCGTGACTTTTTTGGGAGATCCATGCTAGTTCCCCCGGCGAGATATCTGTTGTGCCCCGGACGATTTTTAGGCCCATGCTCGACTTTTTGGGGTTCAGCACGTTTTTAGAACATACAATGCACTATTTGCGGCCTCTATCGCGAGTGCTTGGGTCCAGAGCGGTTTTCCGGGTCCGGATTGCTTTTTGAGAGTCCCTGCGTAATTTTTCGGAGACCCCGCTTGAGTTTGTTTGGGTTCCGGTGGGATTTGTGGGGCCCTGGCCCTATTTTTAGGCTCCCGGCGTGATTATTCTTGACACGGCGCAATTTTTCCGATTTCCCCCCACCATCTCTCAGTGGAAGTGGGGCAATTGCCACCATTGCCTCTCCTTCGGTGCGCCACCGGGACCACGTCGCTTTTTAGGGGTCTCGGTCTGATTTTGATGCTTTTATACCGTCTTTGTGCCCCAGGTGTGCTTTGATTGTTCCGGCGCATTTTGAGGGCCTCCGGTCTGATTTTGTGGGCTCCCGGTGCATTTGTTTAGAGACCCGGTACATATTTTACAGCCCTGTCGTTTTTTTTTTTGTCGGACCCGGTGTGTTTTGAAGGGTCCGGAACGCTTTCGAGCTTTTATTAAGCCTTTTGGGGGTCCGCGGTGTTTATTTGGACCCTCAACGCGATTTTTTTGTTTTTTCAAGCGAACTTTTAGGGCCACGACGGACATTTTGTGGCCCTTTTGCAACATTTCGGAACCCTAATGCAATATTTTTTCGGACCTCTGTGGGAACTCTCTAGGTCGGCTATATTTATTTCGGGCCACCTGACGCGAATTCTTGGGGCTCCAGTATGATTTTTTGGGTTCCTAGCATGACTTTCCAGCACGACGCCGGAGACCAGCGCAAAGTTTCCGAGCCCTGGTGTGATTCTTAGTGGCCTACCACCTCCTCAGGGGGGGGGGGGCGCTCTCAAGGAGGATTTCGTCTGTCCCCTCCCGTCTTGGGTACGCCACTGGCCGCGACTGTCTCATCGCGACACTGGTACGACTCATCCTTTGTGTTTTACACGGGTGTTTTGTTTGTTTGCGTTGGCTCGTTTGCGCGAGTCTCGGAGACTGACGGCACTAATATGACAAATCCTGCGGTTGATAAAGTCTCGATGAAAATTGGTGGAGTTTCTCTCATACGACAGCGACATCTCCCTCGTACACAACATTCGGGACGTCCAAGAATATATGTACACGAGCCGCCTAATATGTACACGAGCCGCCTAATCATAAATACTGTCCCTCGCGTTATACGAGCCGCTTAACCGCAAACCTTGCCCGTGCTTTTCATGATTCGCTTAATTGTAAACCTTGTCCGTACGCTACATAAGTCGCTTCATCGTTAACTGGGTCCGAATGAGACATGAGCCCGAATTAAATTATCATCCAGATGGATAGCGCAGTTGCTGCCTAAGAAAACATGTGAAGGGGAGGGGGCGGTAAAAACATAGCCGCGTGGTGCCGCCTTGGGCGACTGTGAGTGGCCTAAGCTGAGTGAGAAAGCCGTGAGACGAGAATGACCGTGTCATACCATGCTACCTACGCTATTTCGACAACTTGGCAGTGTATTTAAGTTCGATATACATGCACCATATTCGACAGATGTCTAGAATGTAGCAAATGTCGGCCGAAGAGGATTGTTACTTTTTTAGCACAGGTACGTCAAAATTGGAGGAAACATTTCCAAAGTTGGACTCCTCTGCGGGATATTCGAAACGCATCACTAAGTTGAACGCATCTGCCGAATATTCCAAACAAGCTTTGCTTCTTTCCGAAATTCCCACAATTCCGCACACATTGTACGCCATGAGATGAGACAGGTGAGCTCATGTGCTGACAAGACAGCCCAGTTGCAATCGGTCCACACTACTTCTGGCAGAATCTCCACGGCTGTCTGCTGTCAACTGCCGACAGAACACCGTACCACGGCTGTCTGCTGTCAACTGCCGACAGAACACCGTACCACGGCTGTCTGCTGTCAACTGCGGACAGAACACCGTACCACGGCTGTCTGCTGTCAACTGCGGACAGAACACCGTACCACGGCGGTCTGCTGTCAACTGCGGACAGAACACCGTACCACGGCGGTCTGCTGTCAACTGCGGACAGAACACCGTACCACGGCTGTCTGCTGTCAACTGCCGACAGAACACCGTACCACGGCGGTCTGCTGTCAACTGCGGACAGAACACCGTACCACGGCGGTCTGCTGTCAACTGCCGACAGAACACCGTACCACGGCTGTCTGCTGTCAACTGCGGACAGAACACCGTACCAGGCGTCTGCTGTCAACTGCGGACAGAACACCGTACCACGGCGGTCTGCTGTCAACTGCGGACAGAACACCGTACCACGGCTGTCTGCTGTCAACTGCCGACAGAACACCGTACCACGGCTGTCTGCTGTCAACTGCCGACAGAACACCGTACCACGGCGGTCTGCTGTCAACTGCCGACAGAACACCGTACCACGGCGGTCTGCTGTCAACTGCCGACAGAACACCGTACCACGGCGGTCTGCTGTCAACTGCCGACAGAACACCGTACCACGGCTGTCTGCTGTCAACTGCCGACAGAACACCGTACCACGGCGGTCTGCTGTCAACTGCGGACAGAACACCGTACCACGACGGTCTGCTGTCAACTGCCGACAGAACACCGTACCACGGCGGTCTGCTGTCAACTGCGGACAGAACACCGTACCACGGCGGTCTGCTGTCAACTGCCGACAGAACACCGTACCACGGCTGTCTGCTGTCAACTGCCGACAGAACACCGTACCACGGCGGTCTGCTGTCAACTGCCGACAGAACACCGTACCACGGCTGTCTGCTGTCAACTGCCGACAGAACACCGTACCACGGCGGTCTGCTGTCAACTGCGGACAGAACACCGTATCACGACTGTCTGCTGTCAACTGGCCACATCTTTCAACATCCATAGGCATCAGAGGATGTGTTGAAACCCACGTTGGCTGTGCAGTTGACTTCAGTATATCACATCATGACACACACGGGAAGAGCCCGACAGGTGTGTCTGGATATTCATAGCCGCAGAGAATCAAGCGCGAAGGTGGCACCACGAAGTTAAAACAGATTTTCCGACGATAATTTTGGCACCTATGCATAGTTCCCGGATCAATCCACGAGGCCGTGTAAAGTTCTCTTTGGAGACGTCCGTGTGGTGTACGTACATCCAACAGGCATTGCAATGTGCAGATAATTTCACAGGAAAACAAGGGAAATTTCACTCATGGCTTGTCTGGCAGATAATGTAATAGTGCAAAAGGTGATGTGTTGATTATTCTACAAGGCCGCCATGCTATGAGTCAGTGGGCGTTTGGTTGTCATGGAAGGAGCTAAGGAGCTGCAAAGCAGCTCGTGCAAAACAAACCGCGTAATCTCCCCAATCCCAGGCACGATCCAGATTGGACGAAAGCAAACAGTTTCCGAGAAAATCTCCTGCAAGTTTTACATTGGCTTAATGGAACATAATCTGGTGTAGATGTGGAGAAAGTTATGTGAGGGGATGCAATTCCGGTTTTCTCACACGCAGCAATGATAGTTACAGAGGCATAGGAATATTTACAGCTGATTAATGTTGTATCACAACGAATGTCGTTTCTTCTCAACACGAAGTTTTCGCTATTCGAATTTACACAATGCATATGCGGCTTCTCAAGGACTACATGTGTACCGGCCTTCTCATCTGCCGAGAATGGCGACAGAGCATCAGGTACCGTTTCCTCGGCTCGAGTGATGGCAGCACAGTAGGCACATCGGGCTGCAAAACACTCAGAAGTCGGTGTTGCCGGCGACGGGGTCGATCTGGGGCACAGCGCAGCCTGTTCTTGTTGGCCGGCTGAGGCCAACTCTCTGCAGGTGGATGGGGCCGCGGTCGCTTTACCACACCTGCAATGTCAACACGACGCGGCTTCCAGGCGCTTACCGCGTCATGAGCTCACAACCGCCCACGACCACGACCGACCACGACCGACCACGACCACAAAACAAAGGCCGACACCGTATACCAAAGCGGGCGCCGAACAAACCGGCACTGGCCCCGCATCGCGTCAGCTACGTACATCGGCAGCACAACAGGCTCCCGCGGAAGTTTTGATAACTGCCTGCATCTGCATTGGAATAGCTGGAGCATCTGGCGCCGTATCAGCGGCGGCGGGGCTCTACAGGCGGTGACGACACAGGATGTGTCACCTGTTCCAACACGAGCGCCGGCAAAGGCAGCTGGTACCAGGACCGGTACCGGTATCGATATCGGTACCGCGGGCAGCTGCTGCGCGACGGGCCGCTCGATGCGACAAATCGTTGCATTGACCCTCCATCCCTACCCCAAGCACACCAATGCATGCCATGCCGTCCAATTTGCACAAGAGCAAATTGCGAACTCAGTGTGTCAGGTCAGAACAACTGGGAGCTGGGTGGTTATCTGGGATTTCCGACTGTGACGGGGCGGTCAGTGGCAGTTACCTGTGGCGGGGCGGTCAGTGGCAGTTACCTGTGGCGGGGTGGTCAGTGGCAGTTACCTGTGGCGGGGCGGTCAGTGGCAGTTACCTGTGGCGGGGCGGTCAGTGGCAGTTACCTGTGGCGGGGCGGTCAGTGGCAGTTACCTGTGGCGGGGCGGTCAGTGGCAGTTACCTGTGGCGGGGCGGTCAGTGGCAGTTACCTGTGGCGGGGCGGTCAGTGGCAGTTACCTGTGGCGGGGCGGTCAGTGGCAGTTACCTGTGGCGGGGCGGTCAGTGGCAGTTACCTGTGGCGGGGCGGTCAGTGGCAGTTACCTGTGGCGGGGCGGTCAGTGGCAGTTACCTGTGGCGGGGCGGTCAGTGGCAGTTACCTGTGGCGGGGCGGTCAGTGGCAGTTACCTGTGGCGGGGCGGTCAGTGGCAGTTACCTGTGGCGGGGCGGTCAGTGGCAGTTACCTGTGGCGGGGCGGTCAGTGGCAGTTACCTGGGGGGCGGTCAGTGGCAGTTACCTGTGGCGGGGCGGTCAGTGGCAGTTACCTGTGGCGGGGCGGTCAGTGGCAGTTACCTGTGGCGGGGCGGTCAGTGGCGGGGCGGTCAGTGGCAGTTACCTGTGGCGGGGCGGTCAGTGGCAGTTACCTGTGGCGGGGCGGTCAGTGGCAGTTACCTGTGGCGGGGCGGTCAGTGGCAGTTACCTGTGGCGGGGCGGTCAGTGGCAGTTACCTGTGGCGGGGCGGTCAGTGGCAGTTACCTGTGGCGGGGCGGTCAGTGGCAGTTACCTGTGGCGGGGCGGTCAGTGGCAGTTACCTGTGGCGGGGCGGTCAGTGGCAGTTACCTGTGGCGGGGCGGTCAGTGGCAGTTACCTGTGGCGGGGCGGTCAGTGGCAGTTACCTGTGGCGGGGCGGTCAGTGGCAGTTACCTGTGGCGGGGCGGTCAGTGGCAGTTACCTGTGGCGGGGCGGTCAGTGGCAGTTACCTGTGGCGGGGCGGTCAGTGGCAGTTACCTGTGGCGGGGCGGTCAGTGGCAGTTACCTGTGGCGGGGCGGTCAGTGGCAGTTACCTGTGGCGGGGCGGTCAGTGGCAGTTACCTGTGGCGGGGCGGTCAGTGGCAGTTACCTGTGGCGGGGCGGTCAGTGGCAGTTACCTGTGGCGGGGCGGTCAGTGGCAGTAGTTACCTGTGGCGGGGCGGTCAGTGGCAGTTACCTGTGGCGGGGCGGTCAGTGGCAGTTACCTGTGGCGGGGCGGTCAGTGGCAGTTACCTGTGGCGGGGCGGTCAGTGGCAGTTACCTGTGGCGGGGCGGTCAGTGGCAGTTACCTGTGGCGGGGCGGTCAGTGGCAGTTACCTGTGGCGGGGCGGTCAGTGGCAGTTACCTGTGGCGGGGCGGTCAGTGGCAGTTACCTGTGGCGGGGCGGTCAGTGGCAGTTACCTGTGGCGGGGCGGTCAGTGGCAGTTACCTGTGGCGGGGCGGTCAGTGGCAGTTACCTGTGGCGGGGCGGTCAGTGGCAGTTACCTGTGGCGGGGCGGTCAGTGGCAGTTACCTGTGGCGGGGCGGTCAGTGGCAGTTACCTGTGGCGGGGCGGTCAGTGGCAGTTACCTGTGGCGGGGCGGTCAGTGGCAGTTACCTGTGGCGGGGCGGTCAGTGGCAGTTACCTGTGGCGGGGCGGTCAGTGGCAGTTACCTGTGGCGGGGCGGTCAGTGGCAGTTACCTGTGGCGGGGCGGTCAGTGGCAGTTACCTGTGGCGGGGCGGTCAGTGGCAGTTACCTGTGGCGGGGCGGTCAGTGGCAGTTACCTGTGGCGGGGCGGTCAGTGGCAGTTACCTGTGGCGGGGCGGTCAGTGGCAGTTACCTGTGGCGGGGTGGGGTCAGTGGCAGTTACCTGTGGCGGGGCGGTCAGTGGCAGTTACCTGTGGCGGGGCGGTCAGTGGCAGTTACCTGTGGCGGGGCGGTCAGTGGCAGTTACCTGTGGCGGGGCGGTCAGTGGCAGTTACCTGTGGCGGGGCGGTCAGTGGCAGTTACCTGTGGCGGGGCGGTCAGTGGCAGTTACCTGTGGCGGGGTGGTCAGTGGCAGTTACCTGTGGCGTGGCGGTCAGTGGCAGTTACCTGTGGCGGGGCGGTCAGTGGCAGTTACCTGTGGCGGGGTGGTCAGTGGCAGTTACCTGTGGCGGGGCGGTCAGTGGCAGTTACCTGTGGCGGAAACCTGTTTGCCTGTTTGCGTGTGACACTGAACTGGGCACTGCACCTTCCGACATATTGGTTGTGGTTATTAACCATGCATGCGCTTTTCCGGTGGGCATTATGATATCCTTATTGTTGCTGAAGCTTTGCTTTTGAGTCGTTATTAAGAGGCGCCAGCAATGGTAAAACCAATATATTAATAGAAAGTATCGGAAGTGCTATCACTCACGGTCACACGCTAAGGTGTGTAATTATTGAAGGGCTTCAACCGAAGCTTAGAGAGGCGCAAGCCCCTCCCTTAGCCCCTCCGAGGAAATCTGAAGCTTCGCCTGTGATCTTTATCCGTATGCAAGCAAGGAGTGACTCGTACAGTTGTGCCTCATCCTTATCCTTCTGGTGACTACAAAGTTGACAAGAATGGGGCGTTGTACTTCGCCTCAATTTGCCTGCACTAATTATGTACGCATTCTGCAAATCGCATGCCCTGTGATAGCTCGACCTGCCCTGTAGTGACCTGGACGTGCTTAGGCCAATCTTGTTTATCATTAATGCAAATACTAAGACATTAGGTGCCCCACTAAGTCATCTGTACCGACACTGTCTACCCTGCGTCAGGTGTGCCGTCAGGTTTGCCTGTTCTGTGCCAATTCTGTTGTGTGCCAGCGCTGTCTGTTCTGTGCCGACCCTGTGACTGGGTCGGATCCAGAAGCCTGGCTTGTGTGTGAGTGTGTGTGCGCAGGGAGGGGGGAGGTGCAATTGAAAAAAAATGTTCTCCGATATATAAAAAGCTCATGAGAATTCAATATTTATATTAGCTAGCTATTTAGCTATCTAGATTAGTTGCGTCCGTTTAAGACTATATTTATGGCATGCAAATTTTTGGATTTCGAGAACACGTTCTCTGTTCCCAGCTGACTGATTCGGAACCACATTTGTTGTCGCCCAGCTCGTCCCGACGGTCCGTGCTCGACCTTGGAGAGCCTCTGTTCCGCACGGCAGGTGCCCATGGGCCCGGTGTGCCGAGCTGACGGGGGGGGGGAGATGAAACCCGACGGCTCACTGCAGCCGCACGGTACGTCGCAGCTGACGGGGCAGGGGAGATGACCCCGACGGCTCACTACAGCCGGACGGTACGTCACAGCTGACGGGGGGGGAGATGACCCGACGGCTCACTACAGCCGGACGGTACGTCACAGCTGACGGGGCAGGGGAGATGACCCCGACGGCTCACTACAGCCGGACGGTACGTCACAGCTGACGGGGGAGATGACCCGACGGCTCACTACAGCCGGACGGTACGTCGCAGCTACGGGGCAGGGAGATGACCCCGACGGCTCACTACAGCCGGACGGTACGTCACAGCTGACGGGGGGGAGATGACCCCGACGGCTCACTACAGCCGCACGGTACGTCGCAGCTGACGGGGGGTGGGGGAGATGACCCCGACGGCTCACTACAGCCGGACGGTACGTCACAGCTGACGGGGGGTGGGGGAGATGACCCGACGGCTCACTACAGCCGGACGGTACGTCACAGCTGACGGGGCAGGGGAGATGACCCCGACGGCTCACTACAGCCGGACGGTACGTCACAGCTGACGGGGGGGGGGAGATGACCCCGACGGCTCACTACAGCCGGACGGTACGTCACAGCTGACGGGGCGGGGGATGACCCCGACGGCTCACTACAGCCGGACGGTACGTCACAGCTGACGGGGGTGGGGAGATGACCCGACGCTCACGCAGCCGGACGGTACGTCCAGCACGGCAGGAGACCCCGGCGGCCACACACCGGACGTACGTCACACACGGGGGGAGATGACCCCGACGGCTCACTACAGCCGACGGTACGTCACAGCTACGGGGGAGATGACCCGACGGCTCACTACACCGGACGGTACGTCGCAGCACGGGGCGGGAGATGACCCGACGGCTCACTACAGCCGGACGGTACGTCACAGCTGACGGACACAAAGACAGAAAATGATCACTTGCGATGACGTGTATTGCACTCAAGTTCTAATCCATGCGCTATTATGAACGCTGGTTGTTTTAAGTACTTACACATTACGAGTTAATCTTGCATGCGATATGCTCCTTATGGAAATAATGAAAGGACGTAGTCATGGGTCACAACAAGTACATTTATTTCGGCAAATGGTGCAATATATCATAATACCACATGCATGAATGCACTTGCATATGTCAGTTCAGTTATAACTTGCATTGCCGATCCACAAGAAACTGTGGGCAGGTCCATTTTAGTTCCAGCCAGCCTTCATGTCACAATGCTGCATGATGTGCTATAATTATAATTAGCATACTATTTTACGTCTTGAGTTATTGTACTTGGGACTACAAGTTCGATGTGTAGCTGAGGTCACGGCACCACAAGTTCGATGTGTAGCTGAGGTCACGGCACTACGTGATACATCCGTGCGCAGGGAGCAGCAGGGAGCAGCAGGGAGCAGCAGGGAGCAGCCGACTTCACCATCAGCCTGCAGTCAGCCAGACGCTCGTACCGCCAACATTGTGCCGGCGGCTACGACCCCGCTGGTGAGCAGATTGCGCCGTATTTGCGCCATTCACAGTATTGGCGGCCGGCGCGACACAATTACTGCGCGCGGCGCCAGCCATCTGGCGAGCATATTTTGGCGCGCCGGTTACGAAACGAGCGGTTGCGTGGCGCGCGTAAAATCGTCGGTGCCGACGGCAGATGCCGAGCTCGCTGCCCCGGTCCGTCGGAGGTGCTGTGATAGCTCTGACACACCCGACGGCCACGGCGCATCTGACGGCTGTGTGTCTGAGGTGTGTCAGACTCGCATGGCAGCTCTAATGGTGTGTTGGTCCGTAAGCCTGACGGGTCTGATGCCTCCGATGGCAGTACCACTGTGGCAGTACCACTGTGGCAGTACCACTGTGGCAGTACCACTCTGACAGTACCACTGTGGCAGTACCACTGTGGCAGTACCACTGTGACAGTACCACTGTGGCAGTACCACTGTGGCAGTACCACTGTGGCAGTACCACTGTGACAGTACCACTGTGGCAGTACCACTGTGACAGTACCACTGTGACAGTACCACTGTGGCAGTACCACTCTGGCAGTACCACTCTGGCAGTACCACTCTGACAGTACCACTCTGGCAGTACCACTCTGGCAGTACCACTGTGGCAGTACCACTTCGGTAGTACCACTCTGGCAGTATCACTATGGCAGTACCACCATGACAGTACCACTATGGCAGTACCATTCTGGCAGTACCACTCTGGCAGTATCACTCTGGTAGTACCGCTATGGCAGTACCACTATGGCAGTACCACTATGACAGTACCACTCTGACAGTACCATTCTGGTAGTACCACTCTGACAGTACCACTCTGCCAGTACCACTCTAGCAGTATGGCAGTATCACTCTGACCCTTGTCTTTGTATAATGTTATGTTGGGTTATGTTGGGCTATGTTGCATATACCCTATACGAGTATACTCGTATATGAATTATGTAAATATTTTCAGATAGAAAATGCACTATCGTATCATGAATTGCAACATTGCCTGACTACCTTTTGGCTACACTAGTTGAGTGATATAGTATGAGGGTTTCGAAACAGTCACCACATTGAACATGACAGCATGGCCATGGCCATAGCCACAAGAGACCATTAGCGATACGCAAATGTTACATTTAACAAGCCATGCAAATGGTTAACAGAGCAGCTTTTTGCATCGTACAGCAAAATTCATCGGGTGTCAGAAACAATCAAATACTTTCTTTCATCGAGAAAAAGATGGTTGGAAAGGAACACTGACGAAGCGAAGCTATGAGCATATTTACTTCACCACCTTGTCAGCATCGTGAAGCACTCCACACGAGGTACGCGTGTGTTGCGATGAAATGACAGCCTCAATGGCACGCTTATGAAAGACTCCGACTCCAACTAAGACTCAGACTTACATATGAACATTCCACAGTGTATTCGTGGCCATAATGAAAAGCTTCACATTGGTGGAAAAGGAGCACAATGCATATTCAGCACTCGAACACCCAGACGATGCCAACACACGACGGCGGCTCGGGATCAGGTCTGTGACATCCTCAACACATGCGGCACCAGTACACGCGCGGCGGACCGGACCGACGTTCGACGTCGGCCGACCTGAGGCGCGCTGCTGCACCACTAGACGGCGGACAGCGGCAGAGGGTGCTGATGGTGCCGAGATCAGATGGGAAGAGCATGGTGACTCAACTCCGCTGCGGACACACGCATGGTTTCAGCACCTCGGTCAGTCGGATTCGGTGCCGCTGTCTCGCGCCTACCCAGCTGTGGCACCTCCACTTACGTGTGAAACTATCCGCCCGAACACAGAGGCACGCCCGGACAAAAAATCCCGCCCGCTTCCGCTATTAGTGTAATCGACGAAAATGTGTTTGGTCCCGAATGCCGACACGTTGCTCCACATTGCTGCCTGAATTTGGAGCTGCATGTATGGATGAGAGCTACGACCCCATTTTTTCCTTCCAATCCAGCTTGGCCTTCTACCCCGTCTGATCAGCAAAGTACAATTTCTTTGTGTTCCTTCATATAATAACTCAGCTTACAAATTACCTTGTAAGCACATCTAGCTTTAATTACCCGACGTAACAATGTATCCTGTTCATTTGGAGAGGGGAGTAGGTAATGACAGGGGCCATGGATCACGCCGGAATTAGTTCGTTCGCATGTTCAGAACTTGTGATCTGCACCTTGTCGACAGGCAAAATTATTCACGATTGACATGGCGTCAAGGACTGTACGGTTTGTGCGGATGGAAGTGACGTCACCAGCTGACAGACGGGAAAAACCGAGTACATTTCGTCCAGAACGATGGCTATTATGCTAATGCATCATCATGATCATCCACTGAACTAACTTGGGCCGGCTGCCCCAAACGGTCTCTCCCAATAGGTGAAATAAACAGGATGGTGTCTTTAGTTAGCAAATGACGCTCGTAATGTTTTCTAAACCTGCGTCATCTTACGTTGAAGTTGTATATTCGGTGGGGGAGTTACTACTCTGGCGAAAAGACAGGTGTATCACTGTACTCTTAAGCAAGTTGCAACTACCAGATACTATCAGATACCAGATAACGCCTACCAGTTAGTCGCAACTACCAGATGGCGTTGACCTTTAACCCCAACGTCATACATACGTATGACTTCGTGAGTTGCCACTGTGCATATTGGCCACTTGCCAGTGGGCAACGGTGCATCTTCCGTGTGAACTTGTATATGGGTGTCGAGTACACAGTAATGCTGTTACGTCGCTTATACATGGCCTGCAACATCGCAAGTGATCGGAGTTAAATACTGTGCGTACATAATGTCATAGATACCCTGTACATATTCTCTATCTATTGATGTAAAAACTGTCAACTTGTATGCTGGTGCTATTTGTATTTTGGTACCACCACCTCACCTACCAGTCGGAAGCCGCAGTTATCAGCACGGCAACACTATTCTAGGATGGGTAATCACGCCCCGAAGCGGTGGCTGGCCTTCCCGACTAACCCGTGCCGAGCCGCGCCGGGCGGTCCGCTGCGCGACGATCGCCTCATCACGCCGCTCAAGTGCGGTAGCCGGCGCGAGTAATGGGCCGACACTGACGCCGCGTCACCGCCGGCAGACACTGACGCCGCGTCACTGCCGGCAGACACTGACGCCGCGTCACTGCCGGCAGACACTGACGCCGCGTCACTGCCGGCAGACACGGACGCCGCATCACCGCCGGCAGACACTGACCCGCCCCCCCGGAGACACTGACGCCGCGTCACCGCCGGCAGACACTGACGCCGCGTCACCGCCGGCAGACACTGACGCCGCGTCACTGCCGGCAGACACTGACGCCGCGTCACTGCCGGCAGACACTGACGCCGCGTCACCGCCGGCAGACACTGACGCCGCGTCACTGCCGGCAGACACTGACGCCGCGTCACCGCCGGCAGACACTGACGCCGCGTCACCGCCGGCAGACACTGACGCCGCGTCACCGCCGGCAGACACTGACGCCGTCCGACCGGCCGGCACCGGTCGTGAAGTGAGCCAGTTATCGGCGCCATCTGCCGACACGCGCCCGTCCGGGTCGCCGCCCAACAGTCAGGCGATGGTTGTCGGCCAGCGCCGAGACGGGCCGCCGCCGCCACGGACGCCGCCGTCGCGCCACTCGCGTCTCGTGTCGGCCCGTGTCCACTGTTGGCCATCTACTTGGCCATCTATTGGGGTGGCGGCCAGTGGGCCGCACCTGCCCCGGCCCGCTCCGGGAGCACTGGCCGGCCGCCGGCCCCGCCGACCATCGGCTGCCAAACGGCGCTCGGGGCGTGCATTGCGCACACAATTCCGCCCCCCAGCCGCCAGCAGGGCGTAGATCACCGGTGCCGATTTATGGCGCGGTCTGGTGCAGAAGTGGGCGTGTTCGCTGCAGGACGAGGCGGTTGGACCGGCCGTGTGCCGACACCGGCTCGTGCCGACAGACTTTGGCAAACCTCGGCGCATTGTCGGTGCATGAACGGCCGGGAACAGTCAGAACTGCGCCCAAGATTTATGTAATTGCACGTGATTGGGTGGGATGGGTGGAGTGGCTGGCACCTGCAGCAAATGATTTGCACCTACAGTAAATGATTGGCACCTATTCGTGAGGGGAGGGTTGCAGTCGAAGTTGGTGGGACTAATGGCGTTGTGTATGCCATTCTGTCCAGTCAATGCCCATTGGCCCGTGTTAATTCTCGCTAATCCTAATGTAGCATACGGCACACGTGCCCCATGCCGTTATCTACCGAAGCGTCTCTTCTTGGCGTTCAATTACTCGCCTCTCTGGACTAAAACGTGATGAAAATACCTCGCCATCAAATCGAATTTCAGACTGAGCGCCAGCCCGCTTTGATGCGAAGTCGCCTTGCATACCTTGCCTCTCCCGGAGAACACATTACAAATCGAAAAAAGCCACGACCAAGTCAATTCCCAGCCGGATAAGCTGTACTGAATGCGCAGCCATGTCAGCAGCGGATACCCTTTATGAGCTTCCCTGCTTATTGGGACCAAGTTTCGACTGCAACGACATGGAGACACCTGGCAGCAGATCCGACGGGACGGACCCCCTGGCTCTTGGCTTACCCTGACAACCGCTAAAGCGCATCCAAAAACGATCCAATGACCTTTTCAGGATAGGCATCAGTCATGCTGTATAATATCGACTGTGGCAGGTGGCGACACAAAAGCGATAAGCCGGAGAGTGTTGGCGGGGTTTTCGCTACGCGAGCGTCAGAGCCGTTCCACTCATTGATTACCAATTGTTGCTCCCTCGGCGCACCCTTTCGCAATCATTCTCGGTTTCAGCACCATTCACGGCTTCCAGAATCGTAGGCAATTATGCGTGTGGTCACCATGGCAACAAGTCGACTCCGTTTCCTCCCACCTGGCAGCGAGGTGGAAAACGGTGGCCCTCAAATGCGCGCCGACGTGTCGCCGACGTGTCGCCGACGTGTCGCCGACGTGTCGCCAGCCTGGTGGTCGCGCGTCCACGCTGGCCCATCATCAATGCATATCGATCATTCGCCGGAGCGTTTCCTATTTACACGCGGCGCACAAGATGGCGCACAGTGTCGGGTGGCTTTGTGTTCGCGTTTCTGGGCAGACCGTCATTGGCAGGCGAGACGGTGGTGCGTCAGCGTGGCCATCAGCTCCGTTGACCTGACCGTTAGTCGGCCCATCAGGGGTCACCGGCCGCAGGGCACCTCTCTACTGGCTGACAGATGATCCCACGGTGGTGACGGCGTTGCCACACCGATCCACTCCGGCGCTCACTCGGACTAATGCCTGGTCAGAGCAGGCAATAGTTTCGGGTGACGTCGATTCACCACGTGGTTGTGATTCGGAGTGATGCAAGTGATAATATCAGTTACAGTTGCTGATAATCAGAGCAATATAACTCTAGTTGGCATTTGCTTGGCATCGGTGGCACCCTCCCGCCTTCCATGAATGCCTTCTTACAAAGCATGCCATGTGCCATCCATTTGAATGTGAAATTATGCATGAGGACACATATACAAACACAATATGGCATCAGAATAGTCACAGGATATACTGCTTAACTGCTATAAAACATGCAAGTGCACTACTGACCCAGGAATATGTAAGAAGCCTATTTCGGAAACAGTGCATCGAATGTCGAGATAAACGCACTGAGAACGTACGTATCCTCTTCAGTCGAAAGTGACTGCACTCTTGCCAAAATAGGGCTCTATCTTTTGGACATTGTGCATGCGTCTCTTGCCTGAATTCAGTGCGCTGAATTGTCGTGATATGCCATAGATTGCATGGTGTATCGCCGTCCTTTCTGTCTCATAGCTCTTACACTCAATTTTCCCCACATAGCCGTCCGGAGCAAGATCTCTTTGAAAGTTGTCAGTGACATGTGCGGCTGGACACACGGGTCCCGTGGCGGCTGGGCACATGGGCCACGTGGCGGCTGGGCACACGGGCCACGTGGCGGCTGGGCACACGGGTCACGTGGCGGCTGGGCACACGGGTCACGTGGCGGCTGGACACACGGGTCACGTGGCGGCTGGGCACACGGGTCACGTGGCGGCTGGGCACACGGGTGACATGTGCGGCTGGACACACGGGTCACGGCTGGGAACAAGGGTCACGTGGCGGCTGGGCACACGGGTCACGTGGCCGCTGGGCACACGGGTCACGTGGCGGCTGGACACACGGGCCACGTGGCGGCTGGACACACGGGCCACGTGGCGGCTGGGCACACGGGTCACGTGGCGGCTGGGCACACGGGTCACGTGGCGGCTGGACACACGGGTCACATGGCGGCTGGACACACGGGTCACGTGGCGGCTGGGCACACGGGTCACGTGGCGGCTGGGCACATGGGCCACGTGGCGGCTGGGCACACGGGCCACGTGGCGGCTGGGAACAAGGGTCACGTGGCGGCTGGGCACACGGGTCACGTGGCCGCTGGGCACACGGGTCACATGGCGGCTGGACACACGGGTCACGTGGCGGCTGGGCACACGGGTCACGTGGCGGCTGGGCACACGGGTCACGTGGCGGCTGGACACACGGGTCACGTGGCGGCTGGACACACGGGTCACGTGGCGGCTGGGCACACGGGTCACGTGGCGGCTGGGCACACAACTCACGTGGCATGACGTACCTACGTGACCAACATTCCGCATGCAAATTTTATGTGAACAATTCAATGCAACTACTTGGCAGGAAATGCTATGACACAAGCTACTAAAGAATTAAAAATAGCGGGTATATGTGGAGCGAAGGAAGGTTCTTGGAATCCCGTGAAAATTATGAATGTTTCAAAAGCATGGTCCTCGGTTCGGTCGAACCCGACCGCTCGGATGAACATTCGGCCTTCGCCCCTGCTGGCAACAGCTCGACTGATCCTTCGACATACCCTTCGCCCCTGCTGGCAACAGCTCGACTGATCCTTCGACATACCCTTCGCCCCTGCTGGAAACAGCTCGACTGATCCTTCGACATACCCTTCGCCCCTGCTGGCAACAGCTCGACTGATCCTTCGACATACCCTTCGCCCCTGCTGGCAACAGCTCGACTGATCCTTCGACATACCCTTCGCCCCTGCTGGCAACAGCTCGACTGATCCTTCGACATACTCTTGCAAGGTGCTTCACTTAGGTGTGATATATTCTGGGAAGTGCACACCACAGCAGGTATGTACCTTCATGCCGCGACGGGTACCTTTATGCTATAACAGGTACCTTTGGTTGGTTGTGTTTGTTTGTTCAATGTTTCCGTTGGGCCTCTACATTTGTGGTGCACTGTTGAACGCTGATCTCTCGGCATCGAAGCTGGAGCAGAGGAGCCGTCCCGTCACCATTCTCTTCAATGCATGTTTTGTTAACTGCGTTGATTGCAATCGCACAACCGTTCTTGAAGCTTTGTGGACCATTCCTCTTTGCTCGTGAATCATGCTGCAATTAATCAGCACATATAATGCATGTGCATGCATGTATAATGTGTACGCTGTGCATAATGTATCAATTGCGAGTGTGGATGCAGGTATGTGGATACATCGATTCACATTCACATGCGAATGTGGATACATTATATTCACATTGTCACTAACTTGCCCCAGGGATCATTCCACACGCCTGTGGGTCTCCTGAAAGCTGCAAGGTTTAGCGATGGGAGAATTGACCTTCTGAATGGAAAGTTCTGCACTGTAGGTGTCACTAACCTTCCCTGTCGAATCCGTCAAGAAGAAGGTTAACCGTTCTTTAGACGATTTTTGTAAAGTGTCCTAAACCTTCTTGTTTCGCTCCCCAACGACCGTGGTTGGCTTGAAGAAGAAGTGACGAGGTCAAATCACTTTTCAAGTAGATTCATCGATGCAACGCCCACACTCGATACGGTCATGGCCAAGGTTCTCTAAAAGTGGGGCCATGGCCTCATGGCCCCCTGTTTCAAGGACCACGTCTCCCGTTCCCTTCTCATCGGAACAATAATTTGGAAAATTATCAGCTTGTGCTCCAGTTAGCATGTTATATTCGATAATTTACTGCTGAGCATGAAAACTATCTCAACCTCTTCTACTGCATGAAGCAAACATAAATAGCACTCTCCAGTATTCTTAATTTTAACTTACGTGGTATTTTGTCCCGAATGAAGTGGCTGCAACGCAATGCCCATTACACTGTATAATTAATCCGACTCAGTCGGAGCAAGACACTCCGATAAAAGCCAGCCATCTACCCGGAGCCGGCCGGGTCGGAGCCAGACAGAGTTCAGCGAACATTTGCGTCATGCCTGCCTGCAGCGGCCGGCCAGGTGGGGCGGCGGAGCGCGTGTGATCGCCGTGTGACCAACGGAGCGGACACATCACAACAATAGGGCCGACGCGAGAGAGAGGGCGACTTTTGCGGCGGTGGTGGCCAGCCCAACAGGACGCGGCCGGCCGCCGCCGCAAGTGGGTCACGGCGGCCGCCGGCCACGCCTGCGTCTGACGCGGACACCATTTTTGCGGAAAACTGGCGGGTGCAGTGTCGAGCTCTGCCCGATGTGGTCAGCAGAACCCAGCGGTGGGACCAGGCCGACGCGGGTTATTATCGCCCGGCTGTCAGGCGGTGTCTGCGCCGCCCGACTGTCAGGCGGTGTCCGCGCCGCCCGACTGTCAGGCGGTGTCTGCGCCGCCCGACTGTCAGGTGGTGTCTGCGCCGCCCGGCTGTCAGGTGGTGTATGCGCCGCCCGACTGTCAGGTGGTGTCTGCGCCGCCCGGCTGTCAGGTGGTGTCTGCGCCGCCCGAATGTCAAGTGGTGTCTGCGCCGCCCGACTGTCAGGTGGTGTCTGCGCCGCCCGGCTGTCAGGTGGTGTCTGCGCCGCCCGACTGTCAGGTGGTGTCTGCGCCGCCCGGCTGTCAGGTGGTGTCTGCGCCGCCCGACTGTCAGGTGGTGTCTGCGCCGCCCGACCGTCAGGTGGTGTCTGCGCCGCCCGACTGTCAGGTGGTGTCTGTGCCGCCCGAATGTCAAGTGGTGTCTGCGCCGCCCGACTGTCAGGTGGTGTCTGCGCCGCCCGACTGTCAGGTGGTGTCTGCGCCGCCAGACTGTCAGGTGGTGTCTGCGCCGCCCGACTGTCAGGTGTCTGTTGGACGCCGGCTCACCCTCCACACGACGACGACGCTCTGACGGGTCAATGGCGGCCAAGATAGACGAGTGGATGGAGTGGCGACCGGCAGAGGTCGTGACACCACAGACGGCTGTGATGGACGATCCAATCGGCACCGACACTGCCCGCCTCCGCCCCCCCCCAATCCCACCGTCGGCACCGACACTGCCCGTCTCCGCCACAGTCTCACGGTCGGCACCGACACTGCCAGCCTCCTTCCCAGTCTCACCGTCGGCACAGAACCGGACTCTTGTCTCAGCAGACCTCTGCTACTTTTGGTAAACCACTGCTTGTCTCGGAGAACATTTTCTACTCTCGGTAAATATATTTTGCTCTTAATGGGCCCCACTACTCTCAGTGAATCTTTTCTAAACTTCGAAGAACTTTGCTATTTCTGGTAAATATCTGCTACCCTCGGTGAGCTTCTTCTACTCTCGGTACACGTCTGCAGCTTTCGGCAAATCTCTCAGTAGGCCTCTGTCACTCTCAGTGGATCCCTCTACTCTCAGTATACCGCTGCTACTCTCGGTACATATCTCATGCTCTTGATGGACCCACATTCTCATCTCCTCGACTGTACTGGCTGATGGCTGTATCAAAGCCGAGGTGGGGAGGTGCTTAGTGCGGTTACGGACGTGCAAACTGAGCGCTGAGTAACAGTGCCCTGCTCTTCCAGCTACAGCAGTAATGACAAAGGGTTCCAGTGATGAGCCCCTGCCCTTCCAGCTACAGCGGTAATGACAAAGGGTTCCAGTGGTGAACCCCTGCCCTTCCAGCTACAGCAGTAATGACAAAGGGTTCCAGTGATGAGCCCCTGCCCTTCCAGCTACAGCAGTAATGACAAAGGGTTCCAGTGGTGAGCCCCTGCCCTTCCAGCTACAGCAGTAATGACAAAGGGTTCCAGTGGTGAGCCCCTGCCCTTCCAGCTACAGCAGTAATGACAAAGGGTTCCAGTGGTGAGCCCCTGCCCTTCCAGCTACAGCAGTAATGACAAAGGGTTCCAGTGATGAGCCCCTGCCCTTCCAGCTACAGCAGTAATGACAAAGGGTTCCAGTGATGAGCCCCTGCCCTTCCAGCTACAGCGGTAATGACAAAGGGTTCCAGTGGTGAACCCCTGTCCTTCCAGCTACAGCAGTAATGACAAAGGGTTCCAGTGGTGAGCCCCTGCCCTTCCAGCTACAGCAGTAATGACAAAGGATTCCAGTGCCCCTGGAACCACTGCAGTGGTGAGCCCCTGCCCTTCCAGCTACAGCAGTAATTACAAAGGGTTCCAGTGGTGAGCCCCTGCCCTTCCAGCTACAGCAGTAATGACCAAGGGTTCCAGTGGTGAGCCCCTGCCCTTCCAGCTACAGCAGTAATGACAAAGGGTTCCAGTGCCCCTGGAACCACTGCAGTGGTGAGCCCCTGCCCTTCCAGCTACAGCAGTAATGACAAACGGTTCCAGTGGTGGGCCCCTGCCCTTCCAGCTACAGCAGTAATGACAAAGGGTTCCAGTGGTGAGCCCCTGCCCTTCCAGCTACAGCAGTAATGACAAAGGGTTCCAGTGGTGAGCCCCTGCCCGTCTAGCTACAGCAGTAATGACAAAGGGTTCCAGTGGTGAGCCCCTGCCCTTCCAGCTACAGCAGTAATGACAAAGGGTTCCAGTGATGAGCCCATGCCCTTCCAGCTACAGCAGTAATGCCAAAGGGTTCCAGTGATGAGCCCCTGCCCTTCCAGCTACAGCGGTAATGACAAAGGGTTCCAGTGGTGAACCCCTGCCCTTCCAGCTTCAGCAGTAATGACAAATGGTTCCAGTGGTGAGCCCCTGCCCTTCCAGCTACAGCAGTAATGACAAAGGGCTCTAGTGATGAGCCACATTCCACAATCCGCTCTTCAATTATAATGCTAGCCAAGCGGTGTCACATGGTAAAAATCGACCTCTGAAGCGGCTTAGCCAATAGGTACCGACTCCGCGTTCCATTGCCACATTTGCGTAACATCTGGAACTATCGGCACGGCCATAAGACTGCTACCGACTACGAGGACAATACCGTCGGTCCTCGGGCAAGTACGCATGAAACCGTAGCCAATTCTGGGAGATCTGAGCTCACACTCATGTTCAGTCGTGCAGGACAGGTCTTGCACGACTGGAAGTCCGACCACTTTGGTCTAAAAATAGATCGCATCTCACCAGTTCGATCACGATATCTGCACCAGATAATTATGCTACACCCAGGATAACTGCATACAGAATAGCCCCACCCGATAGTCATGCTGCACTCAGGATAACTGTACTCCCATTGAGTTGTATGTCGGTAGCACACCTAATTGGCCGGGCAAGCAGCAGCAGGGATGGCAAATCCCTGACTTCCAAAGGAAACTGCAGTTCCAGCAGGGATGTGGCAGCCCTGACTTCCCATGGAAGCTGCAGCCTCAGCAGGGATGTAGCATCCCTGACTTCCAAAGGAAACTGCAGCTCCAGCAGAAGTGCGGCATCCCTGACGGCGGGGCAAGCCGCAGTCGTCCGCAGTCGTCCGCAGGCGTCCGCAGTCGTCCGCAGGCGTCCGCAGTCGTCCGCAGGCGTCCGCAGTCGTCCGCAGGCGTCCGCAGTCGTCCGCAGGCGTCCGCAGTCGTCCGCAGGCGTCCGCAGTCGTCCGCAGGCGTCCGCAGTCGTCCGCAGGCGTTCGACTCCCAGACAACCCCAGGCCGCACGCTGTGTGACACCTGTGGCGCAACAACATCAGCAGGAAATCGCTGATTTGGATGCAGTTGCCAAGGCCGTCGGCCGCGGTACGACGTCATGAAGCGTGGAGCGACAGGCCCGCAGCTGGTGTCGCCGACGCCGACAGACGACGCTGACAGCTGCACCTGCGCAGACGCCGCCGGCTTTTGCGCCGCGGCCGCGCCGTGCCCAAGTGGCCCAGCTCGCGCGGCAGCTCCCGACCGGTCGGCCAGGTGCGAGCGCCGTCAGCTGCTTGGCAGCTGGCGAGCCGTGGTGATGCCACGCGCTGGTGAACAGCTGTCGGATCGACCTCGAGCCCCCCCCCCCACCGGTCGCCGGCGCCGCCGCCGCCGCCGCCGCTCCGGCAACTCCGGCTCCGGCACGCCTAGTGTTCGGCCTGTTCGACATATCGACGCGACAGACACATGGCAATAGGATCAAGACGATCGTCAGCCGATCTTGGACTCGTCGCCGCGCCAGCCACGGAGGGGCGGCGGCGTGCGCCAACGCCGACGACGCCGTCACAGGGCGTGTCTAACAATTGCCGGCCGGCCGGACCACGGCCGACGCCATTAGTTTGTGCGGGCCGATCTGCGATCACATTGCACGAGGGGTCACCGACCCCGCTCACGACAGCCGCGGCCACATCTGCCACTGTTGTGACAGGCACTGTCGCGCATGTCACTCCACCGACATGTTCTGTCATGTCGATCTGTCCAGTCAGATGTTGTGGGAGCTATCTTACTCTTGGTTCCTGTCCGGTCGTGGTGGAAAACCACGGGAATGTCGATGTGGTAAAGCTACAAAATAATTACCAGACAGCACACCCAGGTGAAATATGTGCCTCATGCCATAAGCGTTGGAGCGGTAGCCGCGCCACCTGCCCCGCCACCTTCTTCTCCTGTGAGTCGAGTGGCGGGTCATGTCGTTCTGTCAGTCCGTAACAGGTTCTGGTGCATCTGTCAGTCCGTGACAGGTTCCGGTGTATATGTCAGTCCGTGACAGGTTCTGGTGTATCTGTCAGTCCATGACAGGCTCTGGTGTGCTGGTCAGTCCGTGACAGGTTCCGGTGTATATGTCAGTCCGTGCAGGCTCTGCGTGTCTGTCAGGATGTGACAGGTTCCGGTGTATCTGTCAGTCCGTGACAGGTTCCGGTGTATATGTCAGTCTGTGACATGTTCCGGTGTATCTGTCAGTCCGTGACAGGTTCCGGTGTATCTGTCAGTCCGTGACAGGTTCTGGTGTGCTGGTCAGTCCATGACAGGTTCTGGTGTGCTGGTCAGTCTGTGACAGGTTCCGGTGTATCTGTCAGTCCATGACAGGTTATGGTGTGCTGATCAGTCCATGACAGGTTCTGGTGTATCTGTCAGTCCGTGACAGGTTCTGGTGTGCTGGTCAGTCCGTGACAGGTTCTGGTGTGCTGGTCAGTCCGTGACAGGTTCTGGTGTGCTGTTCAGTCCATGACAGGTTCTGGTGTGCTGGTCAGTCCATGACAGGTTCCGGTGTATCTGTCAGTCTGTGACATGTTCCGGTGTATCTGTCAGTCCGTGACAGGTTCTGGTGTGCTGGTCAGTCCATGACAGGTTCCGGTGTATCTGTCAGTCTGTGACAGGTTCCGGTGTATCTGTCAGTCCGTGACAGGTTCTGGTGTGCTGGTCAGTCCATGACAGGTTCTGGTGTGCTGGTCAGTCTGTGACAGGTTCCGGTGTATCTGTCAGTCCATGACAGGTTCTGGTGTGCTGATCAGTCCATGACAGGTTCTGGTGTATCTGTCAGTCCGTGACAGGTTCTGGTGTGCTGGTCAGTCCGTGACAGGTTCTGGTGTGCTGTTCAGTCCATGACAGGTTCTGGTGTGCTGGTCAGTCCATGACAGGTTCCGGTGTATCTGTCAGTCTGTGACAGGTTCCGGTGTATCTGTCAGTCTGCGACAGGTTCCGGTGTATCTGTCAGTCTGTGACAGGTTCCGGTGTATCTGTCAGTCTGTGACAGGTTCCGGTGTATATGTCAGTCTGTGACAGGTTCCGGTGTATCTGTAAGTCGACTGCAGGCTCTGGCGCGTCGGTCAGTTCGCGACAGGTTCTGGCGTGTCTGCGAATTAAGCTACAGGTTGTTGCGTGCTTGAATATGTCCGGCAATCTCCAGGGTTGTGATAATGGCGCAGAGCCCTGGGTCATGACGACACTCTGGTGCAGACTCATGCCTGACAGATGACAGCAGAACACTAAGTCTGCCATGCATGACTGCCCAGTGTCCAGCGTCGGCTCATGACACGTCTGACTGCCAGGCTGACCGCTAGACTCATGACAAGCTACTCAGAAGATCCGCTTTCTCACGTTGAGTCACTAGGCTGTGCACGTCTGACTGCTAGGCTGACCGCTAGACTCATAACACGCTACCAAGAAGATCCGCTTTCCCATGTTGAGTCACTAGACTGTGCACGTCTGACTGTTGTGCTCATGCCAGGCGATCTGCACCCTAGCTGCCTTCACCTCGGCTGCTGGCCCATGAGCTCGGACCACCAGACAACCAGCCGGCGACTATCCAGTGACCGGTCAGTCAACCAGTCGGCGAGCGTCCAGTGACCAGTCCAACAACCAGCCGGCGACCGTCCAATGACGGGACAGCCAACCAGCCAACTACCGTCCAGTGACAGGTCAGACAACCGACCAACTACCGTCCAGTGGCGGGTCAGACAACCAGCCAACTACCGTCCAGTGGCGGGTCAGACAACCAGCCAACTACCGTCCAGTGACGAGCCAAGCCCCACTCTGTGAAACTATTTCTGGCAGTTTGATCGCGCCGCCAGTTTTGCAGGCGTTTCGATGTGACCTTTGCGTGTCACCCGCAGAGTAGCCGGTAATTTGTGGCAGGTGATTTGTGGCAGGTGATGCCAGTGGCCGTCACCAGTGGCCGACGTTGCCCCAGGCGGCGTGCAGCGGTACGGCGGACAATGGCGCTGGACGGTGTGGCCGACACCAGCCGACACAGCCACGACTCGCCACACCGTGTCAGGTGGACGGTGTGGCCGACACCGGCCGGCAGCCGACACGGCCACGGCTCGCCACACCGTGTCAGGTGGACGGTGTGGCCGACACCGGGACACGGCCACCGTGTCCGGTGGACGGTTGGCCGACACCGGCCGGCAGCCGCCAGCCCCACACCGTGTCCGGTGGATGGTGTGGCCGACACCGGCCGGCAGCCGACACAGCCACGACTCGCCACACCGTGTCCGGTGGATGGTGTGGCCGACACCGGCCGACAGCCGACACAGCCACGGCTCGCCACACCGTGTCCGGTGGATGGTGTGGCCGACACCGGCCGGCAGCCGACACAGCCACGACTCGCCACACCGTGTCCGGTGGATGGTGTGGCCGACACCAGCCGACACAGCCACGGCTCGCCACACCGTGTCCGGTGGATGGTGTGGCCGACACCGGCCGGCAGCCGACACAGCCACGACTCGCCACACCGTGTCAGGTGGACGGTGTGGCCGACACCGGCCGGCAGCCGACACGGCCACGGCTCGCCACACCGTGTCCGGTGGACGGTGTGGCCGACACCGGCCGGCAGCCGACACAGCCACGACTCGCCACACCGTGTCCGGTGGATGGTGTGGCCGACACCGGCCGGCAGCCGACACAGCCACGACTCGCCACACCGTGTCCGGTGGATGGTGTGGCCGACACCGGCCGGCAGCCGACACAGCCACGGCTCGCCACACCGTGTCCGGTGGATGGTGTGGCCGACACCGGCCGGCAGCCGACACAGCCACGACTCGCCACACCGTGTCCGGTGGATGGTGTGGCCGACACCGGCCGGCAGCCGACACAGCCACGGCTCGCCACACCGTGTCCGGTGGACGGTGTGGCCTTGGTGTCATCTGTCGCTGCCACCACCTGGTGCCTGTCATCTCCGTCACCTGGCATCTCTTTTACGTGTCATCTGTGTCACCTAGCGTCTGTGGCCGGCCACTCCGCCACATGCCGGCCGTATTCCCGCTAACTTCCGCATGTCCTTGATCCTGCCGTGTGGTGCCGGATGGCACCATCGCCTGCCGACTGGATGGTGTGACAGCCCCGCTACTGGTGGTCTCAGTCGTGTCTCCTGCCGACTGGATGGTGTGACAGCCCCGCTACTGGTGGTCTCAGTCGTGTCTCCTGCCCACTGCATGGTGTGACGCCCCGCTACTGGTGGCTCAGTCGTGTCTCCTGCCGACTGCATGGTGGACAGCCCCGCTACTGGTCGTCTCAGTCGTGTCTCCTGCCGACTGGATGGTGTGACAGCCCCGCTACTGGTGGTCTCAGTCGTGTCTCCTGCCGACTGGATGGTATGACAGCCCCGCTACTGGTGGTCTCAGTCGTGTCTCCTGCCGACTGCATGGTGTGACAGCCCCGCTACTGGTGGTCTCAGTCGTGTCTCCTGCCGACTGGATGGTGTGACAGCCCCGCTACTGGTGGTCTCAGTCGTGTCTCCTGCCGACTGGATGGTGTGACAGCCCCGCTACTGGTGGTCTCAGTCGTGTCTCCTGCCCACTGCATGGTGTGACTGCCCCGCTACTGGTGGTCTCAGTCGTGTCTCCTGCCGACTGCATGGTGTGACAGCCCCGCTACTGGTCGTCTCAGTCGTGTCTCCTGCCGACTGGATGGTGTGACAGCCCCGCTACTGGTGGTCTCAGTCGTGTCTCCTGCCGACTGGATGGTATGACAGCCCCGCTACTGGTGGTCTCAGTCGTGTCTCCTGCCGACTGGATGGTGTGACAGCCCCGCTACTGGTGGTCTCAGTCGTGTCTCCTGCCGACTGGATGGTGTGACAGCCCCGCTACTGGTGGTCTCAGTCGTGTCTCCTGCCGACTGGATGGTGTGACAGCCCCGCTACTGGTGGTCTCAGTCGTGTCTCCTGCCCACTGCATGGTGTGACTGCCCCGCTACTGGTGGTCTCAGTCGTGTCTCCTGCCGACTGCATGGTGTGACAGCCCCGCTACTGGTCGTCTCAGTCGTGTCTCCTGCCGACTGGATGGTGTGACAGCCCCGCTACTGGTGGTCTCAGTCGTGTCTCCTGCCGACTGGATGGTGTGACAGCCCCGCTACTGGTGGTCTCAGTCGTGTCTCCTGCCGACTGGATGGTGTGACAGCCCCGCTACTGGTGGTCTCAGTCGTGTCTCCTGCCCACTGCATGGTGTGACTGCCCCGCTACTGGTGGTCTCAGTCGTGTCTCCTGCCGACTGCATGGTGTGACAGCCCCGCTACTGGTCGTCTCAGTCGTGTCTCCTGCCGACTGGATGGTGTGACAGCCCCGCTACTGGTGGTCTCAGTCGTGTCTCCTGCCGACTGGATGGTATGACAGCCCCGCTACTGGTGGTCTCAGTCGTGTCTCCTGCCGACTGCATGGTGTGACAGCCCCGCTACTGGTGGTCTCAGTCGTGTCTCCTGCCGACTGGATGGTGTGACAGCCCCGCTACTGGTGGTCTCAGTCGTGTCTCCTGCCGACTGGATGGTGTGACAGCCCCGCTACTGGTGGTCTCAGTCGTGTCTCCTGCCCACTGCATGGTGTGACTGCCCCGCTACTGGTGGTCTCAGTCGTGTCTCCTGCCGACTGCATGGTGTGACAGCCCCGCTACTGGTCGTCTCAGTCGTGTCTCCTGCCGACTGGATGGTGTGACAGCCCCGCTACTGGTGGTCTCAGTCGTGTCGCCTGCCGACTGGATGGTGTGACAGCCCCGCTACTGGTGGTCTCAGTCGTGTCGCCTGCCGACTGGATGGTGTGACAGCCCCGCTACTGGTGGTCTCAGTCGTGTCGCCTGCCGACTGGATGGTGTGACAGCCCCGCTACTGGTGGTCTCAGTCGTGTCGCCTGCCGACTGGATGGTGTGACAGCCCCGCTACTGGTGGTCTCAGTCGTGTCTCCTGCCGACTGCATGGTGTGACAGCCCCGCTACTGGTGGTCTCAGTCGTGTCGCCTGCCGACTGGATGGTGTGACAGCCCCGCTACTGGTGGTCTCAGTCGTGTCTCCTGCCGACTGCATGGTGTGACAGCCCCGCTGCTGGTGATCTCAGTCGTGTCTCCTGCCGACTGGATGGTGTGACAGCCCCGCTACTGGTGGTCTCAGTCGTGTCTCCTGCCGACTGCATGGTGTGACAGCCCCGCTACTGGTGGTCTCAGTCGTGTCTCCTGCCGACTGGATGGTGTGACAGCCCCGCTACTGGTGGTCTCAGTCGTGTCTCCTGCCGACTGGATGGTGTGACAGCCCCGCTACTGGTGGTCTCAGTCGTGTCTCCTGCCGACTGCATGGTGTGACAGCCCCGCTACTGGTGGTCTCAGTCGTGTCTCCTGCCGACTGGATGGTGTGACAGCCCCGCTACTGGTGGTCTCAGTCGTGTCTCCTGCCGACTAGATGGTGTGACAGCCCCGCTACTGGTGGTCTCGGTCGTTTCTCCTGCCGACTGGATGGTGTGACAGCCCCGCTACTGGTGGTCTCAGTCGTGTCTCCTGCCGACTGGATGGTATGACAGCCCCGTTACTGGTGGACTCAGTCGTGTCTCCTGCCGACTGGATGGTGTGACAGCCCCGCTACTGGTGGTTTCAGTCGTGTCTCCTGCCGACTGCATGGTGTGACAGCCGCGCTACTGACATAAAGACATAAAGACATAAAGACATAAAAGATCAGTGCAGCTATGAGCCCCAAGGGCCCTTCTTGGCTGTACTTTGGACACTGAACCAGTTGACCACCAAATCTGTCGATCAACCCTCCCTGGAATACAGAAAAACAAGCCCCCTATTCTTATAATGATTATCTATGCCATTTTTAAAGATGTTCAGTGTGTTGCTACTGACAATGGTTCCTGGCAGCTGGTTCCAGTGTTCTACTACCCTGTTGGTGAAGAAAGACTGTCTTAACCTTGTCCTGCTGTGATTAACTTTAATTTTGAATTGATGACCTCTAATTGCATCATTTCTGTTAAATTCAAACATTTCCCTGAGATATCCCTGTTCCTGACCATGAACAAATTTAAAAACCTCGATGAGATCTCCTCTCAGCCTTCTATATCCAAGTGAAAACATATTCAATTTCTTCAATCTTTCCTCATATGCCAGGTTGCCTATGCCATTAACCATTTTTGTTGCCCTCTTTTGTACTCTCTCTAAAAGCCAACAATCTTTCTCATAACTAGGGGACCAAGCTTGGACACAGTATTCCAACTGTGGCCTGACATATGCACAGTAAAGCTTCCTGATGACCTCCTCACTTTTGTATGACACGTTCCTCTCTATTGCCCCAAGCATTCTTAGTGCCTTCTTCCTGGCTTCTTTGGTCTGTTCTGATGCCCCCAATTTTGTGTTCAAAATAACACCTAAGTCCTTCTCCTGTTGAGTCACAGATAGTACTTGGCCACCCATCAAGTATGGAGCCTTCATATGCTGCCTACCTACATGCATGACTTTGCACTTATCAAAATTAAACTTCATTTGCCATTTTTCGGACCACTTCACAAGCTCGTCTAAGTCTTTCTGCAGCAAAACCTGCTCATTGTGCCCTGTTATTGCCCTAAAGATCTTCAAATCATCTGCAAATTTCAAAACCTTACTGCTTAGGCCACATTCAATGCTATTCACATATATAATGAACAATAGTGGCCCCAGTACCGACCCCTGGGGGACTCCACTAAGAACATTTTGCC
This sequence comes from Ashinkailepas kermadecensis, assembly GCA_034440615.1. Classification (NCBI taxonomy): domain Eukaryota; kingdom Metazoa; phylum Arthropoda; class Thecostraca; family Neolepadidae; genus Ashinkailepas; species Ashinkailepas kermadecensis. The sequence continues at coordinate 610,300 of JAOTOM010005142.1, read as the reverse complement.
ATGATGACTTTGTACCATTTAGCATCACTCTCTGCTGTCTATCTGAAAGCCACAACTTTATCCATTTTAGGATGCTACCTGCAATACCATGGACCTGAAGCTGCATCATTAACCTTTTATGGGGTACCTTGTCAAAGGCCTTACTAAAGTCAAGATATGCTACATCAACCTGATTTCCCTGATCAAATTGTTCGGTAGCAAAATTCAAAAAGTCCAAGAGATTTGTGAGACACGATCGCCCTTTTCTAAACCCATGTTGAGTATCTTGAATCAATATGTTTCCTTCCAGAAAACTAACTATTCTATCCTTGATAATTGATTCGAGTACCTTGCAGACTAGGGATGTGAGGCTTACTGGCCTATAGTTTTCAACTTTCCCTCTTTCTCCTTTCTTGAAAATAGGAACTACATTTGCCCTTTTCCAATCTGTTGGGATTTCATTTTGTGAAACTGATCTACAAAATATTATACTAAGTGGAATTGCCAGTTCCTTTTCAGCTTCCCGCAATACCCTAGCATAAATTCCATCAGGTCCTGCTGCCTTGCTTGGCTTTATTTTTCTGATATAATTGAAAACAACATCACTACCAATGAAATCAACATCGTGTATCTGATCACCTGTCACTGAACTGTGGTTCACGGTTGTCAGATTAGTCACATCCTTCACTGTGAACACTGATTTAAACTGCTTGTTCAGCTCCTCAACCATCTCACCATCCTCACTCAATATAGTCCCATTTACTTCCAGTGGACCAATTGTGCTTGAAACTTTACTTAGCTTGTAGAAACTAAAGAACTTTTTACTGTCCCCATTACAGTTCCTAGCCAAATCCAATTCTTTTGCTCGCTTTGCTGCTCTGGTTTTCTGCTTCACAGCATCTCTAGCTTTTTGATACGACCTTAGATTTACGATATTTGAAGCTTCCTTAAATACTCTAAATGCATCTTTCTTAGCCTTAATTGCTTTCCTCAAATCTGGTGTAAGCCATGCTGGCTTTCCTACCATTCTTTTGCGCCTTTGCTTTTGGGGGACATGTCTAATCTGAATTTCCCTCAAGTAAGATTTGAACTTTTCCCACATTTCACAGGCATTTAAATCAAAGACTTTTTCTTCCCATTTGATGGCACTTAAAGCCTCTCCCATGCAGTCAAAGTCTGCCCTGTTAAAATTTGGAATCTTTGCCAAATTATCCTTGATTGTCCCTGCTATTTGTGCCTTGAATCTCACTATGTTATGGTCACTTCTTCCCAGAGTTTCTCCTACAGTCAAGTCTTGAACTAAATCACTTAAATCTGAGAAGACAAGGTCCAAGCCTGGTTGGTTCCGTTACAAACTGGTGTAAGAACAAGTCCTCTTCAAGGAATTTCCTAAACAGTTCACATGATGGGGAGCCAACACCAACATTTTCATATCCTTTTAGATTAAAGTCCCCAAGAATAAGGCATTTCCTCTGAAAGTTTCCACTGATTTCCTCACAAATCACCTTATCGAGCTCCAGTTGCTGAGAATGTGGCAAGGTTCCTGATCGATACAAAGCTCCTATCCTCAGTTTATTGCTGTTGCCTTTTCCCACAGCAACATGAAGCCAAATGGACTCCACAGACACATTTTTTACCCTATCTGCTACTTTTTGAGAACTGTATAAGCTATTCACATAGAGCATTACACCACCCCCTTTCACTGCTGGACCCCTATTGCATGAAAACATATTGTATCCCTGGATCTCATAGTCCTGCAAGTTATCCCCAAAATATCCCTCACTGACACATGCCTCAGTAATGCAAACAAAATCTGGTTTCTCCTCAGCAACATAACACTTGAACTCATCAAATTCGGATCGAATGCTCTGAGCATTAAGCATCATACACTTAACAAAAGTTCCATAACCCTCTTTGGCTTTTTCATGTTGAGTAGCTCTATCATCTCTGGATGAGCTACCACTCTGCCCCCTTGATCTACTGCTAACCCTATTTGCTGACTGTGAGGTTCTATTGCCTATGCTGTCACTATTGGCATATCCCTGAGATGGCAATGCCACTTCTTCCCTCCCCACATGCTACTGGTGGTCTCAGTCGTGTCTCCTGCCGACTGGATGGTGTGACAGCCCCGCTACTGGTGGTCTCAGTCGTGTCTCCTGCCGACTGGATGGTGTGACAGCCCCGCTACTGGTGGTCTCAGTCGTGTCTCCTGCCGACTGGATGGTGTGACAGCCCCGCTACTGGTGGTCTCAGTCGTGTCTCCTGCCCACTGCATGGTGTGACAGCCCCCGCTACTGGTGGTCTCAGTCGTGTCTCCTGCCGACTGGATGGTGTGACAGCCCCGCTACTGGTGGTCTCAGTCGTGTCTCCTGCCGACTGGATGGTGTGACAGCCCCGCTACTGGTGGTCTCAGTCGTGTCTCCTGCCGACTGGATGGTGTGACAGCCCCGCTACTGGTGGTCTCAGTCGTGTCTCCTGCCGACTGGATGGTGTGACAGCCCGCTACTGGTGGTCTCAGTCGTGTTCTCCTGCCGACTGGATGGTGTGACACCCGCTACTGGTGGTCTCGTCGTGTCTCCTGCCGACTGCATGGTGTGACAGCCCGCTACTGGTGGACTCGGTCGTGTCTTCTGACTGCGACAATTGCTGACGTTGAAGGGTGATGACTGATCAAAGTGAATGTGAAAAGTAAAGAATGTGAATGGCGATGGAAGTGACTGTGTTGAAGGGTTATGGAAGTGACTGTGTTGAAGGGCTATGGAAGTGACGGTGTTGAAGGGTTATATAAATTACGCTATTGAAAGGTTATAGAAGTGACGCTGTTGAAGGGTTATGGAAGCGACGCACCTAAATAGCGATGGCAGTGACGCAGGTGACACATGTGAAGTGTAATGAAAGTAACACAGGTGAAGGGTAATTAATGGAAGCAGCACAGGTGAAGGCCGCTGTGGAAGGATTAAGCTGATGGAGAAACACCAAGGTTGCTGGTGGAGTAACACGAAACACGTTGGGAGACGGAACGAGAAAATGCAAAGTAAATGTTTCAGTTCAAAGATACCGTTGCTCATTATAGGAAAAAAATACTTTAATAACGTCAAAGAGCTCGGTAGTAGAAGTGTTTGTTTTAAACTCCCCTCCGCACCAAATGGTGTGAAGCGCTCCATGCCTGCTCATCAAACTATCCACCTATGCTGCGGGGAAATGGAAGTGACTCTGCTAAACGGCGATGGAAGTGATTCGAATGAAGGGTGATGACGGTGACGCGGTTGGGGCGCCGAAACGGTCGACCTATCTGAGACGCTCCCTGCACCATCATTACGTCTCCGAGCGCCATTGATGGCGCCAATAACGCCACATATCCGGAGCGCCCAGATTCGCCGGAGATAGACCCGGCCGGGAAATGTGTTCGGGGCACATCAGCAGCACGTTCAACTGTGTTCGATGAAGCCCGCAAGGCGCGACGTGCCGGCTGGGAGCTGCTGGGAAGCGTTCCCACGGCCTGGTCGGCCAGCACGGCCAGCCACTGTTCAGAGAAGCTCAGATCGGATCATGATTATGAATGCGCCCCATTTGCATGCCGAACGCGGTGAACTCTCGAGCGTCCACTTTTGCATGCTATCCGGCTGCGATAACGCTTATCTCCTGGAAATTTAAACCCTAAATGTGTCAAGTTCTCTGCAGAGAGTTTGCTGGACACAAATAGTTCCCAACGAGCTCGCTGCGCCCGTGTGCGGCGGGCCAGCATCTAACGGACGGACCGGGGCGATGTTCGGCCTACCGGATACTGATAGGCTGATAGGCTCATTTGATACAACCGGTGACGGCGTGGACCATGGAGGGTCCCGGGACGGGATATGCAGCTCGCAATAGGGCTGCGGCACCTGGGTGCTATTGTAGCGACCTGGGTGAGAACTCCAGAGGGCGCTTGGTGGCTCCTGACTCCCGACAAAGCAAGGTCGACGTTGTGTCCCTGGCGCACGCCAGATATTCACAAACACAATTTTGGGGAGGTACATGCAAATATATAAGTAGAATGCATACATAACGAGGATTAAATTTCCGGTGTTCACTTTGAAAAGAAAATCTATCCGATTTGTAAAAATAGAGGTGAAAAAGAAGATATATCACGATAGCGGGAGAGAGATATATCACTGAGGAAATGTGTCCTTATGGGGGCAGAGTGGGCTTGGGGATATGATACCTAAAATGATGTACAATGATGATATGAGAGACTGACTACAACATTGCATGATATGTACATATATGCACCGATATGTACACACACTTCCCAACATGCACACACGTAGCACGCGCTGTCCAAAGGTCGGCTGGCTCCATAGATGAGCTGGTGCACACTGTACGAGGGCCAGACAATCAGGAAGGTGCACGCGTGTTCGCCTTGAGAGCAAAAGAGCCACGTCACCGGCCGACGGCTGAGTCGTGTCAGGCGGTGGACTACAGCGGGTCCCCACCGGGCCTCTGCCGACGGCTGAGTCGTGTGAGGCGGTGGACTACAGCGGGTCCCCACCGGGGGCCTCTGCCAGTACTGGTGCTGGCATCGTAAACCTTTTACTCGGAAGTACGATGGGTGTAGCAACTTGCTTTCCAAGATGCTATTTGTGGATCATGAAAACAAAAGGACCTTAGCAACAGAACAATCCAATGTTTGATACTTCGACCTTCGAAAAGTTTTCGACAAGGTGGAAGCCGAATCATGCATACTGAAAGGTCCTGTGGGACATTAGAACATCGGTACCGGATCCTGAAAGGTCCTGTGGGACATTAGAACATCGGTACCGGATCCTGAAAGTCCTATGGGACATTAGAACATCGGTACCGTATCCTGAAAGTTGTTTCGGTGCACTGACGCCCAGTTTGTGGATCCTGAAGGATTAATCGGCAAAGTCAGGCTTTCAATCCTGGATCCTGGAAGCCCCTGCTACTCTACATATGATAGCTAAGAAGCGAGTTACAATAGAGCTTATACTTTGATCCAGAACTATTCAGGATCTTACATCAAATATATTTTAGATTCCGGTTCATCTGATATACCCTAGCGAAACTCGACGACCATTCTGTATACCGCGAATTCCCGTTGTCCTGGGTCAAAAATAAAACTAAACTCTGAATGCTTCTGGACCTACCGGTACATTGCTAGCCTGAAACCTGGTAAGCCTGACTTTGGGGATCTAAGATCCAGGATCGCGTCCAAGGATTCACTTTAGGATGCAAGGTCATGCGCCATTTGAGAGTCTAATGATCTACTGGGTGGCCAAGTAGGATGGTTGGGAGTGCGATGAGCTGCCTGCAAGATCATGGTGGCTGGGTGACGAGATCAGGGTTTACTCAGCAAGCTCCGCTTAGCACCGGAGCTTCAGTCCTGATCGGCTATTTTTCAGTCTGCTCTTCCCATTTGACGCCATAATTATGGCCAATAGCTACTAACGTTTCAGAGAAGTAAGGTGGGGTGGGACTTGGTTTCCTCCCGAGTAGAATGCTATAGGTTAAGGTCAGCGTAACCAACGTCCCATGGTGTACCAGCGTGGCCCATTTCATCCCAGGACAGTGCATCGCCCTCATGCGCCATTAATTTTGCTGCTGGGGCGAATGAAACCCTTTCTGGACAGATCGATGTCATTTTATTGCCGCTTTACGCGGTGAACGGCTGACGAATGGGCCAGGTCGGCCTTCTCGTTTATGTAGCACATCGGGAAACGTCGTAAACTACGCTCCAAATTATGGTGAGATGTGAGTCATGTCGAATCGGTGGCGTTTGAGCGCGGTCGGGCCGAACTGTTAGCTTTACCTGGCAACATTCACACAGAGAGTGGTGGCAGATCTGCTCCAGCAGTCACCAATCATCAGAACGAAGCGTGAGGTTAATCAGAGGCGTCGATTCGTGTTGCACGACAGAAGTAACTGTCTTCACTCCCTGGCGCGGGTGGAAGCCGTACAGGAGGTGACGTGGGAACATCAGCGCCTGCGAACGGAAGGCTCGCCAGCTTGCCACTTGGCTGCTGCTGTGAGGACACGTGGGAACTTTTGCCTCTTGTAACCAGCACGCCTGAATAATGGCGTTGGACACCTGGTCAGTGGCCAGCACGTCTGGACGGTGGCGTTGGACACCTGGTCAGTGGCCAGCACGTCTGGACGGTGGCGTTGGACACCTGGTCAGTGGCCAGCACGTCTGGACGGTGGCGTTGGACACCTGGTCAGTGGCCAGCACGTCTGGACGGTGGCGTTGGACACCTGGTCAGTGGCCAGTACTGCTCAGTACGCGACGCACAAGGCGGTCCGTCTAAGCATCAGCCACGCTTGCTTCTTGCTTCACGCAGCCAGCCGTCTTGTCATTTAATCTATATTTCACGGTGGCGCGATTAGTGCATCGTCTAAGCAACAAGCGTATTTCGCGTAAGCGTTCATTGCGTTAGCGCAGTCTGACAAAGCACGCTGGATGAAGTCATATCAGAGCGTGCAGGCTGCATTCACGATGAGCGCCCGGCCGCGGGGCCTTATCGTGTGTGGGCGACGCTCACTCAAGCGTCACCAAAAGCCCGCTGACGTCTTGACTTGGAGGCCGCCACGGCGAGCCGCGTGTGAACAATGCACGCCGGCAAATGGGAGCCGTCCAGCGGGCGATGGCAATCAGGAGAGAACTGGTGCGGTACCGGTGCGGCACTGGGCGAGGCGGCCGGCCCGTCCAGTGGCGTCAGTTCTGGCCCGCTGCCCGCCAACAACAGCCCGACCAGTGGCAAGATGCCGCGCCGATCCCGCTCAGATAGTGGCGTGCTAACACCAGACACTTCCACCGCAGCCACTCGTGAAGAGAATCGGCAGCACTCTAGGTAGCAGGAGCGGCGGCTTTAGCTTCCGCCGTCAGCTCTGGAGTGGGCTCGGCCAAATTAAAGCAATCTCAGCACGGAGAGGGGGGGGGAGAATAAAATGGGATTTCCCAGCTATCCGAGAGCTTGATGGACCACGAAGGATCCATTTAAGTGTGGATTAGGCGTAATTAGGCCGACAGTCTGATTACTCCAATAACAGTGGAGAGAAAAAGTGGCATTGGGATATTTTTGCCTTCATTTGTTCGCGTGTTAATGCGAAGCGTGACTGGCCAGTCGGCCTATTGTCCGAGTGGGCAAAAACAGCTGAGGACGGCGGCTCAAAGCAGAGCTGGTGCTGGGCGAAAGCTGCCCAGACTAATGACTAACATTCACCAGTCACTGATGGTTCGCTGATCAACACCCGGTAGTCACTGGTGGTCAAACGACCAGCTCCCACCAACCACTGGTGGTTCACTGACCAGCTTCCGCTAGTCACTAGTGATCAGATGACTAATACTCCCCATTCACTGGTGGTTCACTGACCAATGTTCACCAGTCGCTGGTGGTCAAGTGACCAGTTACAACCAACCGCAAGTGGGCAAGTGACCAATGTACATGACAGAGTAGGTCAGTGGCACACACTTGTAGTAGAGCAGCGGCTGGTGCTCAGGCCAGAGACGATCACCAATCACACCCACATCACCGATCACACCCACATCACCGATCACTCCCACATCACCGATCACTCCCACATCACCGATCACAACCACATCACCGATCACATCCACATCACCGATCAAACCCACGTCAGCGATCACTCCCACATCACCGATCACTCCCACATAACCGATCACTCCCACATCACCAACCACACCCACATCACCGATCACACTCATATCACCGATCACAGCGCATCACTGATCACACTCACACGACTGATCACGACCCATTACCGATTACAACCACATCACCGATCACACCCACATCACCGATCACACCCACATCACCGATCACAGCGCATCACTGATCACACTCACACAACTGATCACGATGCATCACCGATCACAACCACATCACCGATCACACCTACATCACCGATCACTTCCACTTCATCGATCACACCCACATCACCGATCACAGCGCATCACTGATCACACTCACACAACTGATCACGACGCATTACCGATCACAACCACATCACCAACCACACCCACATCACCGATCACACCCACATCATCGATCACAACGCATCACCGATCACATCCACATCACTGACCACAGCGCATCACTGATCACACTCACACAACTGATCAAGACGCATTACCGATCACATCCACATCACCGATCACATCCACATCACTCACTACACCACATTTCCGATCACAATCACCAACCACGCCCACATCACCGATCACACCCACATCACCGATCACACCCACATAACCGATCACACCAACATCACTGACTACACCACATTTCCGATCACACCCACATCACCGATCACATTCACATCACCGATCACACCCCCATCACCGATCACATCCACATCACCGATCAAACCCACGTCAGCGATCACATCCACATCCGCCCCAAGTTGCAATTATAGCATTCGAAACTGGACCGAAAATCCACCATCCAATGGACCACTCGCCGCCACGGTGTAACTCATACATCTGATGTACATATACACTTTCTCGTAACATTTACGACACAGGAAGGCACCGCAAGATGAACTATACGAACTGAGAGCATAAACTGCAGCAAAAGTCGTCATGGGATCGTTCACTTGGCGAGGTGTAAATCGTACACACAATGTCCGCATTAAACTGATGCCATCATCTTCATATGGTGTTCGTGACCCATGTTGGGCACTATACGACTCTCTGAGTTGTACGTTTAGTATGCGCGTATTTTGCAAAACGTAAATTCACCGTAAGGCGTAACCTGCACTCGAATAAGCTGAAAGAGTAACCTGCACACTTTGACAACGGTGGATTTTTGCGTGTTCTGTGCTGCCATAGTGAGTACGAGAAAGTATTCCACATAAAAGTTGCACTAGCAATCCGATGTACCACCTGCAATGTCAGGCGTCGAATGTAATCAGCCTTCTCAGGGCCGCGTAGTGTCGCTCTGGACAGCAATGCGACGATTAAGAGTAGCAATATTGCATGTGGAGGACTAGCCTAGGACAGTCAAAGCGAGCCGTTTGGATGTGCTGGCCAACATGCATGCTCCGAGATCGCAGCGATGCTGAGAGCAACTTCAAGTTCGCTATTCCTCTGACAGCGCAATTGGCAATATGTTGCATGTCTAACCTGCTGTGTTGTCTTACTAGGAATGTAAAATTCAACTAAAAAAACTGCCATTAGCTACAAGATAAAAGGAGTAGAAACAATAGCATGGGCTGGGAAGGGCGAAAAAGCATTTTAACAAGACTGTTTTGCATGCAGTGCCATAGAACTAATGTTAAGGTTCACCTAACTAGTGGGTGCTGCTATCACTACACGCTGCTGGGTGCTGCTATCACCACACGCTGCTGGGTGCTGCTATCACTACACGCTGCCGGCTGCTGCTACCACTACAAGCTGCTGGCTGCTGCTACCACTACACGCTGCTGGCTGCTGCTATCACTACACGCTGCTGGGTGCTGCTATCACTACACGCTGCTGGCTGCTGCTATCACTACACGCTGCTGGGTGCTGCTATCACTACACGCTGCCGGCTGCTGCTACCACTACACGCTGCTGGCTGCTGCTACTACTACACGCTGCTGGCTGCTGCTATCACTACACGCTGCTGGCTGCTGCTATCACTACACGCTGCTGGGTGCTGCTATCACTACACGCTGCTGGCTGCTGCTATCACTACACGCTGCTGGCTGCTGCTATCACTACACGCTGCTGGGTGCTGCTATCACTACACGCTGCTGGCTGCTGCTATCACTACACGCTGCTGGCTGCTGCTATCACTACACGCTGCTGGCTGCTGCTATCACTACACGCTGCTGGCTGCTGCTACCACTACACGCTGCTGGGTGCTGCTATCACTACACGCTGCTGGCTGCTGCTATCACTACACGCTGCCGGCTGCTGCTACCACTACACGCTGCTGGCTGCTGCTATCACTACACGCTGCTGGCTGCTGCTATCACTACACGCTGCTGGCTGCTGATATCACTACACGCTGCTGGCTGCTGCTATCACTACACGCTGCTGGCTGCTGCTATCACTACACGCTGCTGGCTGCTACTATCACTACACGCTACTGGCTGCTGCTATCACTACACGCTGCTGGCTGCTGCTATCACTACACGCTGCTGGCTGCTGCTATCACTACACGCTGCTGGCTGCTACTATCACTACACGCTGCTGGGTGCTGCTATCACTACACGCTGCTGGCTGCTGCATCAGCACCTCAAGTCTTGGCAGTTTTTTTCTTCTCCAGACCCACAGTTCCAAGTTAGCGTGTTGTTCACAAAAAAATACCTCCCCCACACACCAACAACAACACGGCTTTCCCAACTCGGCAGTCATTGAGTACTGACGGGCGCATTGCTGGTCGCCACACGAATTGGTCGGGACCATGCTGCTACCAAGGTGCCGCATCCACCATCGACGCCGCGCCCGCTGGCAGTGTGGTGGGGTTGGCTGGGCCAGTCGGCAGTGTGGTGGGGTTGGGTGGTCGGCGGTGTGGTGGGGTTGGGTGGTCGGCTGTGTGGTGGGGTTGGCTGGGCCGGTCGGCAGTGTGGTGGGGTTGGCTGGGCCGGTCGGCAGTGTGGTGGGGTTCGCTGGGCCGGTTGGCAGTGTGGTGGGGTTGGGTGGCCTGGTTGGCAGTGTGGTGGGGTTGGGTGGGCCGGTCGGCGGTGTGGTGGGGTTGGCTGGGCCGGTCGGCAGTGTGGTGGGGTTGGGTGGGCGGCAGTGTGGTATGGTTGGCTGAGCCGGTCGGCAGTGTGGTGGGGTTGGCTGGGCCGGTTGGCAGTGTGGTGGGGTCGGCTGGGCCGGTCGGCAGTGTGGTATGGTTGGCTGGGCTGGTCGGCAGTATGGTGGGGTTGGCTGGGCTGGTCGGCAGTGTGGTGGGGTTGGCTGGGCCGGTCGGCAGTGTGTTAGGGTTGGCTGGGCCGGTCGGCAGTATGGTGGGGTTGGCTGGGCCGGTCGGCAGTGTGGTGGGGTTGGCCGGTCGGCAGTGTGGTGGGGTTGGCTGGGCCGGTCGGCAGTGTGGTGGGGTTGGCCGGTCGGCAGTGTGGTGGGGTTGGCTGGGCCGGTCGGCAGTGTGATGGGGTTGGCTGGGCGGCAGTGCGGTGGGGTTGGCTGGGCCGACGCCGTGCCGGGGACACTGTGGACGGCGGCTGGCCCGGCTCCCACGTAATCTGCGACAGGATCTGGCCCCCAACACGCCGACCCGTGTATCTGGCCATCTCGGAATGGAGTACGGCTCCGACTGGCGGCCGTCAGGCACGGCCCTGTTCTGACGTCACACGGCCCACCGTCAGCGGTGGCTGCTGGTCGAACGATCCCGCCGTCTGCTGGAGCCGAACCGGTGACCGGTGGACGGCCGCCGAACCGGAGACGGACAGGTCATGCTTTTACGGCCACATATCGGCGACGAAGACATTTATGGGGGAATTCCAGTATCTCGGGAAGAGATTTGGGACCGATTATCGAGTCTCTAAGGCGATGTTACATAAAATACGATGCGAGTCGACACGGCAATCTTCTGTTCCACCTTGGAACATGAAGTAAAGTACTAATAGATTGCCAGGCATAGGCGGCGGAACGGCGGTGGGGGGGGGGAGACACCGGGGCACGGTGCGCATTAAATTCTGAAGCTGAACATTAGACCTATGGCGTTGCCTGGAGCGGACGAACCAAAAAATTGTTCAGTGCCCATTACCTCCACTACACTCCATAATTTCCTAAATACCACAAGTATTCGAGTGTTTACTTAAACAACCAGGAAGTATCTAAATATTTTGCCTACCAGCGTTGACTGTTTGGTGTTTTGACATTTTGCTTTTCAAGTTTTTAACTTGCCTATTTGTCTTTGTGATATTTTCCCATGTTGATTTACTCACATCCTGTTGTTTCCTTTCCCTTTGACTTATTTCCATTTCACGTTTTGTCCTTTTGACTTTTACATTCGAAATTTTGTACACTTAACTTCTTGTCCTTATGACTTTTATCCCCATTGGCCTTTTCATCTTTACTTTTCGTTCTTTCGTCCTTTCGTTCCTTCCTTTAGACTCTTTTTCTTTTTCCGCTATCCATTAACAGATAGGCAGGAGTGCCCTTCTATACCCGTGTAACCTATTTACGTGTACATTCCAGGGATAAGAAGTAGGTCATGGTAAGCACGTCAGGATTGGTCACTCTACTCCCCGCTCGTGTTTCCTGCTTGACTGATCCCACAAGAAGACATTAGTAAGAATATTCCCCTTAAGCCTTCTCAGACAAATAGCAAAGCTAGTAAAGTCGCTGAGGGCTCCAGGAAAGACTGTGCTTGGGTGTTAATGGATAAATTATTATGATAAAATCCCTGATGTTGCATTTGTTCTCGTAAGCAACGACTATGCCAAAGAAAAAATACCAAAGAAAAAGAACGACGAGAAAACACGATGCAAGAAAAGAAAAGTTCAGAATAACACAAGCAGATCATCATGGATAGCATATCATTGTCACTGACATTCATTGCAGAAATTCATATTTTCCATTCATGTATTGGCTTACATGACTTTTTCAAACTGATTTAATGTTTAAACACATTTTCATTTATGCGGAAGTGAAAGCAGATTATTTTTGTCTTCTATTCCAGCCTTTTGGTGCAATAAGGGGCAATGAAAACATACATATATTGATGGAGAAGAAAGGTATTTGAATGTGTTGTCTTACCACGAGGCCACCTTGCTGATGAAGAACACATATCAGAATGGGACGCTGGTAGTTATTCGATAAGAAAGCCTAGTATGATGTAAATATATGGTTTCTCAATTTTGTCCAGGAACTTGGTAATATTATGCATGATAAACAATTGTATTTTATAATAAAAAATTTGTATTTGACTTTCTAGGTTTTGTCCTTTAGCTTGTTATTGTCTTTCGTTAATATTTTCCACCTGGCTAGTCTGGGTGTGAATGTCCTTCACTCCGAAGGCGACACTCTTGTCCTTGTCTACCTTGTCTTTCGTCCTTTTACCTTTTGTCATTTAATTTTTGTCATCCGAAGTTTTGCCCCTTGACTATTTCCTTTAACTTTTTGCCCGTTGACATTCGTTTTCAACTGACTTTCTCGCCTTTACATTGTTATCCCTTCACATTCGAAGTTTTAGTTTTTTCCTTTGACTTTTTCATCTGATTTTCGTGTCCCTTGACGTTTTGCCCTTTTACATTTTTTTTTAAAAATTTGGTCATGTCATAAGGTCATAAAGTGCTAAGGCTTAATAAGAGCCACAGGGGCCCGTCTATGTTAAGCCTATCTAGACAAGATACTAGAAACGTACATGCTCACACCCCAGTCAATCCATTATCTCAAGTTCCTAGGGAGCTATATATCCCAGCCTATCTAGCATCATTCACCTAATATTGCATAACACACTCCTCAATAATTACAAACTCCTCCAATCATGCCCATTGTGCTACCATGGCAAATCTCATCAGTATCACATCCGAAGGAAGGTGCTGAATCCACTGCTAGGTACACCCTATATCAAGTCATAAAGTGTTTAGACTTAATAAGAGACCCAAGGACCCATCCAGTTAAGTCTGTAAATCGAAGATACCATAAGCCCGGTAAAAAGACCCACCCCAACCATCACCACATCCTAAAGAAACCATCCACCAACATCCCACACACCTATCAATGCCTATCTACCCTAGCTATCCAGCCATATTCCCTTGATCACTCTTAACACATGTGGATTGAATGCCTTACCAATAATTTTCAAACTGCATCCATGCATGCTTAAAGGGATCTATGCCGTGCACACTTACTTGGCATAAATCTCACCCCATCCATCACAAATTAGAACTCAAAAACAAGATTTTCATGTCTAAAAAAAATTGTCCACCCTACTTTTAAATACATTCAAAGAGGAACTCCCCACAACATCAGCAGGCAGCCTATTACACCGATCACCAACCCTTTGATTGAATACCTGTTGTCGCTTAGCTGTCCTACATCTCAACTTGTCTAACCTGAATTGATGGCTTCTATGTGATACCCTAAACTGAAGAGCGTCATTCAAATTGACCTGATCTAGTCCTTTAACAATTTTGTGCATTTCAATAATTTCCCCCTTAATCTCCTATACTTGAGTGAGTACATATATAATGCCAGAAGCCTTTCTCCATATTCTAAGTTTCCAAATTCCACTGATGAGTCTAGTTGCTTTGCGCTGCACTCTTTCTAATATATCTATATCTTTTTCTAGGTAGGGGCTCCATGCTTGTACAGAATGTTCTAAGTGAGGTCGCACATATGCTAAGTACAGTTTTCTTCATGACTTCCTTGCTCTTATATCCCACACTTCTATTAATGAGTCCCAGCGTTCTGAGTACCCTGTTCCTAGCTGAGATATATTGTTTTTTTCTTCTGATTTAAGGTCTTTTGAAACCAAGACACATAAGTCTCTTTCCTCTTCAATAACATCCAGTTCCCTCCCTCCAATGGTATATCTGAAAGTTTCACCTCCAGACCCCAGATGCATAACATTGCACTTATCATAGTTGAAAGACATCTGCCATTGATCAGCCCACTTCTTTAGGTCCTCCAAGTCCACGCGCAATGTGGCCAGGGGTGATGAGGGCGGTATGACACTCAATGTGGGCAGGGATGGTGAGGGCGGTATGACACTCAGTGTAGACAGGGATGGTGAGGGCGGTATGACACTCAGTGTGGGCAGGGATTGTGAGGGCGGTATGGCACTCAGTGTGCGCAGGGATGGTGAGGGCGGTATGACACTCAGTGTGGGCAGGGATGGTGAGGGCGGTATGATACTCAATATGGGCAGGGATGGTGAGGGCGGTATGATACTCAATGTGGGCAGGGATGGTGAGGGCAGTATGACACTCAGTGTGGGCAGGGATGGTGAGGGCGGTATGACACTCAGTGTGGGCAGGGATGGTGAGGGCGGTATGACACTCAGTGTGGGCAGGGATGGTGAGGGCGGTATGACACTCAGTGTGGGCAGGGATGGTGAGGGCGGTATGACACTCAGTGTGGGCAGGGATGGTGAGGGCGGTATGACACTCAGTGTGGGCAGGGATGGTCAGGGCGGTATGACACTCAGTGTGGGCAGGGATGGTGAGGGTGGTATGACACTCGGTGTGGGCAGGGATGATGAGGGCGGTATGACACTCAGTGTGGGCAGGGGTGGTGAGGGCGGTATTGCTCTAAATGCGTCAGAGACATTCGGTCCCCTCAGGATGGCCGGGACTCAAAACCTTTTAAGGTTTTGAAATTTGCGGATGACTTGAAGATCTTTAGGGCAATAACAGGGCACAATGAGCAGGTTTTGCTGCAGAACGACTTAGACGAGCTTGTGAAGTGGTCCGAAAAATGGCGAATGAAGTTTAATTTTGATAAGTGCAAAGTCATGCATGTAGGTAGGCAGCATATGAAGGCGCCATACTTGATGGATGGCCAAGTACTATCTGTGACTCAGCAGGAGAAGGACTTAGGTGTTATTTTGAACACAAAATTGGGGGCATCAGAACAGACCAAAGAAGCCAGGAAGAAGGCACTAAGAATGCTTGGGGCGATACAGAGGAATGTGTCATACAAAAGTCAGGAGGTCATCAGGAAGCTTTACTGTGCATATGTCAGGCGACATTTGGAATACTGTGTCCAAGCTTGGTCCCCTAGTTATGAGAAAGATTGTTGGCTTTTAGAAAGAGTACAAAAGAGGGCAACAGAAATGGTTAATGGTATAGGCAACCTGGCATATGAGGAAAGATTGAAGAAATTGAATATGTTTTCACTTAGATATAGAAGGCTGAGAGGAGATCTCATCGAGGTTTTTAAATTTGTTCATGGTCAGGAACAGGGATATCTCAGGGAAATGTTTGAATTTAACAGAAATGATGCAATTAGAGGTCATCAATTCAAAATTAAAGTTAATCACAGCAGGACAAGGTTAAGACAGTCTTTCTTCACCAACAGGGTAGTAGAACACTGGAACCAGCTGCCAGGAACAATTGTTAGTAGCAACACACTGAACATCTTTAAAAACGGCATAGACAATCATTATACAAATAGGGGGCTTGTTTTTCTGTATTCCAGGGTGGGTTGATTGACAGATTTGGTGGGCAATTGGTTCAGTGTACAAAGTGCAACCAAGAAGGGCCCTTGTGGCTCATAGTTGCACTGATCTTTTATATCTTTTATGTCTTTATGACTCTCAGAACGACCAGGCGGCTCAGCCGGCCTGTGAGCGTCAGTGTGTCAGGACAGGTCGGCTCGGGAAGGACCAATATCCTGCTGACAGCAAGCCTATACGCTTTCGGCCGTGCAGTGCGGCTGACCATCGACCTCCGGCCGTCCGGCCAGTGACCTGGTGTCACCAGTCCGTGTCAGGTCACTGGCACGGTCACGTGCAGTGCGACTGACCATCGACCTCCGGCCGTCCGGCCAGTGACCTGGTGTCACCAGTCCGTGTCAGGTCACTGACAAAGTCACGTGCAGTGCGCCTGACCATCGACCTCCGGCCGTCCGGCCAGTGACCTGGTGTCACCAGTCCGTGTCAGGTCACTGGCACGGGCACGTGCAGTGCGACTGACCATCGATCGCCGGCCGTGCGGCCAGTGACCTGGTGTCACCAGTCCGTGTCAGGTCACTGGCACGGTCACGTGCAGTGCGACTGACCATCGACCTCCGGCCGTGCGGCCAGTGACCTGGTGTCACCAGTCCGTGTCAGGTCACTGACAAAGTCACGTGCAGTGCGACTGACCATCGACCTCCGGCCGTCCGGCCAGTGACCTGGTGTCACCAGTCCGTGTCAGGTCACTGACAAAGTCACGTGCAGTGCGACCGGCCATCGACCTCCAGCCGTCCGGCCAGTGACCTGGTGTCACCAGTCCGTGTCAGGTCACTGGCACGGTCACGTGCAGTGCGACTGACCATCGACCTCCGGCCGTCCGGCCAGTGACCTGGTGTCACCAGTCCGTGTCAAGTCACTGACAAAGTCACGTGCGTGACAAAGTCACGTGTAGTCAGTGCGAACACGTGCGGTGCGGCTGACCATCGATCGCCGGCCGTGCGGCCAGTGACCTGGTGTCACCAGTCCGTGTCAGGTCACTGACAAAGTCACGTGCGGTGCGGCTGACCATCGATCGCCGGCCGTGCGGCCAGTGACCTGGTGCCGCCAGTCCGTGTTATGTCAGTGCAGTTCCCGCCACCACGTCGCATGTCATGACGAGGTGCTCCACCGCCGCCGGGTCACCTGGCCGTGTTATGTCAGTGCAGTTCCCGCCACCACGTCGCATGTCATGACGAGGTGCTCCACCGCCGCCGGGTCACCAGTCCGTGTTATGTCAGTGCAGTTCCCGCCACCACGTCGCATGTCATGACGAGGTGCTCCACCGCCGCCGGGTCACCAGTCCGTGTTATGTCAGTGCAGTTCCCGCCACCACGTCGCATGTCATGACGAGGTGCTCCACCGCCGCCGGGTCACCTGGCCGTGCCATGGGTCACGCGACTCTATCCTGGTGTGTAGCGACCTAGCCGGCCAAAGTCCACTTGCAGAAATACAGTCTCGACCTTCCACGGAGCATTTCGTCATGTTAGATTATTAATATCGCGGTTAGTTCTGCTATTGGTGTCGATACTCGCTTGTTCAGCGCTGTCGCCAGCACTCCCATCTGGAAAATTGCCTCCAGCACGCCATTCGACCCTTACTGGAATAGATCCAGTGGACAGAGACATTGATGCTCGTGACAGGAAGCACATGTAATGACACCCGATGTGCATAACATCGGCGAACTACGAGGAAAACATAATCATTTCATAACGAGCAAGACGAAATAAATGCCACACCTGTGGCAAGGTGGACGATATGGGAAGCCATGTATTGCTGCTGCTAGGGGACGGCTCAAGTGATTCGTATGGTGACCACTCCCGGTCTGTGCTGCTGCTGTCCCTGTCCCCCTCCCCCTCCATATCTTCTGGAGAGTGCATAACTTTTTGCAACTTCGATGGAAATGTCACGTTTTTGGACAATTTGATGTCCTTCAGGTTTAATTTCTGTTGACTTCTTAAACAATAGTTTGTCTGAGTCGCTGCGGGTTGGCTGGAGTTTCACCAGACAGTCCTTGTGTTGCTGCCGAGAGACCTTTGCCTGTCGAATGAATTTCCCACTCGGCGCCGCGGTGTTTTGTCTGACGGTTGAGCTGATTGATCTGCTTGGCTGATTGGTTAGAAGCACGTGCTCATCAGCATTGTCGTCGTCGACAGTGTTGTTATCTTCTACATCGTTGCTGTCGTTCATGTCATTCACGTCACGGGCACTACCAACATTGTCATCGTCATCGTCATCGTCATCGTCATCGTCATCGTCATCGTCATCGTCATCGTCATCGTCATCGTCATCGTCATCGTCATCGTCATCGTCATCGTCACTGTCGCTGTCACCGGCACCTCTTTATCGTATATGTCGGCAGTTTCGTTCTCATCATCACTGTTGTCACCTTCGTCGTCGACGGGGCACGCATCGTCGACCGACAGGACCAGGCGATGCGGCGATGGCTGCCGAGGCACGGCTCTGCCACCCTCCCGCCCCTCGCCCCCTCGCCCCCACACACCGTCTGACGGATAACATCGTGCCACGCGCGGTCGGGCGCGGACAACGAACAATTTGCGCGCGAGGATGTCTTATCTTCGCGAGCTTGGCACACAAATTGGAAACGCGCATTCCTGGGCGTGCGCGGGCCACGTTGGGAATGCGGAGCATATGGCTCAAAGAGATTAGGCCCGTCGGCACCATTTTCATTCATCAGACGCGTACGCACAAGCAAACACTTCCAGCTGCCTAATTTACGTGTTTATTTGTCGTTGCGCATTCGGAAATTTGGCGGGAAGCAGGGCATGCCAACGTCGCGAAGAGAAGGAGCCAGCAGTTCGGCATCGATTAACATACATCAGCAGGGGTGTTCAGCTTCACAGTGCAGCTGACTCCGCAGATCGCACCGCAAGGAATGTAGACTGTCCACAATTGTGCTCGGACTAATAAGTACTGAATGGCTCTGAATTAGCATACTGAATACAATGATGCATACGTAAGTAGGGGCTACTTGTAGCAGCCTTTAGGAAATCGTTCGACACAGTATGGCATCGGAGTGTGTCCATAATTATAGGAGTGTGGCTTCTATGATGTCTTTTCGTCAGCTCGCCAGTAATACATTCCGACACGCCCACTACACAGTGCAGTAGGTTCCTCGGGACTGAACGCTGCCTGATCATATCCAAGTTCATTGTCAGACTGCCCCCGTCCCTCGCCCAGCCAAAACTCAATGGGTAATTGCTTTGTAGGCCCGGACGCGCCTCTTCGGGTCACCAGTGGAGATTAACCAGTTTCGCATAACAGGTTTAGCATGGAAAGCGACGAGCCTTTACAAAGAGACTAATGTGATGCTGTAGATAGCCGCGCCGCGTCAAAAGCAGTCCCCGTCCCGACCGATGCATTCTCAACAGACACCTGAACGATTGCCACCTTGATGGGTCTGGTAAACCGAGACTGAAGGTACCACGCCGCGACATCCCCCACCACCCACCCAGTTAATCACTAGACAGCTAATTCGGCCGGCCGCCGCCCATTTCCGGTGGGCAACGTCTGACCCCGTACACCAATGGGCCATTGGTGACAAGGTGCCGGAGAATTCCAGCGGAAGCCGTTGAGGAGGGTGGGTGTGGGTGGGTGTGGGTGGTATGGCGGGTGGGTGTGGGTGGGTATGGGTGGTATGGCGGATCGGGGTTCCTCCGCCGGCATCCGCAAACATTGACGCCAAACGGCGTGTGAGCGGTCCGCCCAGCCCTCGCCCAGCCCTCGTCCAGTCCCCGCCCAGCCCTCGCCCAGCCCTCGCCCAGCCCTCGCCCAGCCCTCGCCCAGCCCTCGCCCAGCCCTCGTCCAGTCCCCGCCCAGCCCTCGCCCAGCCCTCGCCCAGCCCTCGCCCAGCCCTCGCCCAGCCCTCGCCCAGCCCTCGCCCAGCCCTCGCCCAGCCCTCGCCCAGCCCTCGCCCAGCCCTCGCCCAGCCCTCGCCCAGCCCTCGCCCAGCCCTTTCCCGAAGACCGGGCTCGTCATGTGCCGGTCGGACATGTCGCGTAGCGGCCAGGCACGTCACGTGGGCACTGTGCTGCTCGGCCACCTGCGGAACCTGCCAATGAGCAATCGCCGGCCATCAGCCGACCGCCAGGTCAGCAGTGACAATATCGACAACAACCACTGCCGGATCTGCTGGAGTGGACCGAGTGTGTTCTGCTTGGGCGGACAGGGTGGAGCAGGAGGAAGCTGCCCACTCCTCACCCCGAGAGGTGGTGAACCCTTAAGTAATGGCGCTGGGGCTCAGAAAAATTGCGTCTGGGCCTCGGCAAATCATGTTGGGGAATAAAATAATCGTCCTGCATAACACAAATTCGAGTTAGGGGAGAGGCACAGGCAGGTGGTCTCCCCCTTAGCAATCAAAATACACTGGATCAAATAAGAAATTTTGAGACTTTTATCACGCAAAATGTACAATTTTCGGCGCTGGAAGCGCGCCGAAAGTGCTACTTTTTCATTACATTTTTGGTAGGATCGGGCCTCTTTAAGAAAACCCAGCCTGTGCCACTGGTCAGGGGACTCAAATAAACGCAGCGGGCCCTGAAAACTCGCGTCAGAAACCGAAAAATTGCGTCGGAGTCCCCACAAACCGCGATTGGAGACTCACAAATCCCGTCGGAGCCCTCACAAATTGCGTCCGTACTCCAAATATATACAGTGGGACCGATAAAAGTCGCGTATGGTCAGAAAATCGCGCCAGGGCCAAGAAATGTTGCACTGGGGTCCCAAAAAGTTCCATCGTGGTCCCAGATCGCATCAGGAACCACAAACATTCTCGCCGGAGGCCTCAAATAAACACAGCGGGGCCCTAAAAGCAGGCTGGAAGCCCGAAAGTGTACCGGAGCCCTTGAAAAGACACAAGTTCCCGACAAAAAAAACGACATGGCTTTAAAATATGCACAAAACATCTAAATAAAAACACCAAGAACCCTAAAAAACACACCAGAAACCCTCAAAACACACCGGGGCACACGAAAGCACACCGGAGCCACAGAGAAGGCATGATGACCTGGACAACAGGCCTAGGCACGTAAAAAGCGACGTGGTCCCATCAGCATACTGAATGATGGGCAAAGAGGTTAATTGTCCCCCCCCCCCCCCTGAGAGGTGGTGGGTCCTAAAGCATCGTGGTGGGTCTCGGAAGAATTGCGCTGGGGCCCGGAAATTCCCGTTGGGGCCTAAAAATCGCTGCTACCGTCCCACCGCGGTACCCAAACAAAATATGCCTGGACCCTAAAAGGCAGGGACTCTGCAAACATAAATTTGGGCCCGAAAATAGCTCTGAAGCCAAAAACCCGTCCCAAAAACTCCGAAAAATTACGTAGGGCGTTGCAAAAGATTCTGAGCCCCAAAACGTCGAACAATTGCTCCGAAAAATTGAGTGGGGATCTTGACAAATCAAGTCTGGCCCAAAAAACTCGCGTCGCGACACCGACAACTTGCTTCTGGAACCCGAAAACTGGCGCACGGGCTCGATAAATAACGCCGAAGCCCACCAAAATTTACTTCTACGGCTCGAAACAAATACAACGGGGAACCAAAAACCGCACGGCGACTGCTAATGCTAATGTGGAAAAGTATGTACCTGAAGAGATCTCGAGATGCAACTTTAGGAGTTTCTCTAATATGGCAGCGAAATCCTCCCTGTGTATGCAATCCCGGGTGCAAAAACTATTTGCTGGCACCACCTACCGGTAATCAATGAGGCCTCAAACCACTGCCATATCTTGTGTAATTTCGAAAGTTCCTAGATCTGGCGATTTTTCGAAGTCCATGGTTCCTCTAAGCAGCTTGGCGGTGCAAAAGCGTCCTGATGAACACCAAAGAAAAGTTTTCAATTGTGTCCAGAAACACTACTAAAATAGTGATACCGTACACCGTGCAGATAATCAGCTGTAAATTGTACCACGAAATGAACTTTTCAACTACCGAGTCTAATTCAGCTAGATTGAGCAAGTCGAGCTAGATTTAACAGCAAGCTGATTGATTGCATGGACGAATTGGGCCCTGTTCGCCGGTACAGACAAACACCACAATAATTATTTTAGAAGCATTTTTTAAACACATTTTTGAACATATTTCTTACTATTAGGATATTACTGCGTCGCTAAGTTACCAAGAAAAATCGTGGCATCATCCTGCCAAAAGTCGCCAGATCTAGAAACTTTTGGTGCTGGATAAGGTATGACGGCGGGTGGGAGGCGGCTGAGGTATTCCCACGCACAATCGCGGCCACCCGGGCCCAAGCATGCTGTCAGCTGGCTAATCAATTTTTGGAGCGCTCTCGCAATGCGTCCCGGAGTGAGAAGCCGTGGAGCGGTGATGAAAAGGGGCGAACGCGAGGGTGCCGGCGGTGGAGGCCGTCACAAACCGTTCTGGGAAACTTTCATTAATCACGTTATGCTCCCTGGGGGATAAAAGCAACTCAGATTGTTTTTCACTTTGCAGCATGGCATATATCAACTTGCACCAGTTTGTGGGTCAGCCCACATATAGCTCATGCTATGCAAACGTGCATGAACTAAGCATATTATTTACAATTATCTCAACTGCTTAAAGCAGATTTAACAGCAAGCACATTCAATGCATGGATTTGTCCCCCACCATTAGGCAACGTTACCATGTGGGCTATTTCCATGAGTCCCACATGGGACCCAGTTACCAGCCAATGCAAAACCCATGTCCACCAAAGCCCAACCATTCCACATGCGCGGCATATGGGCCCGCATAAAAATGTTTGCTGTGGAAAATGCTCCTACACCTATGGAATATGCCTCCATGACTGCTCCTTGTGCCCCCTCCCTCCCCCGGGCCTAAAATGGCACCTCTGGTAGAATGGTGGCACTTCTGGTAGGGGTAGCTAACTTGCGACGGATCTACATGCACACCCAGGATGTACATACCATGCCCCTCCCTCTCCTTAATCCTCGCCGTGCAGAGGGTGTCGATTTGGCTTCCCTCTGAGGTTTCTCTAAGGTAACTCCTGAACCGTTGACGATATCGCTTTCAAAATTGGCATACCTTCCGACAATTGCTGAGTACACATAATGTCGGACAATTGAGTTCTGATCTGCCAGGATGGCTGAAAGTCAGGTCATCGTCTCGTGTCAGGTCACCAATGCGGTCTTTATATGCACTTTTGTCATGAGCGAAGCATGCGAAATAAAGTGAAAAGCAAAATGTTGGTGCTAGACAAATTACGGCGACAAAACACAGGTATAGCAAATGTGACCTCAGGCCAGGTTCCCAGACAAGATGAAGTCTGAAACTAGGCAACCAGTTGTTCCACGGAGCATCGTGACTAATCAATGCTTATGCACATCCGAAATGAATGTAGTGGAGCATCATAATCTCCAAACACGTTTCTAATTTTAAGTCAATATCAGGTGAAGTCACTGAGATATGACCTGCAACGTTCCGAATGTACATGTATCCCTGGGGACCTGGAGGCTATCATGAAGACTATTACGAAGCAAAGGATGGTTTTACCAGGGTAATTGTGCATGCAGATTTCATATCTGATGTCATTGTGGTACCCAAATTGTACTTCAAAAGCATTAATGTGTTCTCGAAAACTTCGGATGCCAATAAGGAAGAGAGAAACTGCTTTATTTTATTTCATTTTTTTCTCAGAGTGTGGGTGGAACACATTTTGTACTGCTTTGGGGGAACATATTACTTTTCCTAAGCGACATCTGGTTCGTAAATTGTCATCTTGAACAGGTCGTCACATTTCAAGGTACTTGACCTTGACGGGATCAGTGATATTGACTCTTGCACGTGCCACCTTCGTAAGATGTCGTCATTAATCAATATTGAAGCACGAAATCGCATTTGGTTAACGAACAGGGCTCCAAAGCAAAGGCGAGGACAGGTCGTAAAGTCATCAAGCCATAAAGTGTTTAGACTTAATAAGAGCCACAAGTTTAGACTTAATAAGGCCCGTCCAGTTAAGTCTGTAAATGGAAGATACCATAAGCCCGGTGAAAAAGACCCACCCCAACCATCACCACACCCTAAAGAAACCATCCACCAACATCCCACACACCTATCAATGCCTATCTACCCTAGCTATCCAACCCTATTCCCTTAATCCCGCTTAACACATGTGGATTGAAAACCTTACCAATAATTTTCAAACGGCATCCATGCCTGCTTAAAGGGGTCTGTGCCGTGTACACTTACTTAGCATGAATCTCACCCAATCCATCACAAATTAGAACTCAAAAACAAGATATTCCTGTCTAAAAAATTTGTCCACCCTACTTTTAAATACATTCAATGAGGAACTCCCCACAACATTAGCAGGCAGCCTATTCCCCTGATCAACAACCCTTTGACTGAAGACCTGGCATCGCTTAACTGTCCTACAACTCAACTTGTCTAACCTGAATTGATGACCCCTGTGTGATGCTCTAAACCGAAGAGCATCATTCACATTGACCTGATCTAGCCCTTTAACAATTGTGTACATTTCAATCAAGTCCCCCTTATTCTCCTATACTTGAGTGAGTACATAGCTAATGCCATAAGCCTTTCTCCATATTCTAAGTTACCTATTCCACTGATGAGTCTAGTGGCTTTGCGCTGCACTCTTTCTAGCATATATATATCCTTTAGGTAGGGGCTCCATGCTTGTACAGAATATTCCAAGTGGGGTCGCACATATGCCAAGTACATATTTTTTCTTCATGACTTCCTTGCTCTTATATCTCACACTTCTATGAATGAGTCCCAGCATTCTGAATGCCCTGTTCCTAGCTGAGATACATTGTTTTTTCTGCTTTAAGGTCTTTTAAAACCAACACACCTAAGTAAACGCGACAACTCTTCAATAACATCCAGCTCCCTCCCTCCCATTGTATATCTGAAAGTCTCACCTCCAGACCCCAGATGCATAACCTTACACTTATCATAGCTGAAAACCATCTGCCATTGATCAGCCCACCTTTTTAGGTCCTCCAGGTCTAGTTGAATATTACTAGAGTGATCACTACTGTTTGCCTCTCATACCAGCTTCATGTCATCAGCAAATTTGAACACTCGATTCCTCAGCCCTACCTCAATGCTATTCACAAAGATGATAAAGAGAAGTGGCCCTAGAACAGAGCCCTGTGGTACTCCACTCAGAACATCCTTCCAATCAGATTTACATCCATTTAACGCTACCCTTTGCTTCCTTCCCCTCAACCATGCTTCAATCCAACCTATAACTTTTCCAACAATTCTATGTTGCTGTAGTTTATGAATTAGCCATGAATTAGCCATCGAGGTGATCGGCTGCACCCCCACATTTACTTGTTTCGGGCTGACCTGAAACGTGAGCGAAAAGAAAGGAAGAAAAGTGTAAACCAAAATTGAACGTTCAACAACTGGCCTCAATCATGCCGTTCGACGCAGCTCTAGCTTGATTAGAACAAAACTAAGTGTGGGTTAAATTGACCTCTCACACTGCGAGGGTAGACAACTATCTCACACTGCGAGGGTAGACAACTATCCCACACTACGAGGGTAGACAACTATCCCACACTGCGACGGTAGACAACTATCCCACACTGCGAGGGTAGACAACTATCCCACACTGCGAGGGTAGACAACTATCCCACACTGCGACGGTAGACAACTATCCCACACTGCGACGGTAGACAACTATCCCACACTGCGACGGTATACCACTATCCCACACTGCGACGGTAGACAACTATCCCACACTGCGACGGTAGACAACTATCCCACACTGCGACGGTAGACAACTATCCCACACTGCGACGGTAGACAACTATCCCACACTGCGACGGTAGACAACTATCCCACACTGCGACGGTAGACAACTATCCCACACTGCGACGGTAGAAAACTATCCCACACTGCGAGGGTAGACAACTATCCCACCCTGCGACGGTAGACAACTATCCCACACTGCGACGGTAGACAACTATCCCACACTGCGACGGTAGACAACTATCCCACACTGCGAGGGTAGACAACTATCCCACACTGCGACGGTAGACAACTATCCCACACTGCGAGGGTAGACAACTATCCCACACTGCGACCAACTATCCCACACTGCGACGGTAGACAACTATCCCACACTGCGACGGTAGACAACTATCCCACACTGCGAGGGTAGACAACTATCCCACACTGCGAGGGTAGACAACTATCCCACACTGCGACGGTAGACAACTATCCCACACTGCGAGGGTAGACAACTATCCCACACTGCGAGGGCTAAAGGTGAAGTTTTTTGGTTGCCTAGGACATTTGTCTCATTCTCATGCGTTGCCATTTTTCGACTTTTCGGGTTCGACTTGCTCCCCTGTCAAACAGCCTGCGTATTCCTCACGATAAGCCCTTCCGGGAATCCGTGCCTTTCTTTGAAATATCTGCCACTGTGCCCCGTGGGGAAGAGTCTTGGTGATGCCACTGCATATATCATTCATTATTTATATCAACATTAATTTAATTATGTTACGAAAATATACTATGTTGTGCCGGTTATGCTGTCTTCTACGCCCCCCCCCCCCCCTCTCTCTCTCTCTATTACGCACTTATCATCACACGAACCTTAGATCCTTTGTTGGGCGCATTACGCTCCCCATACCACCCCCACTCCCTCTCGCAGCATAGCGTGATTAATGAACGCTTCCTAAAGCGATTCCCGACGGGCCTCCGCCGCTGGCACTCGCATCCACCCCTCTTCACTCGCATGCATAAAATTCAGCTAAAATGGTTATTTGTACACAGCATTGGACATATACAATATTTCAGAGTTTGTGTGCATTATTTATTAGGCAGGTAACTACTTTTATTTCTTCCGTTCTTTCCCCGGATCTTCCTGTCTTCCAACAGTAAACGCTTGAGTACAAACGGCCCCTTCAGTTCAAACGGCCCCTTCAAACGGCCCCTTCAGTACAAACGGCCCCTTCAGTACAAACGGCCCCTTCAGTACAAACGGCCCCTTCAGTACAAACGGCCCCTTCAGTTCGGTAGTGCTTGGTGGTAACAAGTTGGACAGTTTTGGTGTCTCGGCATTGCCCATGGTGATGTTTAACCTCAGCCGTGTAAAGCGTGCTCAGTGACTGCCGGTGGCTGGTGCCAGGTCACATGCTGAGACAACATGTTGTCACGTGCCGTTCGGACATGTCAATACATGTGGGTTCTGTCGAATATTGTAATGTTAGACTTGCCAGGATTGACAGAATCAATTGATACTGTCAATTCGAAATTACTTCATGGTGTCATCAACTTGTCCTACTAAACGCACCCCAGTAAAGTGTCCTTCAAGACGAAACCTTGGAAAGCGGCTATGGTATATGATGCATTGAATAAGGAGCGTTAAAAAAGATATCTTATCTGTAGTCGGCGTTTCGAAGAAAAAAAACGTTCAACGACATCACCCTGGCCATCTACCGAACCCAGTACCAGCTCCCTCGCGGCTGGGATGTTGTTCTGAGTAATTTCCGAGTTTCTTTCCCAGTAACAATACGACAGCACTGATTGTATTCTAGGAAGCATTACTGAGTTGGTTGTTGGTGTGCAGTCAGGAGCGTATCCCCCATCATAGTGCCCCGGACGTGGCCCGTAAAGCCAGGCTTAAATACATCCTCACGAAATGTGACCGCTCTCCAGATTGACCGTTGCAATGCTGTAGCACGTCATAATCAACAGGCTGCCTTCGCAAAAGTAATAACTACTGAGCTTCTTCGGTTTCCAGTGCAGACGGAGGTTGGATTATTTTCTCCTCAGCACACGAGTCCGTGTAAATATTATGATGTACAGATATCACAGCGCTGCGGGTAGAGGCGGAGCCCCTGGCCGACTAATAAGTCAGCTGCAGACGTAAGCGTGTCCTGACTCGTCGACCTTGTTGGAGGTCTGTTCACCTGATCTGAACCTGATCACTTGATCACATCCGCATCCCATGTACCAAGCTGATGCTGCCCGGATGGCGCTGTGACATATCCTCCAGCTGCAGGTGCCTGGTGACTCCGGACACAGGCTACTGGACGCACTGTTAGTTGGCGTGAACACCTGCTGTTAGTGGCTCCGGACACAGGCTACCAGACGCACTGTTAGTTGGCGTGAACACCTGCTGTTAGTGGCTCCGGACATAGGCTACTAGACGCACTGAGCGTGAACACCTGCTGTTAGTGGCTCCGGACATAGGCTACTAGACGCACTGTTAGTTGGCGTGAACACCTCCTGTTAGTGGCTCCGGACATAGGCTACTAGACGCACTGAGCGTGAACACCTGCTGTTAGTGGCTCCGGACATAGGCTACTAGACGCACTGAGCGTGAACACCTGCTGTTAGTGACTCCGGACACAGGCTACCAGACGCACTGTTAGTTGGCGTGAACACCTGCTGTTAGTGGCTCCGGACATAGGCTACTAGACGCACTGAGCGTGAACACCTGCTGTTAGTGGCTCCGGACACAGGCTACCAGACGCACTGTTAGTTGGCGTGAACACCTGCTGTTAGTGGCTCCGGACATAGGCTACTAGACGCACTGAGCGTGAACACCTGCTGTTAGTTGGCGGCGTAACGGGGCTGCGAGAAGCAGCTGGAGTGAATTGACGTCGTGCAGGGCGAGAGCGCCATCACAATTCGACGAAGCCGGCGCCTATGCCGCTCTCCCTTCGACTGCACGTGGCATCAGGACATTCATCGGTCTGGTTCCAGTTCTCCAGCTTAGTTCCTGAATAGTCCCTATACGTAGCTGATGCCAGAAATTTCGGAGTCTGTGGTATACATGGAACAATCCTCCGACAAAACACGAACGTAGCCATAATTAATGAACCAGTATCGTTTTGGTCAGCTGTTTGTTCTTGTTTTGTTTTGCTTGCTCGCTGAGAACCGTTCTATGTCGATCTTGACTCTCAAGGTGAACAGTGGAAATTTTATATTCTAGAGTCCTATCAATATCATCACAGTCTGTCAATTTTCACAAAATAACTGTAATCATCCAAGCAGTCAAGTAATTTTATCCGGCCTAGTTATATTAGAAAACTCTAAGTTGATTACTCAAGCGCCAGATCCGTGATCCTGGGGTGAACAGTGAGTACCAATGTTTATACGGAACGATCACTTTTGAGTTTGTTGATACACCACAGTCTTGTTCTCAGGTACAGAGGCGCAGCCGCGGGTAGCGGGGCAGGCATGCGGGGGAATGCCTGCATGCCCCTAATATGAGACCGAGCTTCCTTATTTTCCCAATGGAAACTGTCCGACTTAAAAAACTTCCCCATCCCCCTTTGGCGTTGACATACCCTCCCCCACCCCTTTAATACCACCCAGGCTGCGTTCCTGCTCCCGTAGCACGTGGAGTTAAGATTTGCGAAATGACGGCTTCTTCCTCTTGCATAATCTATAGGAGAGACGCACGCTAAACGACGAGGAGCTGGCGAACAGCGTTCATCCCGAGCGGGATCAGGATCGCGCCGAGCCGTACGTCCAGAGACAGTGATCAGCCACCACTGGGATGCCGACTAACCACACACGTGAAACGTGTCACGGCGAGCTGTCACTCTCGGAAAAAGAACCGCCAGCCTCTGATTAATACGTCCCACATTAATAACCGCACGAAGGTGATCCACATTGGAAATATTGAGGAAAACACATGTTCGCTGAGCCGGACGTATGGCGGAACGTACCACAGAACGTGCGGCAGGACGTGCAGCAGGTAGACAGTGCTACCATTACCGGCACCTTAGTACTCGGACTGGTACCATTTCGAATCACATGGTACTCTGGTTCTACGATGCTAATATCTGGTACATTTCGGCATAGTTAGGTCACTATTATTTTAATACAGATTAAGGGAGATACTATTTTCCATATACTGAAAAAAGATCGAAGTGTTATTCGAAGAAAACTACCGACAACCTAGGCAATTTGTAGGATGCATAATGACCTCCATAATTGATGATCAATTACAATTCATGACGAAGGGCAAACAAATGGGACCGACTTCTTGTAATACCTAATCTTTATCTAAGAAAAGCCAGGTGTAGCAATAATAACATCACGAAACAGCCCAGCCACACACCTAGGCACACAATATAACACATCGAACATAACATGCATAGCCTAGATAACCTAGGCACACAATGAATTTGTCGCGACAAATTGACCTTGAAAACTTCATAATCAACGAGAAGTCTAGATAAAGTCATAAAGTCATAAAGTGTTAAGGCTTAATAAGAGCCACAGGGGCCCATCTGGGTTAAGCCTATCTAGAAAAGGTACTAGAAATGTACATATTCTCACCCCAATCAATCCCTTATCCCAAGTTCCTAGGAAGCTATATATCCCAGCCTATCTAGCATCATCCACTTGCTATTGCATAACACCCTCAACAATTGCAAGCTCCTCCCATCATACCCATTGTGCTACCATAGCCCCTGCTTAAAGGGGTCTGTGCCGTGCACACTTAACATAAATCTCACCCCATCCATCCAAATTAGAACTCAAAAACAGGATTTTCCTGTCTAAAAAATTTGTCCACCCTACTTTTAAATACATTCAATGAGGAACTCCCCACAACATCAGCAGGCAGCCTATTCCACTGATCAACAGCCCTTTGACTGAAGACCTGTTGTCGCTTAACTGTCCTACACCTCAACTTGTCTAACCTGAATTGGTGACCCCTGTGTGATACTTTAAACTGAAGAGCACCATTTAAATTGACCTGATCTAGTCCTTTAACAATTTTGTACCTTTAAATCATGTCCCCCCTTAATCTCCTATACTTGAGTGAGTACATATCTAATGCCACAAGCCTTTCTCCATATTCTAAGCTACCTATTCCACTGATGAGTTTAGTTGCTTTGCGTTGCACTCTTTCTAACTTGTCTATATCTTTTTCTAGGTAGGGGCTCCAAGCTTGCACAGAATATTCGAAGTGGGGTCGCACATATGCTAAGTACAGTTTTTCATGACTTCCTTGCTCTTATATATCACACTTCTATTAATGAGTCCCAGCATTCTGAGTGCCCTGTTCCTAGCTGAGCTACTTTGTTTCTCTGCTTTAAGGTCTTTTGAAACCAACACACCTAAGTCCCTTTCCTCTTCAATAACATCCACTTCCCTCCCTCCCATTGTATATCTGAAAGTCTCACCTCCAGACCCCAGATGCATAACCTTACACTTGTCATAGTTGAATGACATCTGCCATTGATCAGCACACTTTTTTAGGTCCTCCAAGTCTAGTGAATATTACTAGATTGATCACAACTGTTTGCCACTCCTACCAGTTTGATGTCATCAGCAAATTTGAACACTCTATTCCTCAGCCCTACCTCAATGTTTTTCACAAAGATGATAAAGAGAAGTGGCCCTAGAACAGAGCCCTGTGGTACTCCACTCAGAACATCCTTCCAATCAGATTTACATCCATCTAACATTACCCTTTGTTTCCTTCCCCTCAACCATGCTTCAATCCAACCTAGAACTTTTCCAACAATCCCATGTTGCTGTAGTTGATGAATTAGCCTCCTATGTGGAACTTTATCAAAAGCTTTGCTAAAGTCCAAGTACACAACATCCATCCTGCTTTGATTGTCTACTTCTTTAGTAACATACTCCATGAACTCCAAAAGGTTAGTTAAACAAGACCTTCGAGATCGAAATCCATGTTGAGTATCCCTTAAAAGATTGTGCCTATCAAGATGAATCTGAACATTCTGTTTTACCAGATTTTCTAGTACCTTGCAAACTATTGAGGTCAAACTGACTGGCCTGTAGTTCCCTCCACACTTCATACTTCCCTTTTTGAAAATTGGAACTACATTTGCATTTCTCCAATCTTCAGGCACTTCAGAGTATTCCATAGACCGCCTGAAAAGTATACCTAAAGGAACTGCTCAAGCTTTAGCACACTCTACTAAGACCCTAGCATATATATCATCTAGTCCAGAAGCTTTATTAGGTTTTATATTCTGCAACTGCTTTTCTACAGCTTCTGTAGTTATTGTAAGATACTCCAACCTATCACCTGTCATGGCATGTGATTCAGTTGTTTTTATTCTACCAGAATTATCTTTAGTAAAGACTGATGAGAATTGCTTGCTTAAGGATTCCACAATATCACAATCATCAACCACTAATTCCCCATCTACCTCCAGTGGTCCTACAGAACACCTTTTAGCCTTAAATTTGTAGAAACTAAAGAATATCTTAGCATTACCTGCTGAACATTCCCGAGCTAATTTGATTTCACCCAGTCTTTTAGATGCCCTAACATACCTCCTAGCTTTATTTCTAGCTATTTGATATGATTTGAGGTTTACCTCAGAGTTAGCATATTTGAGTTTCTTGAATGCCTGCTCCTTTGACTCCAGTAAATTCTTTACTTCCCTGGTCAGCCATGAAGGGTGCTTAACCCTGGCTAATCTAATTTGCCTATTGGGAATGAACCTATCCTGACCTTGAAATAGTTTATATTTTATAATTCTCCACATTTCATAAGCATCTAAGCCCTTCAATAAGTCTTCCCAATGAATTGCATTCAGGAAGATCCTGAACTCATTGTAATTCCCTTTAGCAAAATTTGGAATCAATGTCTTATTGGTTCCTACATTTCCAACATACAATGAGAAGCGTATAATGTTGTGATCACTATTATCCAAAGTCTCTCCTATGTTCACATTTTGTACAACATTTTCCTCATTAGTAAGCACAAGATCTAATATTTCATTTTCCCTTGTAGGTTCATGTATCATTTGAAAAAAAAAAATTTCCTCAAAACAATCCATAAAGCTTCTTCCTGATTTGTTTAGACCTATAGTTTTGCTTCCCAATCCTGTTATGTTGAAATCCCCCAACAAAACAGTTCTCTCCTGTACTCTCCTACTTATTTTTTTTTTTTTTTTTTTTGGGGGGGTTATAATATGTCCCCCCCTAAATTTTTTTCCTTTTTTTAAAATGCTCTCTAACCACAAGGATTCTACACCTTCATTATGTACACTATCTTCTATGGAATGACATTTCATTACTTGTCTGACATACAACAGTATACCTCCTCCTATCCTTGCCTGCCTTTGATAAGCATGCATGTTGTAGCCTGTCAATTCGAATTCTTGCAAGTTGTCTCCAAAAATGCTTTCATTAACCCATGCCTCTGTTATGCATACCAAATCTAGCTTTTCAGACAACATATACGCATGCAGTTCCCCAATTTTGTTCCTAACACTTCTGGCATTGACGTAAAAACATGATAAACCATTCCTTCCCTTGTTTGCAAGACTTCTCTCTCTATCAGCTACATCCCCCCATGACCTGCCTAGTTTCCCTGTTTCCTATTGAGAGCCTCCTCATACCTATTGCTGAGCAATTCAACTCCTCTCTTGCTCAAATGTAACCCGTCTAATCCAAGCATTTCAGTCCTCCCCCAGAAATCCACCCAGAAATCCCCAGATACCAAGGAATGACGCAAAGCGAATGAAGCAAGAGACAACTCATTTGCAGAATGCATTAGCTCCATTTCGCACCACGAATGTCTGAGACTTAGCATAGAATGTGTGGCATATAAGCTGTGTCGGCTTTGTGACCAGAGTATGTAGGCTAGTTTAAAAACCTGCCACTGGCTGCGCTATTAATGGCCACGATTCATTTTTTACTGGAGGGAGGAGGTGTCTTATGTCGCACTGCTGCCTCCAAAAGTGACAAGTCGATTTCAATGCATGCCTGTCAATCGATTGTCATGACAACATATCGCAAAACACGCATGTAAATCCTTTAACCAATCTCATGAATGCAGTGACGTGAAAATTTTTGCATGCAACTGTTGACTTGTACATATGTCTTAAAATACGTCAAGAGAACTCCATTGCAGAGAGTTGAGAGATTTCCCTGATTGGTTTTAGTCAATCAAACACAACAAACAAATAATACATGTATTTCAATTTTCCAAAATGGGTTTTAAAAAAACTGCATATAGTCACCGTAGTTGTTGCTGTTAATCAACTGTAGTGTTAGATAAGGAATAGAAGTCAAATTATGCTTCTAATGAGTAATGCAGCTGCTCATAATACTAAAATGAGTAATGCAGCTGCTCACAACACTAAAATGAGTAATGCGGTTGCTCACAATACTAAAATGAGTAATGCAGCTGCTCACAATGCAGCTGCTCACAATACTAAAATGAGTAATGCAGCTGCTCACAATGCAGGTGCTCACAATACTAAAATCGTTATCGCCAGTTAGGAAATCAATGTTTAAGATGGAGACACGCAGAGCAATTCAACGGAGTCGCTTAACAGCATGTAGTAATCTAATTTCGTTCCAAACTCGGCTATTGCACCATCAGTAGTCATGCAGACTCTGCATACCCTTTACCGTGGGTTAATATGAACTCCATTGACGGCACACACCAACACTGAATTCCTATATTGCTTTTACTACTACTACTAAAACTGTGCGGAGCTGGCAGGCCTCCAACCTTCATCCAAACCAATACGCGTTCATAACTGAAAGGTTGTGCGCTCGGTTCTACTCCACTGCCCGACGCCTTCCTCCGCAACAGCCAACGTGACCGGTCGCCACGCTAAATTCACCTGACGCTTGATAAATCGTCGCTAAACAACCAAGTATTGATTAACTATAGCGTAGTCGATAGCGGATTGCCTGCAGGAGCCGGTGGTACCGTAGCTGTGACGATATAACGGCTGAGGCGACAACTACGATAGCGGATTGCCTGCAGGAGCCGGTGGTACCGTAGCTGTGACGATATAACGGCTGAGGCGACAACTACGATAGCGGATTGCCTGCAGGAGCCGGTGGTACCGTAGCTGTGACGATATAACGGCTGAGGCGACAACTACGCTGCTTACAATGCAATTTTGACAAGTAATTGGTCTTTTCATTAAGTTTTTGGTCGCACCTCTTAAAAAAAAACGTTTTCTCAAATTCTAGACACATTTTGTTAGTAAAATATTGTTTTATACCTGCCTCAGACGTATATTGCCGAAATCCGAGAAGCAAAAAAACTTGTTTTTTCCGTTCCAACTTACGACAAATTCTACCAATCACAAATTGAAATATCAACCCAGAAATAGCATTCCATATGACTGCAGAAACGCTTCCTTACCTCAGCCATTCCCAGCCAAACCTGTAGATTGTCTTGTCTTGTCTTGGACCAAAACAATGCATTCATGACGAGTTCTATCAGATGTCTTAAAATCATCTGTCATCTGATTTTTACTATCTCAAAAATCCATTTCCGGGAAATCCAAGCCGTTTGACCCGTTTTAATTACCAGATTTGATGCCCTACTAGGCGTTGCAGTTACCAGAACTCACATCAAAGGGCAGAAAACGTCCTATTTCATCAATCGCGCAAAAATACAACATTTGAAATTGGTAATTTTTAACGTAATTTCCCCGCTCCCCCCCCCACAAAAAAAGAACAATTCCTATCGTTACATTCACAGCACAAGAAATAAGCACAAAACGGGGAAGATGCTTAGTGACCTAGAAAAAAGAAAGGGTGCAGAAAAAAGGGGGAGAAAAAGAGTCAACATTTTGACTTCTTCTTGGAAGCTCATCAAGCCCACTCCGTACTGTTATAATCATTAGCTGTGTTAGCACGGTGATGCTGCTGGTGCGCTGCTAGAACTACTATACTTGTAGTTATATACGCTGTAGTTAGTACTATATACTGTAGTTAGTACTATACGCACCAGCAGCATCACCGTGCTAACACAGCTAATGATTATAACAGTACGGAGTGGGCTTGATGAGCTTCCAAGAAGAAGTCATAATGTTGACTCTTTTCCTCCCCCTTTTCTCTGCACCCTTTTTTCTAGGTCACTAAGCATCTTCCCCGCTTTGTGCTTAATTCTTGTGCTGTGAATGTAGTATTAAGTCACGTGCTAAGCGATATTTTTGTGCTGGCTGTGCCATTTGTGACGTTTTAGTTCCTGGGACGTGTTCTATGGTATCTATTGACGACGCTTCGGAAACGAAATATATCTATATTAAGTTCGATTCCGATATATTATTATGAGCATAAGGCTGGTAATGCAACTCGTACTTATAATGCTGCTCATCCAGTGCATGATATCACTCGTCAAATTGTAAAGAGTATAGCTGTGCTTAGACGCCGTAAGTGCGCGTGTTTCGCATCAATACACCGATAGAGCGGAATGACGAGCTTTCTCCAATAGAAATGGCCGTTACAGTCACTGGCTGTCTGTGGTTGGCAATTGGTTGATAATTTTGCCCATCACTATCAAAAAAGTAATTAGTTCTCTGTCGTACAAATTGCTTCATCTCGGTCCCGGTCGGCGATCAGGATCGAGATTATGGCAGGAAGGCTACCAAAAAGCTGGCAGCATATGAGGACGCGGTAATACGTAATACCGCTTGCGCACCGAGATACAGACCGTGGGCTGCTAGGAATCATGTTCATGGAGACGTATGTTGTTTTTTAGGGACGTGTTTGGTGTCCTTGTCGATTGTTCAGGTAGCATTGATGTATGTGAAGCCAGATTGAAGTTATTTGAAGGCATTCTGATATTTTCCACAACATGAATGATACAAATCTGGTACTTGTAAAATGTAGGATTATTTGAATAAAATATTGTACGGTACCTACTTGACTAATTTCGTACTTTTCGTTGCAGAATCTGGTACGGGGAAGAACAAAGGGAATCGAGACGCCGTGTAAGTCGATTCTGTCACGAACAAAATATGTTGTATCGCCCCTGAGGCCTGAACAAGGGTTGTGGTACACAACAAGGTTGTGGTAAAAGAAACTTTTGATTACTGATGTCAGACCTGTTTCACCACCCTGAAAATGTGTGCTTTTCTGTGATGTAAGTAAATTGTGTTTCACTAGGCATCGAGAAGCTATGCGTAGTGAAACATTATTTATTTCAATACAACAAAAAGTAAGTCACTATCTTTTTTCGATGGTGAAACAGACCTTGGAATTTGGTCTTGCCAAGTGAAATGCTTGGAATTTGAAGAACTGACACCTGTGTCAGTTCTTCAAATTCCAAGCAAACTGGCAGCAAGGATTGTCCTCCAAGGCACTCCTTGACAAGACAAGAAACTGAGGGACGAACAGCAAACCAGTGTGCTAAACCTTGCGTCACGAAGGAAACTCACTCCTAGCGTGCCAGCGCTGGACCTTGGTGGAGGAAGCCAGCTCCCGGTGAGTGTGATAACGCTCGCGACACGAAGGTAACACAGCGTCCGTCCGTTAACAACTCACGACACGCACGCACCACTTGTGTTCCGCGCCCGTGCATGGGAATATTCGAACAGAATTTCACAAATGCAGCGTACAACACGTCGGAATTACAATCTAGGCGTTTGTCAGTGTCGCACCAAATTATATGTTGCCATGTGGTGTACAGGAGAGTTCAGGCTTCATTACCAGTTTTAGTCTCAGCTACAACAGCCGCAGGTATGCAGTTTTCCTCTGATTGCCGTCAGCCAGTTGTTCACACAGTGCGACCGTCAGCTGCTGGGGCAGTATCACGCCACTTACTCTTCCACACGCAACGCAAATATTTCGACGACCAGACAATGTCCTATGCAGATAACTTCTCTATTCCAAATGAGATACTTATGTCGCGTTAAAGTAATTGTTCCATGCGAGAAGAGCCCAACCTCACAACCCTGATGCCACCAAAAATGTTGAAATCATAATAAATGCAATGGATTTGTGGAAGAGGTGACCATGCGGGCCAAACACGACCAGCTGCAGGTCGCATGCCGACGAAATTCCCGTTCTCGGCCGGCTGAGAAGTTCGCTGTTGCAACAAGGACGTACCGGAGATAGCTGCCGGCCGGCCGGCTAGCCTGATCGTCACTGCAGAAGCGCTGCAGCTGGAGGTGATGGCGAGGTGATATCGGAGACAGAGCGCTGCAGGCCGACCGTCAAACTGACTGCCATAGCCGCCGGGGCCTTAATCAGCTGATTGGAGGTCAGCAGGGTCACCGAGCGGCAGTAATCAGCTGACTGGAGTTATGAGGCAGCCGTCGGGTGCTGACCGCTCACCTGACCAAAACCGGTCAGGTGGGGCGGGCGGTGCGAGAGGTTAACGATTGCGAGCGGAGATCGAGGCGGCAGCATGGCTGCAAGTCCCGCAGCCGATCACATGGAGCAGAGATGTCTGGATAGGTCATCGAATAATAGGCTACTTCAGCTCAGTTCGCTCGCTGGTTGCCGGCGGCTGCAGAGGGCTTGTCGCTGAACTGTGTGGTCCAGGTGGAGGGATCGATTCTCTCCAACGCACATGTGTGCCACGCAAATGAAATCAGTGCTAGCCTCATTTTGCAGCCGAGTTTTCGCCAGCCCGATGGAAATCGGTTCATGTGTCAGGATCGAATAGGTGCAAATTGTCCGCGTAACAGTTGTGCACCGCAGCAAATTGTAGCGCTACAGAAAGCTGCATCTGCATCCCGTGGTTCAACTTGGCGCATAATTAAGGTATGAGGACTGCCCCATCCCCCTCCTCACACAACTTTTATACTCCTGAAACTTGAGACCTATAGGGCTACACTGAGTTAAATTTGTCACCAACGACGCAACATTTGACAGTCGCATTACTGTTTTCGATTCGATATGTATACACACACACACACACACACACACACACACACACACACACACACACACACATATATATATATATATATATATATATATATATATATATATATATATATATATATTGAGTACTATTTTGACGAGTTATACGTAAGTGGCACAATGATAAAAAACTATATTTCCACCAGAAAACACATCACCAACGTTTCGGCCAAAGGCCTTCTTCATTTGGCCGAAACGTTGGTGATGTGTTTTCTGGTGGAAATATAGTTTTTATCATTGTGCCACCTACATATATATATATATATATATATATATATATATATATATATATATATATATAGATATATAGTTATTACATATATAGATATATATTAGTTACCCATTATGTTTCCCATGTCTGAACTGAGAAATTAGTAGCCCAATTCGCTGATCATACCCAGCTGTTGATTGCGGCTGGAAACAATGTCTAGCATGCATGATGCATATGCTAAATCGGGTA
This sequence comes from Ashinkailepas kermadecensis, assembly GCA_034440615.1. Classification (NCBI taxonomy): domain Eukaryota; kingdom Metazoa; phylum Arthropoda; class Thecostraca; family Neolepadidae; genus Ashinkailepas; species Ashinkailepas kermadecensis. The sequence continues at coordinate 571,126 of JAOTOM010005142.1, read as the reverse complement.
ATGCTAAGCGTTACCAATTGGTTCAGTTCAAACTGCTTGAAAGTTAATGCGAAGCCTTGCCGACGGGTCAGGGGAGTCAGAAGCCATGCCGACGGGTCAGGGGAGTTAGAAGTCTTGCCGACGGGTCAGGGGAGTCAGAAGCCTTGCCGACGGATCAGGGGAGTCAGAAGCCTTGCCGACGGGTCAGGGGAGTCAGAAGCCATGCCGACGGGTCAGGGGAGTCAGAAGCGTCAGGAGCCCTAGGAGTATCCGGAGCGTTAGAGGAGCCAAGAGCGTCACGGTGTTGGGAGCACCAGGGGCGTCAGGAGCGTCAGGAGCGTCAGGAGCGTCAGGAGCGTCAGGATGTTGGAGTGTCAAGACGTTTAGAGAGTCAGGGACGTCAAGGATGCCAGGATCCTCAGAAGCGTGAGGAGCGTCAGAGCGTCAGGAGCGTTGGGAGCGTCATGGTACCAAGGTGTCAGGAGCGTCAGGAGTGTCAGGATGTTGGAGTGTCAAGACGTTTAGAGAGTCAGGGACGTCAAGGATGCCAGGATCCTCAGAAGCGTGAGGAGCGTCAGAGCGTCAGGAGCGTTGGGAGCGTCATGGTACCAAGGTGTCAGGAGCGTCAGGAGTGTCAGGGCTTCAGGTCGTTTCAGTGGACGCAGGAGCCTGCTGCCAGACACACAAACAGGCTCCCCCAATCCGACCCAGTCTTCCCTGTACCAACACGCCACGCAGGAGCCTGCTGCCAGACACACAAACAGGCTCGCCCAATCCGACCCAGTCTTCCCAGTACCAACACGCCAGCTAGCATCCCCAGCAGCGTCAGTATATACCAGTCATGCTGGTGCTGACGTGATGCGGGGCAGACGACAACACTGTCTACCGCTGTGTCTACCGTGAGCCAGGCCAATGTATATTCCTCCACCCTGTTTAGAGCGTGTGTGTGGCCTACTACAAATGATCCTGCCCGTATTTTCCTTTCTGTTTTGGTCGGGCGCCGGCCTCATCTCGGCGGGGTCTCCAGGCGTCTGTGGTGGAAGGGTGCGACGCCGGCTGGGAAGGAGTGCAAAACAACTCGCGATGGGAATTGGGTTGCCACCTTGCCAACGCTTGCCTGAGTGGGTGATGTGCAACTCTTTGAAAGGACTGGAGCCAGCTTTTCGATGGTATCAGTGGAAGAGGAAGGTGTGCATGGTTGTAAATGGGCAGAGGCGCCAACTAGCTATAGGCTGCCGTCACCAACATTAATTGTTGTTCTGTTCCATGATGATTATCCGGGGGGGGCTATACACTGTATGCAGCGGAGGTCAAGTTTTCTCACTCCACAAACTCTAACTCTGGGTATACGAAACCGCATGAATCGAGCCTGCTTCGTCCTACACCCTAGTATAGTGATCGTTCTCTCCACACCATTTTCTCCATCTCCCTCATCGCATAGGATAGGGCTTTTCGATTCCTTCTTCACGCACCAGTCAACACATATTGTACTGGCTTGCGCTGATGAATATCTGCGACGTTCACGCATACCAGCATGGTTGCTTAAGTTAAATGATTATTCACTGCTTCAAGAATCGGCCATCTGCTCCATCTATGCTTTGTTGGAGATGATGCAGCTGATGATTTCTGCGTACTTATTGCAAACATAGCCATAGGAGTCAAACGGGTAATGGCACTATGTTTCTTGGGGGAAGAAGAACATTTGATTTTTCACCGACGCATTCGAATGTTAGGCCAGATGGAACCATATCGATCGGCTGCACGCCAAGACAACTGCCCAAATAACCGTACGATTAACTATATAACGCCGCAAGGAAAGCGACGGCTCGAAAAGTAGCTCGACCTCCCACAAAGGACTATCCAGTATGCCATCTCGGAGAATGACAAATCCTCTCAGAAAGCGTTGATGTGCATGGTTCGGATCAAAATTATCTCAATTAAGGGAAAAATGTTCGCACTTTAAGTCCGTGAGTGTCCAATGTTCATGATATTGTAGATATGCTTCTGCCTTCTGACGCATTATCGTCAAATTGAAAGTCAACGTAGAACTTGCGTGTAGATTGTATGGAGAATGCAATTAAAAACTAACATAACCTAGGCATTACTGCATACAAGGGGCTGGCTCGACTCAATCTCAATAATATGTATATTGCAGCTGTTTAGGATTACCTTGTGTAGCGCTCGAAAAGATTGCAACAAAACAGCACCAGAAAAATGCTTGGAGCTTTATGTATCACTCCTTCGTCTGTCTTCGCCTGTCTTCGATTGTCTTCGCCTGCCACAGAACAAACCCCTCAATTTCAGCCTGTCTGAAAAGCACCACCTTTAGCAAAATACGTCCATGCATTGGAATTTCTCTCGCATTTCCTGAAACGGATAATGCGTTGCCAAAACCAACCATCCCATGTACACGTCCCGAACGAACAGGGCTAAGCGCTTCGATTGACCCCATCCATCTTCGAGTTTCTTTCGGCTACCTGTAACCTGAGTAAATGTTCCAATGCAATTCGTCTTGATCTGAAGATATCACATCAAGCTACAGTTTTCCAGTAATTTCATCGAGCTCCTTTGTTTGGGACCTCGTCCTGCATCGCATCCTGAGGCTAATTCAGTATGATTAACCACCGACCGAGCTTCTCACCCGCGAGAAGCCAAACACGAAAAGGCGCATGAACCAGCGATGTTCAAAGCTTGTATCACGCTCTCTCAGGCCGCCTGTTGCTGACGACAGGGTGTCTCAGCTGTTCGTCACAGTCTGGTCAGCTGACGACAGGGTGTATCAGCTGTTCGTCACAGTCTGGTCAGCTGACGACAGGGTGTCTCAGCTGTTTGTCACGGTCTGGTCAGCTGACGACAGGGTATCCCAGCTGTTCGTCACGGTCTGGTCAGCTGACGACAGGGTGTCTCAGCTGTTCGTCACAGTCTGGTCAGCTGACGACAGGGTATCCCAGCTGTTCGTCACGGTCTGGTCAGCTGACGACAGGGTGTCTCAGCTGTTCGTCACAGTCTGGTCAGCTGACGACAGGGTGTCTCAGCTGTTCGTCACAGTCTGGTCAGCTGACGACAGGGTGTCTCAGCTGTTTGTCACAGTCTGGTCAGCTGACGACAGGGTGTATCAGCTGTTCATCACAGTCTGGTCAGCTGACGACAGGGTGTCTCAGCTGTTTGTCACAGTCTGGTCAGCTGACGACAGGGTGTCTCAGCTGTTCGTCACAGTCTGGTCAGCTGACGACAGGGTGTCTCAGCTGTTCGTCACAGTCTGGTCAGCTGACGACAGGGTATCCCAGCTGTTCGTCACGGTCTGGTCAGCTGACGACAGGGTGTCTCAGCTGTTCGTCACAGTCTGGTCAGCTGACGACAGGGTGTCTCAGCTGTTCGTCACAGTCTGGTCAGCTGACGACAGGGTGTCTCAGCTGTTCGTCACAGTCTGGTCAGCTGACGACAGGGTGTCTCAGCTGTTCGTCACAGTCTGGTCAGCTGACGACAGGGTGTCTCAGCTGTTCGTCACAGTCTGGTCAGCTGACGACAGGGTGTCTCAGCTGTTCGTCACAGTCTGGTCAGCTGACGACAGGGTGTCTCAGCTGTTCGTCACAGTCTGGTCAGCTGACGACAGGGTGTCTCAGCTGTTCGTCACAGTCTGGTCAGCTGACGACAGGGTGTCTCAGCTGTTCATCACAGTCTGGTCAGCTGACGACAGGGTTCCAGCTGTTCGTCACGGTCTGGTCAGCTGACGACAGGGTGTCTCAGCTGTTCGTCACAGTCTGGTCAGCTGACGACAGGGTTCTCCTTTCTCACGTCTGGTCAGCTGACGACAGGGTGTTCAGCTGTTCGTCACAGTCTGGTCATACGACAGGGTGTCTCAGCTGTTCGTCACAGTCTGGTCAGCTGACGACAGGGTGTCTCAGCTGTTCGTCACAGTCTGGTCAGCTGACGACAGGGTGTCTCAGCTGTTCGTCACAGTCTGGTCAGCTGACGACAGGGTGTCTCAGCTGTTTGTCACAGTCTGGTCAGCTGACGACAGGGTGTCTCAGCTGTTCGTCACAGTCTGGTCAGCTGACGACAGGGTGTCTCAGCTGTTCGTCACAGTCTGGTCAGCTGACGACAGGGTGTATCAGCTGTTCATCACGGTCTGGTCAGCTGACGACAGGGTGTCTCAGCTGTTCGTCACAGTCTGGTCAGCTGACGACAGGGTGTCTCAGCTGTTCGTCACGGTCTGGTCAGCTGACGACAGGGTGTATCAGCTGTTTGTCACAGTCTGGTTAACTGACGACAGGGTGTCTCAGCTGTTCGTCACAGTCTGGTCAGCTGACGACAGGGTATCCCAGCTGTTCGTCACAGTCTGGTCAGCTGACGACAGGGTGTCTCAGCTGTTCGTCACAGTCTGGTCAGCTGACGACAGGGTGTATCAGCTGTTTGTCACAGTCTGGTCAGCTGACGACAGGGTGTCTCAGCTGTTCGTCACAGTCTGGTCAGCTGACGACAGGGTGTCTCAGCTGTTCGTCACAGTCTGGTCAGCTGACGACAGGGTGTATCAGCTGTTTGTCACAGTCTGGTCAGCTGACGACAGGGTGTCTCAGCTGTTCGTCACAGTCTGGTCAGCTGACGACAGGGTGTCTAAGCTGTTCGTCACGGTCTGGTCAGCTGACGACAGGGTGTATCAGCTGTTTGTCACAGTCTGGTTAACTGACGACAGGGTGTCTCAGCTGTTCGTCACAGTCTGGTCAGCTGACGACAGGGTATCCCAGCTGTTCGTCATAGTCTGGTCAACTGACGACAGGGTGTCTCAGCTGTTTGTCACAGTCTGGTCAGCTGACGACAGGGTGTATCAGCTGTTCGTCACAGTCTGGTCAGCTGACGACAGGGTGTCTCAGCTGTTCGTCACGGTCTGGTCAGCTGACGACAGGGTGTCTCAGCTGTTCGTCACAGTCTGGTTAACTGACGACAGGGTGTCTCTGCTGTTCGTCACAGTCTGGTCAGCTGACGACAGGATGTCTCTGCTGTTCGTCATGTGCAGTCGCTGACGGAAAGGCTTCCAGTCGGGCCCGCTCCATGTCGCCCAGCTGTAGGGGAAAACACCAAACAACCGAGAAACCCGACCCCCATTAGGTAGCAGGGGGAGGGTGGCACTACGGGCTGTCTCTGTTGACGACCACCGGCGCATGTTTAGCCGGCGTCTGGCCAGGTCTGCCTGAGAGGGCGTCTGGCCAGGTCTGCCTGAGAGGGCGTCTGGCCAGGTCTGCCTGAGTGGGCGTCTGGCCAGGTCTGCCTGAGAGGGCGTCTGGCCAGGTCTGCCTGAGAGGGCGTCTGGCCAGGTCTGCCTGAGAGGGCGTCTGGCCAGGTCTGCCTGAGTGGGCGTCTGGCCAGGTCTGCCTGAGAGGGCGTCTGGACAGGTCTGCCTGAGAGGCGTCTGGCCAGGTCTGCCTGAGGGGCGTTGGCCAGGTCTGCCTGAGAGGGCGTCTGGCCAGGTCTGCCTGAGAGGGCGTCTGGCCAGGTCTGCCTGAGAGGGCGTCTGGCCAGGTCTGCCTGAGAGGGCGTCTGGCCAGGTCTGCCTGAGTGGGCGTCTGGCCAGGTCTGCCTGAGTGGGCGTCTGGCCAGGTCTGCCTGAGAGGGCGTCTGGCCAGGTCTGCCTGAGAGGGCGTCTGGCCAGGTCTGCCTGAGAGGGCGTCTGGCCAGGTCTGCCTGAGAGGGCGTCTGGCCAGGTCTGCCTGAGAGGGCGTCTGGCCAGGTCTGCCTGAGAGGGCGTCTGGCCAGGTCTGCCTGAGAGGGCGTCTGGCCAGGTCTGCCTGAGAGGGTGTCTGGCCAGGTCTGCCTGAGAGGGCGTCTGGCCAGGTCTGCCTGAGAGGGCGTCTGGCCAGGTCTGCCTGAGAGGGCGTCTGGCCAGGTCTGCCTGAGAGGGCGTCTGGCCAGGTCTGCCCCTCCGGAGCCTGGCCCGGTACACTGTCGCATGTGTGTGTGCAAGGAATCAGTGTGACCTATTCCTGTACACGACTGTAAGGTACACACGAGATCCGAAGGCAGTCAAGACGTGCCGGCTACCACTGGAAGGGACACACCGGACCTGATGGCAGTCGGCACGTGCCGGCTACGACTGGAAGGGACACACCGGACCTGATGGCAGTCGGCACGTGCCGGCCACGACTGGACGGGACGCAGCAGAAGTGGAAAGTGGAAGGGACACACCAGACCTTACGACAGCCAGTCTCGGGAATACATCGTTGTGTTTGATAAGTGCATTGGACCCTCCCCCGACGACGACGTGTGGATGATGTTCGGGCTCTGTGAGCAACGTTGGCTAGCTTAATCTAGGTTAGTTTATTTGACCTGCGAGTGACTCAATGACCGCTAAGTCCCAAAAGAAGAATTAACAGAAGTGAACAAGCCTTGCCATGGTAGTTGGGCGCCTAGGTTGGTGCAGTAGATGCAAGCGAACATGTAGAAGTAGATGACATGTAGACATATGCGAATTATCGGCTTTTGCCATTATCCGGTCAGATCAGGGTAAGAAGGGGAAGGAAGAGAGAGAGAGAGAGAGAAGAGAGAGAGAGAGAGAGAGAGAAAGAGAGAGAGAGAGAGAGAGAGAGAGAGAGAGAGAGAGAGAGAGAGAGAGAGAGAGAGAGAGAGAGAGAGAGAGAGAGAGAGAGAGAGAGAGAGAGAGAGAGAGAGAGAGAGAGAGAGAGAGAGAGAGAGAGAGAGAGAGAGAGAGAGAGAGAGAGAGAGAGAGAGAGAGGGTGCGGTCGGGTGCATGGCTGTTAGGTCAGCTCGCAGCCGAGCCGCGCACTGTCACCCGACTTTGCGCACTGTCACCCGACTTCATCTGAAACGATTACAAAATGTCCTACATCCACCTGGCGACCCGCCAGCTTCCTAATGAATTTCATTTGGAAATGGTCGAAGGCGATTAACTGGCGGGAACCATTAACGCCTCCACCTCCCCACCAGTTCACATCAGCCATTTGTTGCTGTATTCTCTCTATCCTGTTTCGGCCCACTATTGCTGCTTCTGCCCATGCAGCACTGCAAAATTAGGAGACATTGTGTGCACATAAGAAATTGTGTATTGTGCTTATGTGCACAATTGTGCACATAAGCACAATATGCACGAGCTAGCGGTCTCAGGCAGCGGTCACAAAGTGAACGACAATTCCTACCAGTATCAAAAGAAGCATACATTAGCACAACAGGCCTATTTGCTTCAAAGCCCGCTGCAGCTACATACCGAGCAGAACAGTTCGGCCAGTCATCGGTGTGGCTCGGGCGTGACGCATCGCTGTCACTCACAGTGTGATTGCCTGCAACTGTGTAGTCGCCAGGTTACACAGGCGACAACTGTGTAGTCGCCGAACTACACAGGCGACAACTGTGTAGTCGCCGAACTACACAGGCGACAACTGTGTAGTCGCCTGACTACACAGGCGACAACTGTGTAGTCGCCGAACTACACAGGCGACAACTGTGTAGTCACCGGACTACACAGGCGACAACTGTGCAGTCGCCGAACTACACAGGCGACAACTGTGTAGTCGCCAGACTACACAGGCGACAACTGTGTAGTCGCCGGACTACACAGGCGACAACTGTGTAGTCGCCGGACTACACAGGCGACAACTGTGCAGTCGCCGGACTACACAGGCGACAACTGTGTAGTCGCCGGACTACACAGGCGACAACTGTGCAGTCGCCGGACTACACAGGCGACAACTGTGTAGTCGCCGGACTACACAGGCGACAACTGTGTAGTCGCCGGACTACACAGGCGACAACTGTGTAGTCGCCAGACTACACAGGCGACAACTGTGCAGTCGCCCAACGATGGTCAATGACGGCCAGTTAAAGTGGGAACCTTGCATTTGTTTGAGTTCGGCTTTAACCGCATGTCTCCGGTCACTGATGGAGATTATGGAGGCCATTTTGCGCCGGTATGACATCGGCCTCAGTATTGACTCCGGTATATCTTCACACTCCGGTATATCTTCCGGTATATCTTGGAAAGCTCAGTATTCACTCCGGTATATCTTCACACTATTGGAAAGCTCAGTATCCACTCCGGTATATCTTCGCACCATCGGGAAGCATACGATTGTTTATGCGCGTCAAGTCCGGTAGATGATCCACACAGAAGGCAAGCAACAGCGGCGAGATAAAGTCACCCTGCAGGCAGCCGGAAACAACAGGTGCTCACGTCGAGTGCTGATCTATCAGCCGTTCATATTATGTCGCCCTGGTAGAATTTGTTAAGAATGGTTAACCCTCGTGGTGCCGGTCGGCAGATCCACCTTCGCAGGACCAGGGGTGGGGGCTCTTGACTCCCCCCCCCCCCACCTTCTTACATTCCTATCCACGTATGCTAGGATGAAATGCGGAACACCCTTTGAGAGCTCTGGCCATTGAGAGCACGAAATATACCCTAGATTTGCACTTTGACTGATAATGAGGTCACCAGAAGTCATATTAGCTTAATATATGGACTCTGACGTAAGTCCTTGGAAATTAACAGACAAAACAGATCTTTTCTTCTTTTAGACATTGTTTTGCAAACATTAACATATAATAATGCATTTATATCGATCATAGTGAAAAAGGGTCCAGACAGGATATGTCAGATCAGGTCAGAATCAGGCTTGAAATCCAACATCCAAACTATGTATGTTAGCGACACAGGGAAAATACTATTTGGAAGTCCATATAGCCTAGTTCATATCACATCGTATTTCTTCATTTACGGCCATGCTAATGTCGCTAAAGGTCATAAAGGGTCAACCTAGTGACATTACCTCCACCTTGGATAATTATCTGGAACATATGAACATACTTTTCAGGCAATATAATATATGTATTGGACACTTCCAACAGAACAATTAAAGCAAAATATTTTATTTGGTTCACATCTGATACTTCTAAGGCCAGGTCAGCTCATGCCATATGGTCAGATCAAGTGAGTTCAGCCCTAAATATTTCCGGAACATCACTTTGGAAGTATACAATTGTGTTCCAAGAAAAACTGATATGACACTGGAACATCTTCGTTAACTGTCCAACTTCTGACCTTGTGACCTGACCCCATGTCACTCTGGAACAGTGCAGAAATTGAAAATCCGATATATTCAGCCCACGCTTATGTGTTTATTGTTTGGGAGTAATTCAAAAGAAAGGCTAAGTCAGGTCAAAGCAGGTCAGCTTGCACGATATCAGGTGTTTCAGGTCATTCATTTATCATCCAATCTCAAGTCGCACGATTTACGCAGCGCTGAAACCGAGTTCAGGTATCACTTCGCGAGGAACAGCAACATTCTGGATAAGATGGCATTGCGTAGAATATACATGATAAATGACCTGACCTGATGTCATTGATCCTTTACACATACATTAGCCCAAAATGCATATTTCACCCTCTGTATCATTCTCGGCGTGACAATTTGCCCCAAAATAGAATTTTTCCCACTGATTACGGTCAATATATGCGGATATTACCTGACCTCAGATCAGTAGCCTTGACCTTAACGAATATTTCCGGATAGGAGTTAGTCCGTTTTGATGAAAGGACAGCGTGCTCTGTGTTTCATGCTCATGTGTTGCGACTACTCTGATAGGCGGCATTCGAATATTTTGGAACGTCCCTCCCTTAACCTGTTCCAAGATCCGATGACATTTAATGATCTGGATCTGCAAGTTCTACAAAATATGCCAAACAGATGTATAATGAGGGACTGAACATTTGGTGCCTCTGCGTTTACTTATTCGGCTGCTATCACGGGAAAACTTGAGGGCGCTCTCGAGAGCCCCCTCCCCTTCCTAGCATGGCGAGTGGTAAAGAGCGATCCAAATACAAGCCGTTCTAAGATCTTGTTTAGAAAAGAAGAAAAGACACGCAACGGTATTCATGAGGTAAACTTTTGGGAATTTCCTTTTGTGTACTGGACAACGATGACACGTTTCCGAACTCCTGGCACTGCTCCTTGCTGCGGTTGGAATTAATATTTTGTGTTTGATTTTGTGTGAAAGGGATAGTCGGTTCATCAGCGCATTCATGCATAATTCACGCGCTAATGCAACCAGGGCCACCCGCCTTGTGTGGATTTTATATAAATGGATGCCAAGATGCAAGTGCATTCATAGGTGTCTACAACTTAGGTCCATACCTCGTCGATTTATAATTTTTTCATCAAGTTGTGGTGAGCATTGTCCACGGTAGTAGTGCTAGACATGCTAAGCATATTTTTTTCGTCAGGGATCTAACCTTTACAAAAAATATGGGTGCCAACCTCCACAGGCTATTGTAGCAACGGTCCTAAGCATTGAAGTACAGTCCCGATTTGTTCCAGCTGAGCTTGGTGGCAGGTGCTGCACCGTCACCGACCGATGACTGAAGGCTGAATAGATTCTGTTGAAACAACATATTTGCTTCAAATTGAGTTCTGAAGCGTTTCAGCTGCAAGCTTTACTACTTCATTTGCGAACATTCGTATCGAAGATTCATCTTCGGGTGTAATAATCGTTGGAAACTGCCTAGACAGAATAACGACAAGTGATCGACTATAAGGTCATATGTAGAACTGTAAACACGAAAGGTATCAGAGCTACGAAAGCTACAAAAAAAACCCTATCAGCTACTGCTGACCGCCGCCATGGTGTCCCTAGTACTGCTGACCGCCGCCATGGTGTCCCCAGTACTGCTGACCGCCGCCATGGTGTCCCCAGTACTGCTGACCGCCGCCATGGTGTCCCCAGTACTGCTGACCGCCGCCATGGTGTCCCCAGTACTGCTGACCGCCGCCATGGTGTCCCCAGTACTGCTGACCGCCGCCATGGTGTCCCCAGTACTGCTGACCGCCGCCATGGTGTCCCCAGTACTACGCGCCATTGTGTCCCCAGTACTGCTGACCGCCGCCATTGTGTCCCCAGTACTGCTGACCGCCGCCATGGTGTCCCCAGTACTGCTGACCGCCGCCATGGTGTCCCCAGTGTTCGTACGGTTGCAGCCCCGTTGGAGAGTCTGGGTGCTGGAGGACTAGTGAGCACTGAAGAGCAGTGCTCGTGTCTTGCGTTGCTCCTGATATTTTCGAGAAAATTAATATCTTCAAATAGGAGGTGCACATTGCTGATTTTGATGCTTGCAGAGGCACGGGCCAGGCATTGGGCATCTGCAAGGTCTATCATGCAGACTGAGTGGTGCTGGCGCCAGCTATGGGTCTGCAAGGTATGTCATGCACACTGAATGTCTCAGGTGTTACACTTTAGGTGCACACTATGAGCTCTGGATACATGATGATTTCTACTTACTTCTAGGTGGAAACAATTAGTTCTGATTTCGGCTTCGGCATTGACTGCAGGCACGCTCCATTTTTTAAGGGGAGGGGATGGAGATGAGACAAGCCTGACTCTTCTTACTGTATTCAATACAACATGGGCAAAACATACACACGCACGCCATCAAATAGTCGCGTATATTTGCGGAAGCCGAGCATCCTCGTTGTTGAATGCCTATCACGTGTTCTCGGTATTGCAGTATTGTAATGCATATTTTCCCCTCCAAAAACATTTATATTAAATCACGAACTTCCATCAGCACGCATGCACAAGGAGCTCAGATATACAAAGGGATGGGCGCTACGGGGCGCCGCAGCGACACAAAGGCCACCGGAAAAAAAACAGCTCCGATTGCATTACTGAAAAACCAAGGCTAGATGCATCAGCGTGTTGTTATTGTACACGATGATGGTCCGTCAATATGCGTTTTGGAGGACAAAAAGTCCGCGATCGTAATCTGCGGTGGGAAAATGGCGAGTGCAGAAGACCCAGTCCAGGGACATCCGGTCCAATGTGGCTGCACCAGGCAGGGCAATGTCGACTGTAGGGCGTCTCTACCGTTCGCTTGATACCACACGGGTATTTCCGAGGTCACACTGGTCCCAATAGGTCATAGCTCACTGGGAAGGCGCACAGACCTTCGGAAATCGCACGGCTCTCAGCGACGTCGCGCTAACGCCTGTAGGTCACATTGACCGCAGAGGATCATTCTTAGCCTGGGATGTTACGCTTTGCCGAGTAGCACCGCCCCAGCGCCGGGTAATGCAGGCATTGTCAGATGATATCATTTCGATGTCACACGTGCATGGGCGAAACTGCTTGGGTCGCGCTCTTATTTATCGAGTGGATAACTAAAAGCACACCTAAAATATTCACAAAGTGGCATGAGGGACTCGATAAGATTTAAAATTTATTAGCCGGTATGCAAAAGGAAAACTGTTGTGGGAAGAATGTGTGTGCTAAACTTATTCGAGGAAGCGCGCATTTGAGCATATATCCATCGAGGTGCATATAGATTAGATTATAATTCGAGTAGCAACAAGATGAATGTCTTCCAACAAGACATGGAACGCAGGTGCAAGATTGTGCACAAAATAACTAATACCGTTAGAATATATTGATTAGCAGCATACTCCACGGTTCGAATAGCAAACATGCAATATAAAAAGCTGCAACATGTTTGCTAACAGAAGCCTAGAATGAAGCTTGATGAAGTACCAGCGGGGAAACCAAAAGCGAACCATTGCAATATCAAAAGCAAAATCGTGGATGAAAAGAAACAACGCCACCGCTGTCTAGCTAGCAAGAGGCAGTGCCTGCCCATGCCCGGTAGGCCAGATCTGACCTAATGGATCTGGACTGTTGGAACGGAAATACTCCAGCGCGTTCGATAACGTTCGATAACAGCACTATATACCCGCATAAAGCGAGCTGCTCTACTGAAACATCTTACATTTCAAATGTTCTCGTTGTCAATCAAAACACATTTCTCCAACTGACATGCGGCATGCGCCCATTACTAGCCTGGTAGTAAAATCACTACACATTTTTTTTCGCCATGTTTTCGTTAGCAGCATCCAGTAATGCATGACCACAGTTAACTGACGCGGCAGTCAGCTGAACTATTCATGACGTCATTTGCCAGAGGTCCGCCCCTCCAATATGCCGACTCCAGCTGCCGTATATTTTGCGTCGCTGATCCATGGTACTGCACGTGGGCAGTAGTGAATGTTGGTGCAGTATTGAAGGCCTGGCTGCGGCCGCCTTGGCGATAGAGCACGTCCCCGGCGCAGCCGTGACAGTGTAGGTACACAACGCCGATATACTGACGTGGACACGCCGGTCACACCACCTGACTCGGAATGTGGCCAGCGCACATGGCTGCCAGGACGAGTGGGGTGCGAGCTGCGCTAATACAGGCGCCATGATGCGTGGATAGCAGTTCATGAGGAGAGCGTACAGCAGATATGCAGTGTAGGTGGTGCAAGGAAGGGGATATAGTGGTAAAACAACACGGTGGTAGCAACATGCATGGTGCAGTAGGATAGATGTGGAGGATGATCTACCATCTTCGTAAATCTTAATATTGGCCATAAAGCTTTGGTTATCAATTATATAGCTTCGAAACAGCTTTTGTCCTACACACTGCGGATTGGTTCTCCAATATTGATGGACAGAATTTCACTGGCGCGAGCACGATATTGATGTTCGGCGTGTATATGTCTCTCATCGCGTCTCCCATGTAGTTCCTCGTTGTGAGCCGGTTCATCTATTGTCTCCGGTACCTCGACTCCCGGGCGAGCCTCCAACTCCAGCGGCCCACAGCCCGCCAGGTGAACGGACAGAGCGATGGAGCGGAGGCAAGCCTGGCGCAGAGGGCGAGGGCGAGGTCCCAGAGAGCGGGCCGAAGTACGTGGGTCGGGCCGGACGTCCAATTACCGGCAATGATAGTGTTCTGTTTGATGATACGGAGGACGGCTCATTGAATATGGTGAGGAGCGTCTCCGCTATCCGAACGGACTGACGCGGCGGCGAGCCCAACCCCTCCGATCACAACCGCCGGCTGGGCACAACTGCTACTTACTGGGTACGCGCCCTCCCACACCCAGCATTTACACGGACGATGGAAACAAGGCCGTGCTCGGCTGTACAGTCTACCATGGAACGACTCGCATGTGGAGAATTGTTACGTCAGAGATCAAGCCAATTAGACGCGAGATAAACAACACTTGTTCATTCCTCTAATGAAATGCCTCGATATGTTACTTACACAGTCTGCATCTGGGACGAAGTACCTCGATTATATTTAGGTATGCAAAAGCATGAGCATTACCTGCCAAGATAGCATGCTTCCTGTATGCTTGTGCTAATGTGTTACGATGATCATTGCTTTTTTGTAAGTACCGTAAGTCAATCTAAATTTACTTCGATATTGGATGAAAGCTGAGTTGTATAAATTGTATATACATGGCAATGGAGTCTTTGATCGTGAGGCACCCAAATACGAGCTATGAGCATGGGTGTAACCACGGTTTCGAAATTGGGGGGGACACTGGTTATTACTGGTTATTGCTTGATACAAGATTTGGATAGGTTTGAGCGAAAACGAAAACAAAATTGAGCGGACCGGATGATCCGCTTGGCCTTTTACCTTGAAAAAGAATTAAATTGCTCAACTTTCTGATAACGCATAACTAGCCACGTCGAATGACGCCCATTTATGGGAAATTGAAGCAACAGCAATCGAACCTCGCGTTCGGTCGATATCGCTTCAATATCGCCATTTAATAAATCAAGCTAACCTTTGACCTAGAAGGTTGACCTTGACATGTACCGGTTAGAAATGTTGCACAATGGTTCATCACAGGCTATTGCTTGATACCAGAAGTGGGCAGGTTTGGGTGAAACCTAAAAAATACGGGAGACAACCGAAGAAACCGGTTTGCGTTGGACCTTGACCGTTGAAGTGGTAATGTGAGACCTATATAGTTGCTTACAGCGTGTTCAGTGTAAGCAGAAGCATTTGTGGTAATTGATTCGAACGATCATAAACCCGTCGTTGAATGCCGATGCCAACACAAATACGCATCTGGCGAATACGTCGCTGAATACAAATACGACGTTAACTTGACGTACTTGCTTAAGGCTGCCCATGAGTCCCCTCCACGGTCTTGAAGATCCTAGGACACCCAGAGTCACGTTTGTTCAAGATATATCAATATATGCGCAGGGGAATGCAACCTAAGACTATAAAGCCTTGCGATAATGCAAATTTGTTGCCTCGCAAGGCGCAATTTTCCACCCAAGCGAAAACAACGTTAGGCGTCATGAGCGGACATAATACCGGTGGCGCCGATCTGGTGGTGGATTTGTGAAGGAACACCACCAGAGTGGGCTTGCTATGATTAATGCTATATTCTAGTTTCTAGAGGAGGTGCAAGTAATTTCCAATAGTCAAATTTGAACAACATTGAAACAAGCTCTCTTATGATGTGTAGTTTGTTTTATTATCAAATCATTTCACCCTGTCACTTTGCCTAAAGTGAAATGGGAGCAATTGGCCACTCAACATCTTGTAATCAAAACGCATCATACACCTTCTGTGTGATGTGCTGACAATTTCCAATGTTCTTAACGAAACGAAAATCGAACGTGCTACATTTTTATGTCATCTTGAATAACATGAAGGTTTAACCCTGTCACTTTTGCACTAAATATCAGAATGTCTGTGCCAAATTATCACATTGCATTCCTTTAAATTGTATGTCAGATGTTCTACATTACCGAATTAATTTACAATGGCCTCAAATAAACCGGCATAAAATCAGCTGCCTTCTGATGTCATTCTCGACTACTTTTATACATATTATTGCACCCAATTCCAGGATTTGTGTCTCGAATTATTCCAATGTATTCCTTTAAATTGTATATCAGATGTTATAAATTACCGAATTAATTTACAATGGTCTCAAATAAACCCGCATAACATCGACTACTTTCTGATGTCAATCTCGACTACTTTTATAAATATCCAACCCAGTCATTATTGCACTCAATTCCAGGATTTGTGTCTCGAATTGCCACATTGTATTCCTTTAAATTATATATCAGATGTTGTACCTTACCTAATTAATTTACAATGGTCTCAAATAAACCGGCATAAAATCAGCTGCCTTCTGATGTCATACTTTACTACTTCTATAAATATTGGTGCACTCAATTCCAGGATTTGTGTCTCGAATTACTCCATTGTATTACTTTAAATTGTATATCAGATGTTCTACATTACCGAATTAATTTACAATGGTCTCAAATATACCGGCATAAAATCAACTACCTTGTGATGTCAATCTCGACTACTTTTATAATATTCAACCCAGTCATTATTGCACTCAATTCCAGGATTTGTGTCTCGACTTACACATTGTATTCCTTTAAATTGTATATAAGATGTTCGACATTAGCGAATTAAGTTCCAATTGTCTCCAAGAAACCGGCATGAAATCAACTGCCTTCTGATGCCATACTTGACTACTTTTATAGATATCTAACACTGTCATTTTTGTACTCAATTCCAGAATTTCTGTCTCGAATTATCACATTGTGTTCCGTTTAATTGTATATGAGATGTTCTACATTAGCGAATTAAGTTCCAATGGTCTCAAATAAACCGGCATAAAATCAGCTGCCTTCTGACGCCATACTCGACTACTTTATAGATATCAAACCCTGTCATTTTTACCTTTAGACATGAAGCTTACCGGCATTATTGAGGTTCTGGCATGGCTCGATGCACGCCAAGAGCCGACGGTTGCTGCCCAGATGATCCGTAGGGCCGCCGAGCGGTGGCACGACACAAAGTAAAGTTCCACCCTTCAACAATACTAAGCAACATCGGCTTTGCCACGCCAAAATGGTGCAGGAGAAATTCACGGCTGTAGACCCCTTTTTTTCCCTTTCAACCCTCATACGGCGGTAATTTTCCAAAAAAAATAAAAAAAAACCGCCGGCCTTAACTCCAATGGTGGCGGAACTCATGCCAGGCACATCGCCTATCGTTTCAAATATGAAAATATGCTTGGGCGTTTGGGCCCAATAACATTCAGGGAATGATTCCGCGCCCCGCCATATTATGAATGGCGGGCGGTCGGGGACGGACCGCGAGCCGCTGGCTTCGCCGCCGGCGGCTCGCCGTCTATGGTGGAAAATAGTTCCAGAATACAATACGCAAAGTAACAATATGCACGATATATCACTGTAAGTGGCAATGAAATTGACGTCTGAAGGTAAGCTAACTTTCATAACTGCACTTCGCATTATATTTTATGGAGACGGAGTCTCATAAATTGTAACTATATTCTTTGCGCAGACACTAGTGAGCATCCGGGCGCGTTTATCGCGGGCGCATATTTCAGAGTTCTTGAAACGCGGAAACCCATGCACGAGCTGGTTCATCAGAGCTCAGAGGAGTCTCAATACCGTCACGTAATCCGCTTCCTCATGCCATAGTCCAAGTGACCTACAGAGTGGACTTCCAGCCGGTCCTCGCCGTATTCCACAATGGACAAGTTTCACGTAATGGGTATTTTGTTGCAAAAAAACGTATGTAATATTTCGTATACAAAACTGAAGTATTTTGCTCATCGGAGGTGCATTTTCTACTTTATTAAATTATTTCAGTTAAGTGGTGTCTTCGATTTAAAAACCTACTTGTAGTGATGACGTCAGATATGTCGAGCCTCGAAGCGGCCAGGCCGGAGACGCGCAGTGAAGTCTGGATCGGGTAGTTCTACGCCAAGTTTTTCAACCGATCACGTCATGGAGGACAAAGTCAGTGCTTGTGGCACTAAACTGAGTTTCATCCTTTCGAGCGCTTGCTGGCCGGACTGATGAACAGCCGCGTTTTGCTGCCTCGCTCTCCAACTCCTTGAAACCTCTATCTCCTAAAATTGTTGCACCGTTGCGCAGACAGTCCAGGTATTCTGAACTGCACACGATGTCCATGTCACTGACGCGCCCTGGTTTGCCATCCGATACAAGGTTGATCAACCCGTCAGGGGTAGCAAAAATGAGATATTTTACACTATTGCATTTTTGTGTACTCTGACCATGACGTGCTCTGCGCGACCGCGTGAGCCGGTTTTTCAATTTGGATCTCGAAGCAATCAATAATGGACGAAATCACAGGACGAAAAATTTGTCATAAATGCATGAGGCAGATTATCACGGATCGGTTGCTGTTCTGGCGAAGCAACCAATTCGTTTAAACAGCTCCCAAGCACAGGCACGACAAGAGCTAGCAGCCTGGATACGCAACCAGTGCTCACACCGAACAGATCGGCGAGCAGGTGACTCGGCATGTCTAATCTTATGCGCATCATTGCCAGACACTAAATATTCCGCTGTCAAGCCTGACCTCTGTTTACATATTTAATCATATTGGCTAATAGACCAACGATATAGAAGTGCTCTGGAGGCACACCGATATACCGAGATGGGTGCCTTTTGACAAGAGCCCGAACAACCTGCCCGGACATCTAAGTCACCCGACGGTCGGATGCCATTTAAGCTAAAACAGTCACGATTAATCCAACCTTGGTAGCGTCCTATGCGTAAAATCGAATGGCCGGCGGTGGACCTTCGCTACCCTCGACATACGTGACGTCACAGATGTGTTGACCAATCACAAAGCGAGGCATTCTGAAGTGATTTTATGATTATTTAAGCTCTTTAAGGACTTTTAAAAAATAAATGCATGCCCCAATCGTCTTTAGAATTAAAAATCAGTAGTGAAACTTGAAAAAAATACGGTTTGTCCCGACATGAAACTTGTCCATTCGGGTACGGTGACTGGTGCATCAAGATACGGTGACTGGTGCACCAAGATACGGTGAGTGATACATCAAGGTACGGTGACAGGTACACTAAGATACGGTGAGTGATACACCAAGGTACGATGTACGGCACACCAAGACACGGTGATTGGTATACCAAAGTACGGTGACGGGTACAACAAGATACGGTGACCGGTACATCAAGATACGGTAACAGGCACACCAAGATATGGTGACTGATACACCGACATACGGTGACTGGCACACCAAGGTACGGTGACTGGCACACCAAGTAACGGTGTCAGGTACCTCGAGATATGGTGCCAGGTACACCAATATACGGTGGTTGGCATACCAAGATACGGTGTCTGGTACACCAAGGTACGGTGACTGGTACACCAAGGTACGGTGACTGGCACGCCAGAATATCGTGACTGGTACATGAAGGCACGGTGATGGACACATTGAACAACACTCTCAGATACTTAGATGGTTTTGCATGGCTGTGATTTCGTTCCCCCTCCCTCCAAGGGCGACATTGACAGCTAGATGACAGCTAGACAAGGGAACCAGGGCAGAAGGGACAGGTGTCCACCAAATTTGAAAATGGGGACGGGTGATCCCATAGTTATTACAGGTTGAAGAAATGCGTATGTAGAAGCTATGTATAAGGGATAAGTTCGCACTGAATATTTCCTGCTGACAATGACTAAGGTGATCTTATCGTTATGCTATATTCCTGCAGGTCTGTCCTGATTCCATAGATGAAGTTTCTATCGTTTTGGAGAGTCTGGGCTAAAAACTCTGCAATGGTTGACCGTGTCCTTCCTTTGAATACACATTTCAAGACAGGATGCTGCTTCAAGCCTCTCTCATGTGCAGGGTGCAGCTTTGTATGCTT
The DNA here is from genome assembly GCA_034440615.1 of Ashinkailepas kermadecensis. Lineage (NCBI taxonomy): Eukaryota > Metazoa > Arthropoda > Thecostraca > Neolepadidae > Ashinkailepas > Ashinkailepas kermadecensis. The sequence continues at coordinate 551,608 of JAOTOM010005142.1, read as the reverse complement.
TCGGGAGGGCACTGGCCTCCCCCCACCCCATCAATGTTGGCTTTGTCTTACCAATGATTCCAACTTTTAACATGGGACCCTATGTGGCATTCCCCCAATCCATTTGGACCCGACCGTTGCCTTCATGTATTGTGTCCTCCCAATCATTTTCAGAACCCCACCCCCCCATGTGTCTTCAAGTCAGTTCAAGCATTGCCGGCATATCACTCTTCATAATTACTTCGTTAATGCCTAACTTATGTCAGTGTTACTTGAACATCTGAAACCTGCTCAGACAACAATGGATATGTGCGGTTTTAAACAATGGATCCTCAGGTTGAACGTGCGCGGTAAATGGGTGTGATTCATCCAATCCGTCCGCCTCGGTTTCCCGGTAACCTCGGTTTCCCGGTAACCGTTCAGACGTTAATGGAACGTCGTGTTGCGCGAATGTCTAGACTCGTCCGGCCAATTTGCATGACATCGAGCATTCAGGGTCAAGGTTGCCGGTTAGAATGCAACCAGCAGCGAAACTATTTGGCTGCTGGTGCCTGCTGGAAGTGATATTAACCCCAAATCCCAATTGGGTGATATTTCTGTGACTGCGGGGACCTCGCCAAACTGTACCACTCATTGTCGGTCAGACCAGGTGAGGCCTAGCGAAGTTCTCCACAGCTGACACACTTGGTGTGCTGGCAGCTGACACACTCGGGCCTTCCAGGGAGCGCCTTTCCTTCCAACTGGGCGTTTTTTTTATCTCAGAGGGGCGCTTCTGGCTGAAGAATTCGAGGGAGCACACTTGAACCTTCTCGGAAGGGCGCCTTTTCCCGACCGGGGGACGCCAGCTTCTCGAACACCCGGAGATGTCACGCGGCACTCGCCGGTGCCGCTCTATATACTTTTGGAGAGGCCCATGACCCTGCAACGCAAAGCTTATACTCACCCGAAAGTAAGTGAAAGCAAATCAGAGCTGACACATACCTCTTCCGACGCATTCACTTCCTTTCGCAGCACATGCAAGTTCTTCCATATAATAATAATAATATAACATATAATAAATGAACATAATAAATGATATAATACTTTAATATAATATATAATACCAGAATTTACGGCAATTACACCAATTACACAATATATCCTCACTATTCATGAACTTCTACCCAATCGTTTTCATTAAGCGACATATCTGCGTGTGTGTGCCTTCCCAAATGGATCATGGCTTTAGATGATGGCTAAGTATTTGCTAGATTAACACAGTGGAGTATCGAAGGGGGCAAAGCGTACATTTCCCCCTTCCCCTGAGAGGCTTTGCGGCCCACAAAAATCGCGCCGGAGTTCGGAAAATTGCATCGGGCCCACTAGAAATCCCGCTGGCGCCACACAAAACGCACAGGATTCCCTGGAACTCATATTGAGGGCACAAAAAGTCGCACAGCGACCCCTGAAAATTCGTCGGTGACCCAAAATCGTACCGAGACCCCTGAAGATCACATTTTGGCTCCGAAAAATAGCTCGGGGCCCATAAAATGACGATGGGGGCTCCAAAAAGTGTGATCGGCTACTGAAAATACCCTGGGTCCCCCCAAAAGTCGCACCAGGCCCCCAAAAGTCGCACCGAGCATCCCGAAAATCACACAGGGTTCCAAAAAGTCATGCAAGGCTCTTGAAGTCACACTGTGGAACCAAAAAGTCGGACCGGGGCCCATGAAGATAGCCCTGGGCCTCTAAAAGGCGGCCCCGACCCCTGAAAATCACGCTGTGGCCCTGAAAAGCTCGCGCCTGGGTCCATGAAGATCAGGTTCGGGGCCTACAAATGTTGTGCAGGGATCCTGATAATCACGATGGGGACCCAAAAGGTCGGGCTGGACTTTTGAAAATCACACCGAGTCTGGGGGCCTCAAGAAGTCGCGCCCGAGCACCTGCAAATAACGCTTCTGGCTCGACAGGTCGCACCCGGGGCCCGCCCAAGTCTCATCGGGGCCCAAAGGATATGAAGCCGGGGAAACGAAAAACAATCCGGACTTGGAAAATCATTCTGGAAAACAACCACGCGAAAAGCCCAGAAAACGTGCTGGACCGCCAAAAAGTGTCCAGGCCTCTAAATCTCGCGCCGGGGATCCCAACAAATGACACCGGGGCCCAAAAATAGCACTTGTACCCAAAAAAAATCGCGTCGCAGTCCTTGAAAAACACACTGGGGCCAAAAGATCGCACCGGGACCCCAAAAGTCGCAGTTTGCACCTGAAATAAATTCTTACCCGGAATGTCATTCTGCGGCCTAAAAAATTGCGCCAATAATATAACCGTCCCAATAAAGCAGTCGGTCCCCGGAAAAGAAACTTGTCTATGCACCACAAAAAATCGCACCGTGAGCCCGAAGAATCGTGCCGGGGCCCAAAAATATCGCACAGGGGCTGTCAAAATAGAACTCGATCCCAGAAAATCGCACCGAGACTCGATCGAATCGACTCCAGCACCGGATAATTCCGAACAGGTTCGGAAAGAAAATTATCCGGTGGGTTTTATACTCTGAATGGTGCAATCGCTGAAGAAAAGCTCCTTGAGCAACCCCAGTGGCGTACCAAAGGGGCAAATGTCCCCTCCAACCTGAGAGAGGTAGGCTCCCAAGAATCGCGCCCGGGTCCCCAAAAATCGCACTGGGGCCGCCAAAATTCGCGTTAGGCCCCCAGAATATGCTTAAGAGGTTTCAAATAAATATAGTGGGTCCCAGAAAATTCGCGTCGGGAAACGAAAATTTGCATCCGGGCCAGCCAAAATCGCGCTGGGGCTCAAGCTAAGTGCAACACACCCCTCGAACTCGGATCGGACCCCCAAGTATCGCGCCATGGACCCAAAATTCCGTCGGTAATCTCACAACGTCCGGTAGGAACATCAAAGATTCCCGTCGGGGCTCCGAGAAATTGGCCTCTAGGGCCCCACGTAGGTACAGTGTCACCCGAACAATCGCACCGGAACCCGAAAGAAAATCAAGCAGGAGGCCTGAAAAATACGGAGGTATTCCCAAAAATAGATGTCCGAGCCAGGAAGATCGTTCTAGAGCCCCTCACATAGCAGCAGATGCCTTCAAAAATCGCGCACGTCCCCGAATAAAAGTATCGGAACTTGAAAAAGGCGGGACCCAATGAAATGGCGCCAGGAGCCAGCAAAAAATATGGCTGGGAGTCGAAATTCAAAAAAAATCGCGCAGAGCGCCCTTGAAGTCGCACCGGAGCACCCAAAACGTACTGGAACCCCACAAATGTGCACCAGAAGCCTCAAATACACACAGCGGAACCATAAGAACGCAACGGGAGGCGAAAGTGCACCGGGCCTTCCAGTCTCCCAAAAAGCGGCAGCGCCATGCAACATGCGTTGCAGCCCTAAATAAACACACCGGAAGCACTAAAGGAAAAATACACTAGCCCTCAACACATAAATACACTAGCCCTCAACACATACCAGAATCATGAGACCGCATGAAAGCATCAAAAACAGGCTGGGGACCGCAAAAAAACGACATGGTTCTAAAAAGAACAAAAATACCGGGAACTATATAACACATCGAGGTCTTCGAAAACACCCCGGTGCCTAAAAAATCGGCGTTGCACAAAAAATGCAATCCCTAAACAGAGTCGGGGACTTACAATTGTGCCGGACCCGTAACAAAAAATGGGCTGGAGCCCTAAAGCACATCCGAAGACGAAGAAAAACACAAAGGATAAAAAGACACCATGCCAGGGCCTCGGTTCGGGAGCAAATCCGGGAGCATATTTAACCATAGAGATGAGGTGCAACAAAGCTCAGTGGGTATCCGGATTTCCTAACCACCAGAAAATGTGGGAAGAAAAGAACTAATCATCGAATTGAATTACTCGAATTTTCCCAGCGAACCCCCATACGAAGCATTCCATCACGTCAAATATGGCACAAGTGGCATGTGGCAGCAACTAGCAAAACGCAGGAGGAATATTAGAAACTGTAGCATCGCACGAAGTGTGGAGACTGCGCCGAGTGAGCGAGGTGGGTGTACACGTGTACGAACGTCGACGTGGTGGCGAGACCGGGCGCTATGGAGACTGCGCCGAGTGAGCGAGGTGGGTGTACACGTATACGAACGTCGACGTGGTGGCGACCGGGCGCTATGGAGACTGCGCCGAGTGAGCGAGGTGGGTGTACACGTATACGAACGTCGACGTGGTGGCGACCGGGCGCTATGGAGACTGCGCCGAGTGAGCGAGGTGGGTGTACACGTATACGAACGTCGACGTGGTGGCGAGACCGGGCGCTATGGAGACTGCGCCGAGTGAGCGAGGTGGGTGTACACGTGTACGAACGTCGACGTGGTGGCGAGACCGGGCGCTATGGAGACTGCGCCGAGTGAGCGAGGTGGGTGTACACGTGTACGAACGTCGACGTGGTGGCGAGACCGGGCGCTATGGAGACTGCGCCGAGTGAGCGAGGTGGGTGTACACGTGTACGAACGTCGACGTGGTGGCGAGACCGGGCGCTATGGAGACTGCGCCGAGTGAGCGAGGTGGGTGTACACGTGTACGAACGTCGACGTGGTGGCGAGACCGGGCGCTATGGAGACTGCGCCGAGTGAGCGAGGTGGGTGTACACGTGTACGAACGTCGACGTGGTGGCGAGACCGGGCGCTATGGAGACTGCGCCGAGTGAGCGAGGTGGGTGTACACGTGTACGAACGTCGACGTGGTGGCGAGACCGGGCGCTATGGAGACTGCGCCGAGTGAGCGAGGTGGGTGTACACGTGTACGAACGTCGACGTGGTGGCGAGACCGGGCGCTATGGAGACTGCGCCGAGTGAGCGAGGTGGGTGTACACGTGTACGAACGTCGACGTGGTGGCGAGACCGGGCGCTATGGAGACTGCGCCGAGTGAGCGAGGTGGGTGTACACGTGTACGAACGTCGACGTGGTGGCGAGACCGGGCGCTATGGAGACTGCGCCGAGTGAGCGAGGTGGGTGTACACGTATACGAACGTCGACGTGGTGGCGAGACCGGGCGCTATGGAGACTGCGCCGAGTGAGCGAGGTGGGTGTACACGTATACGAACGTCGACGTGGTGGCGAGACCGGGCGCTATGGAGACTGCGCCGAGTGAGCGAGGTGGGTGTACACGTATACGAACGTCGACGTGGTGGCGAGACCGGGCGCTATGGAGACTGCGCCGAGTGAGCGAGGTGGGTGTACACGTATACGAACGTCGACGTGGTGGCGAGACCGGGCGCTATGGAGACTGCGCCGAGTGAGCGAGGTGGGTGTACACGTATACGAACGTCGACGTGGTGGCGAGACCGGGCGCTATGGAGACTGCGCCGAGTGAGCGAGGTGGGTGTACACGTGTACGAACGTCGACGTGGTGGCGAGACCGGGCGCTATGGAGACTGCGCCGAGTGAGCGAGGTGGGTGTACACGTATACGAACGTCGACGTGGTGGCGAGACCGGGCGCTATGGAGACTGCGCCGAGTGAGCGAGGTGGGTGTACACGTATACGAACGTCGACGTGGTGGCGAGACCGGGCGCTATGGAGACTGCGCCGAGTGAGCGAGGTGGGTGTACACGTATACGAACGTCGACGTGGTGGCGAGACCGGGCGCTATGGAGACTGCGCCGAGTGAGCGAGGTGGGTGTACACGTGTACGAACGTCGACGTGGTGGCGAGACCGGGCGCTATGGAGACTGCGCCGAGTGAGCGAGGTGGGTGTACACGTATACGAACGTCGACGTGGTGGCGAGACCGGGCGCTATGGAGACTGCGCCGAGTGAGCGAGGTGGGTGTACACGTATACGAACGTCGACGTGGTGGCGAGACCGGGCGCTATGGAGACTGCGCCGAGTGAGCGAGGTGGGTGTACACGTATACGAACGTCGACGTGGTGGCGAGACCGGGCGCTATGGAGACTGCGCCGAGTGAGCGAGGTGGGTGTACACGTATACGAACGTCGACGTGGTGGCGAGACCGGGCGCTATGGAGACTGCGCCGAGTGAGCGAGGTGGGTGTACACGTATACGAACGTCGACGTGGTGGCGAGACCGGGCGCTATGGAGACTGCGCCGAGTGAGCGAGGTGGGTGTACACGTATACGAACGTCGACGTGGTGGCGAGACCGGGCGCTATGGAGACTGCGCCGAGTGAGCGAGGTGGGTGTACACGTATACGAACGTCGACGTGGTGGCGAGACCGGGCGCTATGACCTAGAATGCCTCAAATATATAAATTTTACATTTTAATGATAATTGCACCGGTGTAACTTCAGCAGTGTGAGGTGACTTATCACCAAAAGAAAAAACCTTCGAACAGGGTGGGGTAGTTAGGGTTGAAATTCGGTGTCTCAGAAACGATGGTGGTAGGTTGGGCCACCTCCACAGGACAATTAAGTTGGTCACTAATTTTTTTCTTTAAAAAAATGGCCCCTTCGAAAAAAATAGTGGTCGAAATCCTGTGATTTAAAAATGTGAGTAGGCGGGTCCCTCCAAATCCGCCCCCCCTCTCCGACGCAAATTCAAGGTGCGCCACTGGATTAGCATGATATGAATGGCCAGTAAAAATCTAGGTTTCTTGGGGCCAGATGCTCCTCACCGGAAAAATAGTCCAAAACATACGTCAAAATAAGTGTTGTCGGCACTAACACCGGTGATTTTAATGTAGCATGCCAATTCAACGATGTATCATTAAACAGATGTATACATTGCTTCTCGTAAGACGTGGTATATTGCTGCCAACTTTGCGAATAGTACTAATGCCGTCCATTTTGGTGGAATACAGCACGCATTTGAGTATGACATCAAGACTGTTACCAAGTAATTTACTAAGCTTCGTCGTATCGCTTAGTTATGGTACCCAGATCTGAATGTTCCTTGGTTTTCTAACGCATCGCCGAAGAGCACCAGGGCGAATCTCCACTATCGCTGAAGAGCACCAGGGCGAATTTCCACTATCGCTGAAGAGCACCAGGGCGAATCGCCAGAGCAGTCGCGTGACCAGCCCGCAGCCATAGTGGATTGGTGCTGCCATAGTAGACGTGCTGCCCTTCGGACAGGTCGGCTTGTGTGCATGGTGTTCCCCAGGGTCGTCGCTTTGTGCACGTTTTTGGAGAAAATTTTCCTTCCGATGTGTTTCTTTCCCAATTGGAATGGCACAGTTGGACACTGTCACAAATTATTAAGGTGTTTAAAACCAACTCTAAGCCTCCTGAAGACAACACAAAAGAGGAGTGCCCAAATGTCCCTAGTGCGATGTGCCTTCCTTAATGAGAAGCGAGTGTCACCATTTTCATAGTACCTCAGGTTTTCTTCAGATACAAAATGTTCTCCCTGAAGACAAAAAGAAAATATAGCTATCGTATGACGCCTCCCATTTCCAACGGTTATCACCACGCGACACGCCTGGTGGTCACCTGTTCCGTGGGCTGCCAGGATCACGACGACGAGGTGGCCTGTTTTGTCATGACAGTGCGTGATGGAGCGGTGCTTGGTGACGCCGCGGCCGCGCGACAGCTGCCATAACACTGGGACGTCACCGCCGCTACACGAACGTGCTGTCACCCAGCCAAGGCTACTCGCACACCGAGGTGGCTCGGTGCTTGCTAGTTGGTTAGTTATTGAGACTCCACTGCGTAGCGACTGCTGCTGTCATACTTCCCCCAAACACAATGTTTGGATGTAACTTGCACACGTACATGTGCTCTTTATACGGCTTCGCCCTATGTAGATAAAAATATGACATGATGTATATATATACATATATATATATATATATATATATATATATATATATATATATATATATATATATATATATATATATATATATATATAGATACGAATAACATTCTACACGCTAGAAGATCCGCATCACTGTCACACCAAGCGCAACAGCCTTAAACCTCGCAGTGCGGGTATCATTCTGTACCCTTGCTGTGCAGAGTGGAAGCAAATCCCCCACCCCCACACTCGCTGTCTTTGTAAGCAACATATACAAATTCGGTAGGCGACATGATGTAGCCACTCATGGAACCATTAGAGCTACTTGGCTACTGGTAGCATTTCTCTCTATAGTTTTTCGTTCACTTCCCAGATCAGGTTAGGCAGGTTAATATCGGGGCGTAGTCCGTCGTCTGCATTCACCATAATTTTCGGACCCTGGTCGGAAGACAGATGCGGTTTCGTGCTTCAATGTTGATGAAATGCAATTTAGAGAGAGTCTAACACGGATGGCACGTGCAAAGGTCAAGGTCACCGATCCCGTCCATGTCAAATACCTCGAAACATGTGATGAACTGTTGGAGATGACAATTTGCGAAGCAGATGGCATTCAGGATATGGCAATGAATATCACGAAAGCAAAATCGTCTGTTTCCACCCTTTTTGATAATTTTGGAATACATCGAACTAGTTTTTAGTAAGTTTAAAAATGTCAACACAGATCTCAGATCGTCAACTAAATTTTGGAAACTCCAATTACATCGAAAGTGAAATCGACCTGCAAAATGTACCTGGTTTGGCAATTTTTGCGTCCCATTAGTTCGTATTTTAATATCTAGATCGTCTGGAAGACATGTTGACTAGACCAAGCATTAGCTTGAAACCTGGAACGCTTTACGCAACATAAATTGTCACTGTATATATTACAGATGAGAAAATATCGGGATATTTAATAGCCAAAACGATGTGCGTACAAACACATTTTTCAAGCACCATTCTTCATTTTACCTAGGTGCCTAACCTGAGGTCACATTTCGCAATGACGAATTTATCTTTCATCATTTGAATATGCAACCACATTTCGCTTTTGGCTGCATCTTGCACCTTAACAAACTTAAGATACATCTACACACCACATCGAAGTGAGGTCCTGACCTGACTTTGACCTGCTCTAGCTTCGATACCTTAAAACATTAGAATCCAGTGTTTTTGACACAATATGCTTCATCAATTGTCTGAAGGCATCTAAATTTCGAAGCGCTACCGTGAACGGTTCAGAAGCTGCCTAAAAAAATCCAGGGGAGGGTTATGTTCACCCTCTCGAACTGCTTCAGATAGGACTTACTTTGAACAGATACCACAAACTCGGATAGCCATTGACTGAGTGACAGCAGTGAGTATAGAGGCGTACCGAACCGTAGAGGTTACTTGCGCCGCCCTTAAATATGGTGTGCTTTGCAAAGCAAAGGCAGAGCAAGTGTAAATTTGCGTTAATGGGAGCATTATGCTGAAGTGTGTGTGTGCTCGTCAAGGTGTTGAAGACGGGGAGTGGGAGGAAGACCATTTCCCAAGTTCTCAGATGGCCGTCATAAATATTAATGTACTCAGCAAGATAATTTTGTGGTGGAGACCCTAGGAAATTCCGCTGACTTTGCCCGAGGTCTACACATGGTCTTCTGGTGCCTACTAGCGTCTCCTCTCGAAAAGCTCCGAGTGAGTATTACCGTGCGAGCCAGAACAAAATGTCTCGCAACTTGAGCCCGAATTGGCCGCAATTGGCCAAAATTGGGCTCCTGCCTCTAGCATGGTCCACGTATCTGAAACATAGATATATCGATTACATTTCCATGCCACGTTTCCAGGATCCTCTTTATCTCGCAGCATTCCCACTCAGTGTATGCCGCAAGCAACTGTTCAGCGCGGCACCCTCCATTAGACTGACATCGGCCGCGCAGTCACCCCTCCTCGGGGCACGCAGGTGGCGTGGTTTTGTGACAAAACCACGTGACCAGAGGCCGATCGACTGGCTCTCAGACTGTGCCGGCTAGACGGGTTCTGGCTTAGCTCCATCACAAAAACCTTTCATGTAAACAGAAATGTGCTTACTTCGAAGATAATATCGTCCTGAAAGCTGCCGAAAAATCAAAACTGACTGACCTCTGACCTCTTAATTCTGAGCGAAGTTATCACGACCTAACGATGAACTCTTTTCGTATATACACGTGAGTAGACTACCTCGGAATACGGTCGCGCTCGTCACAACCAGTTGTGGTGTGGACTGATATCCACATTGTCAAGTGGCCTCCAGCGGCACCCGTCCTCCGCCAAAGCGTTTATTCCAAGCTACCGGCATCCAGGTACGAGCACCAAATTATACATCAAACTCCGCTAATTATAGCAGATATATGGTAATGATTAAAATATATTGGCCTGCAATCCTGGCGTGCGATGTTCCTTCTGCCAGGCCATCATGTCGTTATCACCCCAGAAGAGAGGCGCGCAGGCCGGCTAGACGTGACCATTGGATCGCACCAGGAAGCAGGAAGTCCGGCCACTTTTTGATCCAACAAGAAGCCAGCGCTGTATCAGAGCTAACGGCTCGGCGGAAGACTGGGCCGGGCGATAGGGCCGGCGGCGTGACACAAGACTGGGCCGGACGATAGGGCCGGCGGCGTGACACAAGACTGGGCCGGGCGATAGGGCCGACGGCGTGACACAAGACTGGGCCGGACGATAGGGCCGGCGGCGTGACACAAGACTGGGCCGGACGATAGGGCCGGCGGCGTGACACAAGACTGGGCCGGGCGATAGGGCCGGCGGCGTGACACAAGACTGGGCCGGACGATAGGGCCGGCGGCGTGACACAAGACTGGGCCGGGCGATAGGGCCGGCGGCGTGACACAAGACTGGGCCGGGCGATAGGGCCGGCGGCGTGACACAAGACTGGGCCGGACGATAGGGCCGGCGGCGTGACACAAGACTGGGCCGGACGATAGGGCCGGCGGCGTGACACAAGACTGGGCCGGGCGATAGGGCCGGCGGCGTGACACAAGACTGGGCCGGGCGATAGGGCCGGCGGCGTGACACAAGACTGGGCCGGGCGATAGGGCCGGCGGCGTGACACAAGACTGGGCCGGACGATAGGGCCGGCGGCGTGACACAAGACTGGGCCGGGCGATAGGGCCGGCGGCGTGACACAAGACTGGGCCGGGCGATAGGGCCGGCGGCGTGACACAAGACTGGGCCGGGCGATAGGGCCGGCGGCGTGACACAAGACTGGGCCGGACGATAGGGCCGGCGGCGTGACACAAGACTGGGCCGGGCGATAGGGCCGGCGGCGTGACACAAGACTGGGCCGGACGATAGGGCCGGCGGCGTGACACAAGACTGGGCCGGACGATAGGGCCGGCGGCGTGACACAAGACTGGGCCGGACGATAGGGCCGGCGGCGTGACACAAGACTGGGCCGGACGATAGGGCCGGCGGCGTGACACAAGACTGGGCCGGACGATAGGGCCGGCGGCGTGACACAAGACTGGGCCGGACGATAGGGCCGGCGGCGTGACACACCAGCAGCAGCCGGCTCTCAGCTGGTGTCGGCCAACAGGTGGGCATCGCACGAGCCTCGTGCCGGAACTCCTGCACGAGCCTCGTGCCGGAACTCCTGCACGAGCCTCGTGCCGGAACTCCTGCACGGAATTGACGCTGTCCTCCACAAAACAGGCTTCTGATGTGCAAGGTTGCAAGGTGGTCCCTGCCCTATTTCCAACAGCATCATGCAGGTTAATTCGCTTTAGGACAACAAGCATTGCTCCCTTCCTTCTGGAGAACCAGCTCCAAGTGGAGTACAACATACATATATGATACCTCTTCGGTAATCTGCGCGATGTGCAGAACGAGAGTGTCTAGCTTTAGAGTTTCTATTACGTATTGCACGTTTCTTGTGGTGCATTTGAACGGTTCGATGCAAAACACAAAAAAGGGGGAAAAACGGTGCTACACAGGAGTATCGGTGACATGGAATGGCAACCACCGTATCAATCGTTCCAGCCATGGACCGATGGATGCGATACTTGCTATTGCCCGACAATTCCCAACACCCCTTCTGTGAGAGCCACGTCACACATTAATATATCCAGTATTGTGTTGTACAGAATGGTGGCATGCAACCGACGTCGATGTGCCCTTCGACACTGCACTAGGTGTGGCGCGCAGAGACAACCTACCCAGTGCCACCGCCAACCGACGGCGATGTGCCCTTCGACACTGCACTAGGTGTGGCGCGCAGAGACAACCTACCCAGTGCCACCGCCAACCGACGTCGATGTGCCCTTCGACACTGCACTAGGTGTGGCGCGCAGAGACAACCTACCCAGTGCCACCGCCAAAAGGTGGCATCAGGCATACAGGCAACACCGTCCAACATACAGGCAACCGACGGCGATGTGCCCTTCGACACTGCACTGGGTGTGGCGCGCAGAGACAACCTACCCAGTGCCACCGACAACCGACGTCGATGTGCCCTTCGACACTGCACTAGGTGTGGCGCGCAGAGACAACCTACCCAGTGCCACCGCCAACCGACGTCGATGTGCCCTTCGACACTGCACTAGGTGTGGCGCGCAGAGACAACCTACCCAGTGCCACCGCCAACCGACGGCGATGTGCCCTTCGACACTGCACTAGGTGTGGCGCGCAGAGACAACCTACCCAGTGCCACCGCCAACCGACGGCGATGTGCCCTTCGACACTGCACTAGGTGTGGCGCGCAGAGACAACCTACCCAGTGCCACCGCCAACCGACGTCGATGTGCCCTTCGACACTGCACTAGGTGTGGCGCGCAGAGACAACCTACCCAGTGCCACCGCCAAAGGTGGCATCAGGCATACAGGCAACACCGTCCAACATACAGGCAACCGACGGCGATGTGCCCTTCGACACTGCACTAGGTGTGGCGCGCAGAGACAACCTACCCAGTGCCACCGCCAAAGGTGGCATCAGGCATACAGGCAACACCGTCCAACATACAGGCAACCGACGTCGATGTGCCCTTCGACACTGCACTAGGTGTGGCGCGCAGAGACAACCTACCCAGTGCCACCGCCAACCGACGTCGATGTGCCCTTCGACACTGCACTAGGTGTGGCGCGCAGAGACAACCTACCCAGTGCCACCGCCAACCGACGGCGATGTGCCCTTCGACACTGCACTAGGTGTGGCGCGCAGAGACAACCTACCCAGTGCCACCGCCAACCGACGGCGATGTGCCCTTCGACACTGCACTAGGTGTGGCGCGCAGAGACAACCTACCCAGTGCCACCGCCAAAGGTGGCATCAGGCATACAGGCAACACCGTCCAACATACAGGCAACCGACGTCGATGTGCCCTTCGACACTGCACTAGGTGTGGCGCGCAGAGACAACCTACCCAGTGCCACCGCCAACCGACGGCGATGTGCCCTTCGACACTGCACTAGGTGTGGCGCGCAGAGACAACCTACCCAGTGCCACCGCCAAAAGGTGGCATCAGGCATACAGGCAACACCGTCCAACATACAGGCAACCGACGGCGATGTGCCCTTCGACACTGCACTAGGTGTGGCGCGCAGAGACAACCTACCCAGTGCCACCGCCAACCGACGTCGATGTGCCCTTCGACACTGCACTAGGTGTGGCGCGCAGAGACAACCTACCCAGTGCCACCGCCAACCGACGTCGATGTGCCCTTCGACACTGCACTAGGTGTGGCGCGCAGAGACAACCTACCCAGTGCCACCGCCAACCGACGGCGATGTGCCCTTCGACACTGCACTAGGTGTGGCGCGCAGAGACAACCTACCCAGTGCCACCGCCAACCGACGTCGATGTGCCCTTCGACACTGCACTAGGTGTGGCGCGCAGAGACAACCTACCCAGTGCCACCGCCAAAAGGTGGCATCGCCCTCTCGCCTGCCTGACTGTTGGGCGACAAGCAGTCAGATCTCCTCAACTTGCTTGTCGAATATGCATGCGCCACAAGTCTTGCAGAAACATTATGCGGGTAACACCGTCCAACATACAGGCAACACCGTCCTACATACAGGCAACACCGTCCAACATACAGGCAACACCGTCCAACATACAGGCAACACCGCCCAACATACAGGCAACACCGTACAACATACAGGCAACACTGTCCAACATACAGGCAACACCGTCCAACATACAGGCAACACCGTCCAACATACAGGCAACACCGTCCAGCATACAGGCAACACCGTCCAACATACAGGCAGGAACATTGCCTGTATGTTGGACATATACAGGCATAGTTGAACATTCCTGAAGCCAGCTACCATGTGCTGTATGCGCCAGCATCCACTTGTAGAAAAAGCGCGGGTGGTCATTGATATATGGCATTGGACGTATTCGAGCTGATTTGCTTTGTCATCCGAGATAACCATTTACCTAGCGGTGCCGTCGTACGTCCAGCAGCTGACTTGTGATTAACGCAGTATGCAGCGTACATTGAACATATAACTGTACTGGGTAGCTGGTATCACTGGATGCAGATGAGCCGATTTGCACTTATCGAACACCGTATTAACCCTAGACACAGCAACGTCTGGCCTTACTCCACCCACGTAATCCTAGTCCACCTTCGTACACACCTACCACATCCACCTAATCCACGTGGTATCCAGGTACCCCACCTGCCCATGCTACGAACACGCGTTCCGACATGAGAGACGGTGTGGACGATTTCTTCCCCGCCCGCACGCTAAAAATCCATATGTACCTTTTGAAAGGAGCCAGTGCCAACATCCTAGCGGAAACAACCAAGTCATTCACCCCACCACACAATATTCTTGAGGAGGCTTAGTGACCTACGTTTTCCAAGGCCGTCTAGATACCTTGAAAGACGGTTACCCCTTTCCGCTTGCAGTGCCTTCTGACGCACACACAAACACACATGCATGCAAACACACAAGCACACGGCACACAAGCATACGCGACCCCCCCCCCCCCTTACCCACTCACATACACTTTAACGTAGTGCTTCCTTCAGCGTAATGTACACTTGTTCTGCCTTTCCTTGCAAAACACAAGCCTTAATGGCATCGCACATGACCGCTATTGTTTGGCACACCCCAAGCTTACTAACTGTTATTAGTACTATTTTAAGACTCCTCGTGCAGAACCATGGCCTATTTTATGCTTCAAAAAGTGATGCATTGTAGAAGTTGAGTTTGGGAGAATTCGGAAGCTTATTTGCATTAAGATGATGGGTGTATTATCGGATAATTAGGATCAAAATATACTAAATTAGAAAATTCCTTCTGAATTGGGTGATCAATTGCGGATTCAGACGAGTGTTTTTATTATATTTTTGAGTATTCTGAGCACTTGGCTGTTGTCGTCAGATTAGTCATCTGGTTGCGCTATATTTGCATCACATACAGGGGGCTCGCTTGATGAACTCAATTATCGTGTAATCGTCGCCAGCTGGGTGATGCTGAGATGTGACAAGTTACACACGATGAGATATGCGTGATTATTGTGAACCCCGAAAAGTCATTGACAAGTTTTGGTGAAATATTCACCCAGTCAATCTGTCCACTGTGAAATATTTCTTAATTACAAGCATGTCCATATCAGTGCCGCATGGGACCTGAACATTTGACCGGGCTAAGATTTGTACAACATACGTGCGCTCATTTGTACAACATACGTGCGCTCATTTGTACAACATACGTGCGCTCATGTTCTGTCCCATCTGTCCGTCGCCTTTGATACGTTTATAAGGAGTGAACAAATGCATCAATAACATATCACATGGTTCACATATGCGCCATACTCTCATGCTAATGAAAAGGAAGCCATCGCGATTCGCTTCTATTTCGGGTGTCTGAATCAACCATTACTGCTTTTAAATGAGATATTAAGCTCAAATTCGATAGCGTAGA
Source organism: Ashinkailepas kermadecensis (assembly GCA_034440615.1). Taxonomy (NCBI): domain Eukaryota; kingdom Metazoa; phylum Arthropoda; class Thecostraca; family Neolepadidae; genus Ashinkailepas; species Ashinkailepas kermadecensis. The sequence goes on along the minus strand of JAOTOM010005142.1, from coordinate 535,954 downwards.
TCACAATGTCAGTTGAGCTATGACGAGAGGTAGTCTGATTATTAATCTGCAAACATATGTAGTTGTGAGACAGCGAGGAAGATAACAAGGGAGAAAACAGGAGGCTTTTTATTGCTCCCAACTACAATCTTGCATACAAAAATATACATTACTGCACGTGTCGGTTATATAATACAACGACAGAAAAAAATGAGCACTCACGTTTTAAAATCGGAAAGAAGCACTGATATATTAGACAACATATTTCCTCATAAGAACTACCCATTGTGGGTTCATGCTCTATGTTTTTCTTACCAACAAAAAAATGCAGAGGTAAATGGGCAGATGTAGTCATAACAATTCGTATCCACTACCTTGCAAAGAAATCTGAAAGTAGGTTTTGCAGGTCTCACGTAGTTTGGAGTCCGCTACGCAGGAGTTGTGCTAAGGTAATCGCACTAAAATAATGGCATATATGGTAGAGCGAATTTATTCCAGCTTTTCGATCGAAAACCGATACCGGCATGGAAGCTCTGAGTGTACCCTCGCCGAATGGTGCCCCTCACAGTATTCCATTCGCGGTCTTCGATCCACGGGTACCCTTCTTCGGAACCGGTTGGCGACTCAATAGCCACACTGGGCTGGGCCGAACGGCATCAACACCACCTGGCACTAGCCCGCGCACTTCCCCCCGCCCCCATCCTCGCCTGCCGTATCGTGTCCGGCCGCTTCGGCGTCGACGGAGGACGAGGCGTGGCTGTCGGAATCGACGCGGAGCAGGCCGGATCGCCACCTCGTAATGAGCACATGTGCGCCATATATCTGCGCTGGCGGCGGCTGGCGGCCGAGGACGGCGCGTGCAACACTGGCCAGAGCCGAGGCGGTCTGGCTGCACGCCGCAGTGGCGCTCCTGCGCTGGTTTACGGCCGATGGACGGCCTCCATCTCGCGGGCGCCATGTGATGAAGCGCCAGGTGCTGTCGATCGGGCTGATTGAGAGCGTGCGTGATGGAGACACCTGCGGTCGTTATCTCGTGCAGACCGAGCTCGGCTGTGGTGACCCGCGGCGCGCACATGGGCGCTGACGTCACTGCCCGTCGAGGTGCTCCTGATGTGACCGGAACTCTAATGGAAGCTAGTGAATCGCCACACACAGCGACCTTTCCTTTCAAATTATTACTGCGGGCAGCATGTAGAATATCAATTGGAGATACGGAGTCAAATACAAGAAATATGGAATAACTCTATTGGTTTCCGTGCGTGAAAGTTAAACGAATAATTTCACTTAGCTAATGGGAATTCCTTGACGGCTTGCATCGGTGCAAATTTGAAATTCTAAGGAGGCAATGCGATTTCAAACCGGGTCCTCCCGGTAACGAAACAAACTGGAAAAGGGCACACCGGAAATCGCACCGTTTGGTTGAAACCAGGTTTGTGAACGGACCGGAGACACAGGAAGTGGAGTCTGGACTTCGAATACCGTCGAAGTCTGGACGTCGAATACCGTGGAAAACGGATGCTTGCAACGTCAGATCGTGAACATGTCAAGGAACCCATGCGAAGACTTAAGGTTCTGATGAATTGGATAGCGAAGATGAGTGGGGAGATAAAATTCAGGCTGAAGAGGGGAGGCAAAAATACGAATTGAGAGTGAACAATATACTAGAAGGTAACTATGCGGCGAGACTGGCGAATTGGCACCAAAAAGAACAGATAGCTGAGATCCAGACAAAAAGCTTGCAAAGGTCTCATACTTGTACCAAGCACCACCAAGTGGGATTATCGGCATATTTGTTATCTACTAATCACGTGCATAGCAACACCTGGACGAGTTTTATGACCCTAAATTGGAGAGCGAATTGCATCAAAATAAAACATTTTGAAGCGTCACTCACGAGTTAATTGCTAATGCCCTTTCTGCCTGCGCGATTGGAGAAGCAATAAAAGAAGAACGCAGGCTATATGTTTTTCTACCACGCATTCACCACGACTGGACACGTAAACACGCCGGGCAGCTAAAATGGAGTGATAAATTTGGCGCGACGCGTCCGGCGCCGCCGGACGCGTTGTTTCCGCAACGGAAGATCGATGGCGAGACCTCGCGCAGTCAAGCAGTGTTTACACGAGCTTTCTTCATTACCGGCGGCCACCGATGTATCACGATTGAACGCGGCCGCCAAATTAGACGGCTGCGCACCTGGTTTCCCCAGACGCACGACGCAGGTGACAGTCGGATCCGTCTCGGCAGCTGCTGCGGTGTTTTGAGTCGGTGGTCGGCATGGGAAGGTGCAGACAATTCGGTGCACACTTTCCTGGTGATCACGGCCTTGTGTCGTTAATCCTTTCTTGCCGGATTTGCATAGCTGGATGAGGTCATCGGCTATTGATGTCAGTGGCGGATCCAGGATTTGGCCAATGTGGCCATCCAAAGGGTCGACCCTTTGGATGGAGGGCATTAAGGTTCAGACCTTAGTGCCCTTTCTCTCGCTGGGAGTGCCTCTTCAAATTGTGCTCCACCTAAAGCTGATCCTCCTGCACCAGGGGGGGGGTCTCTTCATCGGGCTGAGGTCCGTTCCGTCAGCTTCGGGCTCCTCCCCATCGGCGTGGGGTACAAAAGCCGGTCCAGGGGCCTTGCACATCCATCGCGGGGCCACTCCGTCGGTTCAGGGGTGCTTCACAACGGTTCTGGGCCCGCCGACGGCTGGAAGTCCTCTCCGTCAGCCCAGAAGCTCCCTCTGTGGGCTTCGTTGGGCTTTGCTGACTGGGGCCCTCTCCGTCAGTCCGGGATCCTTCCAGCGACCAGGGCCATTGGCTAGAACCGAGGCTATCAGCGTCTCCCGCGGGCATTCTCAATCGACTCCGAGGCTCTCTTCGTTAGCCCGGAATCCTCTCCAACAGCCCGGGTCCCGTTTCGTCGACCCAGGGATCCTTCACCAGAGTCCCGCGTCCCACCCAAGGCTGGAGATCTCTCAACAAACCAGGAGGGTCCAGACCCCGACCAACCTAGGCATTGTCCCACCAGGGGACCACATGTCTCGTTACATGGTCATTGCCCCACCACGGGACCACATGTCTTGTTACATGGCCATTGTCCCACCAGGGGACCACATGTCTCGTTACATGGCCATTGTCCCACCACGGGACCACATGTCTCGTTACATGGCCACCTGTCCCATCAACTGGCCAGTAGTATCGTAGCTGGTCAATTGTCCCACTACCAGGACCATTTCTCCCATCACATCTTCACCGGTGGTAATACAGGGTCACGCAGGTTTTTTTCAGGTCCTTCGGAAATATTATAGCTCATGACTTGACAACGTTTCAAGTCAATATCATTGCTTACCGACGTTCCCCGCACACCACAGAAGTTCGTTATCAGCAGCATAAATGTGTGCGATTGATTATTGCGCACGGTTTGAGTACGTTTGGACTTTTAGAACTACTTTTGGCAACCCTGTTCGGATGCCAGACGAGGCCGGGAAGTGAGAGGTCGGAAATATGAATACCAGTCAGGGCAGGACCTGATTCGCTGCCATGGCGGCCTATCTCAAAATGAAGTTGTACTGCGTAGCTTGGCTTAATTCTGTTTTGCGAAACTAATTAGCAATGCTAATGGGCAGATTAAGCTTCTAGTCGGCAGAACTGGAGGTAGGGCAGGATATTTCCGCGGTATGTTGGGTGTCTTGATTTCTGCGCCAGGTTAAAAGGGTATCATCTTTCAACATTTGATGTGGAAATGCCAAGGAAGGCTCGTCAGCCTCAACAAGAACTCTCTCCGCTGGAGGGGTTCGGAACGTGCCCACAGGGCCAACTTTGATGCGATGTTCATGTGCATCGCATCAAGCGCACGCTTAGTTTTCTGAGAAACACAGTCATATACACAACTTCGGTAGCCAATCCGTGATCGTGTTAGAAGTCGGTGCATGAGCAGTCACATGCTTCCATTTGTTCCGTGTGCGCAAAGAAATACACCTTTCACAACCTACAGTCCCCTAGTGCACTTCTCCTTTAACCATGTGATGTGCTCCTTGTCGGTAGTACGCCAATCCAGCCATGTGCCCAGAAGCCTGACTCCGGACTGAGGAGATACAGGGATCTTGATGACGGGCTTTATACACTGCCGACGGCGACAGAGGTGAACAACGGCTGTCTTCATGGCAGTGGAACGGGGTCCTGTGATGTGACGTCACATGCTCCAACTTTCCGACAGCCGTCTGATGTTTCCTTTGCACATCGCTGGCTCTACACCCAGCTCCACAATGAAAAATCGTCCACAAAAATAACTTTTCCAGTGGAGGATGGCAATTCATTGTCAACGTCATCAATGCAGATCGCAAATAAAACCACTCATAGTACTTTCCCCTAGAACATGCCCGTCTGCTTGTACAAATGGGTATTAAAAGCCACGGACACATGTCCTCAAAATTGGCCTTAAATTATACCATTCATGGCCAGGTCAGATGTTTACACAAGCGCGCGCGAAAACGTTTTGGTCGTCTCGAGTATTCGGAAAGCATTTCTGAGGGCATCTCAATGGTTCCCCAGTCGATGACTTGACACAGATATGGGGAAAATTGATCGTTCAATGAGCGACTTCAAAAAGATGCACTGACTTTTACCCTCTCCTCCATCTTTCATCGGCCTCCATTCCTCCTTAATACCCTGTTCCATTCTTCCACTGCCAATGCGTTGGAATAGCTGGTGTTGTTGCACTCGACTGATTAGTTTGATTAAAGAAGGGTGGAATTCAGCCTTTTCTTTCGGCCCCCAATATCATCGTCAACACAAGCCACAATATATGCGTCTCTTACAACATTGTGCGGTAGTTTTCTTCCCCGGATTGCTAGTCTGTGATTTACGGCGGTTATTAACATCACTATCTGGCGCGGAAAGCAGAACTACCCCGCCTCCTCGATCAAGCTCTGTCTGAGGCCGGCTTCACAGCTTCTGTTTGGGTGCATTCACATACAAATAATATTGATGTATTCTGACAGTGTTATCGGGCTTTGTGTGGGTAGTTATCAGGCTTTGTGTGGGTAGTTTTGGTGCAGCAATGCAACCATAGAACGTCGCTTCTGGAATATGGGCGAGCACATCCAAAATATGCAAGTAGGTTAAGCAGCACATTTTCCCAGAACATTTCAGGACCAAACAATTCTACTGTAGGGGAAAGCCTTGCGAGGTAGGTACGTGGGTGGCTTCTCCGAGACTGTCTAGCTCGTTGCTGACAGCAAAACAAGTAACATAGTCAGTGCATTGTGTGGAGACCAAGAAGCACATGCATGCTTCCTCATCATTAGCTACTGGTTTCTGGAACCAACTGAAGATAAGCGTCAGGTCAATAGACCACACGCACAGCACTTCCACATGTCCCAGTTTCCCAGTTCACAGTTTCCCGCCAAATTTATGACTACGCAGTGCAGCGCACAGGCACATTGGAAATGCTTCGAAAGGCTAGCCCTCGCCAGTTGGGACTTGTCTTAGTGTATGGCTCGGACGTGGTCAGCAGTTGATTGCACTCGCCACCCCCGCAACTGAGCTCACCCCACAAGACAAAATCACGTACGTGCGCCGACCGGTGGATGACGACCGGCGGATGACGACCGGCGGATGACGACCGGTGGATGACGACCGATGGATGACGACCGGTGGATGGAAAGCTATTCAGCTGCACCAGTTTTCCATATCATTGTCACTTAGATGCCTCTCAGCTGGCGAATGAGCATAGGTCACACCAGCATTTGTATACGATAAGCACCAAACTAGTTACTAGGCTCTGTTCGGCAGTCGCCCCTTGACACACATGCGGTCACCAGCACCAATATGTTGATGCCGCTCCTACAAATCGTCCAATTAAGTTCTTCATGCACCACATTTCTAAATTTCACAGGAGCACGAGGATGTCAGCACCGAACTGGGCGTGCTGTGAGTACTTGGAGTGAGTATCGACCAGCGATAAATAGCGGCCCGAGTGGCGGGCGGCGCGGTGCCGACACCGGCGCGTGACGCCGCCTCGTTACTCGCCACCACTCCAGCCACTATCCTCCGGCTGATTAGCCAAACAAACCCATATCTCGCGCGACTCGACCCGCTCGGCAGCTGCCCAGCTCGCCCCCAATTACCGCGGCCATGCTATCCAGTTGTCTCGCAATTTTTACTCAAACCATATCTACCAGCTTTAGACTATACACTAACTATACCTTATAGACCTTATACATTAGACTAACTATACCAGTCTACGCTGATCGCGATAATTGACGCAGCTGGAAGTGGCGGGGAGGCCGTGAAGGTGACAAACTCGGGACCCTCGTCGGCCGCAGTGAGCCACAGACACCTGTCTGTGCACGGCCTGCCAGTCGACGGCTGAGCTCGCCGACGCCGACGGCTGAGCTCGTCGACGCCGACGGCTGAGCTCGCCGACGCCGACGGCTGAGCTCGTCGACGCCGACGGCTGAGCTCGTCGACGCTGACGGCTGAGCTCGTCGACGCCGACGGCTGAGCTCGCCGACGCCGACGGCTGAGCTCGCCGACGCCGACGGCTGAGCTCGTCGACGCCGACGGCTGAGCTCGTCGACGCTGACGGCTGAGCTCGTCGACGCCGACGGCTGAGCTCGTCGACGCCGACGGCTGAGCTCGTCAACGCCGACGGCTGAGCTCGTCGACGCCGACGGCTGAGCTCGCCGACGCCGACGGCTGAGCTCGTCGACGCTGACGGCTGAGCTCGTCGACGCCGACGGCTGAGCTCGCCGACGCTGACGCACGTGCACGTCGCGCGCCGAGCGGTTCCTCCGGTCACAAAGTTGGCCGGCCGCAAGCCGTGCCGTGCGACCGGTGCTCTCCAGGCCGGTGCGATGTCACTTTCGGAGACGCTTCCGTTCTGGTTGTCATTGTCGCGCGTCGCCAGTCGCGGTGGCGTGCATGTACCTGCCGAAAACGTGCGCCACCATTCGCACCGGCATGGTGATGGCGCAAGGAATTCCCAGTGCGTTTAATGTGGACAGGGAGTCCCACTCACGCCAAGTAAAAACAAAATGACAGCGAGTGTAACACTTATTGGCGATGACCGATCTCTTTGGGGAAAACGTTCACAACAAATCCGTCTCATCGTCTAAGTAAGGTACTATTGTCACTCAGTGGCTGACAAAAATTTTTTTTATATGATTAGTGCGTGGCACATTGATTGAGCTCCCTTCGTCAAACTCCAGCGAGGTTTCTTTCAGTGTGGTGACGAATAATTGAGTAAAAGTTACATCCCGAACTATCCGTCAGCGCAATGGGCCGTGTTGGATGGCAGAATGACGATGAATTCGCCTGAACACATGCTATCAACATGTCGTTCGCTGTAACGGCATTAGCCAGTTCCAGTTGAGCGGCAATCAGCAGAACAGTCAACTATGCACAGTGGTGCAGCCAGGGTTCTTCTAAGGGGGAGCGACCGAAACAAGCAAGGGAATCAAGCAAGGGAAACAAGCAAGGGAACAGAGAAAGTTTCAGGCGCGCGAAGTGCGCCGAAAACGTAGGAACTTACGTAGTGAAAACCTTCTTTTTTAATCGTTTGATCTAGTGTATTTTTGGGTGCTAAGGGGGCGGGTCCCACTCGCCTCCTGACTGTGCATCTGGCTTTGCACAATAGGTCAGTGGCTTCTGTGTCAATAGCGTGTACAGCATGGGCAGCGCCAAAGGGATGGGGGACGAGGGTACGTCCCCCTCCCCAATGTCATGAAACATGGCATTACACCCAGGGGCGCTGCATGGACAGAATGGACACTATCTGTGCCCCCTCCCCCCGCCCCATTCAATTCCCTAAAGCTGCCGTTGGTCCGAAGTTTGGCAGCACTCACGAAGGGCCGATGTCATGCTGCATCGATTCGCCAGACTTAAGTCACCAAATATCGTTCCACGGTTTTCGAGTTTCCTTCCGGCTTGTTATAATTGCATGCGTTGCACCAGCACAACAATCTCTGGATTTAAAATTCACGATCACAAAAGATAACGCACACTTTCATGATCATTTGCCATCATATTCTGCTATATACCTGCATATTCTGCTATATACCAGCATGCATTTGCATAATGTTGCCGTGTGCATGTGATACTGCTTTCTCATCTCCAGTGTCTCTTCGATAACCCTTTCTTCTGCATGACATGTACATGCCAATGAGCACGGTCATCACCTTGCCAAGGTGCGCTTACCCGCTACCCCAACCCCTCACCACTCGCCCCCCCCCCCACACACACATAGTCTTCACTATTCGGTGGCGTGCAGATTCTAAATTAAGTACGCAACAGACAATAGCACATAATATTGGCCTGAGCTGACAACTTTAACTACCAATTATGCCAATGTATTGTATATTTATGCAAGCTTAGCGCTGTTCGGCGCCACACTTCACGGCGAGGCTGGTCGTCACCGCCTGTGGAGGGGGTGTCGACTGGCTGGAGGTTAGCTGCACAGCGAGGCTGGTCGTCACCGCCTGACGAGGAGTGTCGACTGGCTGGAGGCTAGCTGCGCAGCGAGGGGTGTCGACTGGCTGGAGGTTAGCTGCACAGCGAGGGGTGTCGACTGGCTGGAGGTTAGCTGCACAGCGAGGGGTGTCGACTGGCTGGGGGCTAGCTGCACACTGAGGGGTGTCGACTGGCTGGAGGTTAGCTGCACAGCGAGGCTGGTCGACACCGCTTGAGGAGGGGTGTCGACTGGCTGGAGGCTAGCTGCACAGCGAGGGGTGTCGAATGGTTGGAGGTTAGCTGCACAGCGAGGCTGGTCGTCACCGCCTGAATAAGGGTGTCGACTGGCTGGTGGTTAGCTGCACGACCGAAACCAAAGCAGATCCGGTCACACTGCATACTCGGTGTGTGGAGACTGTCAGGGGTGGGGATTCTGTCAGGGGTGGGGATTCTGTCAGGCACTGGCAAGTGAATAGTGTTTGTGATGAAATGCGCGCTGCGACATCGCTGGTGTTGCCAACAGGCAGATGCTCGTCATTTGTGAGCTAGTTGTTCAACCCTTCACTCTTTGCATCATGTGCAAAATGACGCATGCAGATGCAGTGCTATGTCACGATTGACACTACAAAAGTAGATGTCAACATTCTGGCACGACATAATTCCCACCATGTGTAAATGCCCCCCAAAAGAAACGACAAAACCCGGAGTTGGAATGCTGCGTGCATGTCGAGCATGCCAGCACCTCCACAAATGCACGATATTGTTCAGGCTGTGAACGAGTTAGTCAGGAGTATCGCTCTCATGTCCGAATGACATTCACATAGCTCAAGAAAACGAAATGATAACGATAGCGATCAATCACTCGGGTGGTACCGGTGCCGTTCAGGGGACGGAATTAGCGACGTAATCACGAACCTGTCGATATATATATATGAATATATATATATATATATATATATATATATATATATATATATATATATATATATATATATATATATATATATATATAGCTTTCCTTCATTGTCCCGCAACCAAACGAATCCCGGCCAACTCCTTCTCCCCATAGTCCCGGCTGAATTCCGCACCGCTGCCGAACACTCTGGCTGCAGTGGCCGGACGCGGCTGGTGGCTGTCGAGAAGGCCGAACACCGGCCGACGGCGGATGTCAACCCCACCTGGCAAGCCCGGCCGCCGTCTGTGCGGCTGCACAGACGGGGCTGTAAGCCCGGACAGGGCCAGGTCCGGGCTGGGCTGTGAGCGGGGGCCATTGTCGCCGGACGTTCGACACCGGTTTGGCGGCGCGGCGACAGTCGCTGCGCACGTGTTCTACGCCACTGGCCAAGCTGCCGTCCGGCCGCGGCGGTGCCAGCCGATACCTGATGGATCACCGCCGCTCGCCTGCCCACGATGGATGGCCGACGCTCCCCGATGTCGTTCTTCACGTCTCTGCCGGCGCACGTTGGAAAGCGTGGTGGTTGCGGTCGGCTTGCTGACGCCCGCACCCGTTTGCCACAAATGGGCCACCAGTTTGCCACGAATGTGGCACCAGTTTGCCACGAGTGTGGCACCAGTTTGCCACGACTGTGCCACCCGTTTGTTACGAGTGTGTCTCGCGTTTGACGCGAGTGTTCCACCCGTTTGCCGCGAGTGTTCTACCCGTTTGCCGCGAGTGCGCCACCGGTTTGCCACGAGTGCGCCACCGGTTTGCCACGAGTGCGCCACTCGTTTGCTACGCTCTTTGCTGCGGCTAGGCGACGAAATGCATGCGCGAATGCGACGACAGGGCGGCTCGATAACAGGGCGGCTCGATAACAGGGCGGCTCGAGAACAGGGCGGACTTCGTAGTGGCAGGTGCCATTGGTGCCTTTGAAAAGGCAGATGAAAAGAGAATAGAAGGACGTCCGATACATCCTCTGCGCCCCTGGTCGGAATATGGTGTCCTTTTCCGAAACAAGGAAGACGTTTCACCACGTCCTTATTTCCTCTCTTTCGGGTAGTTCGCATCAGCATGTGCTGCTTACAAACAACGAAAATATTCCGATATTAAGTGATGCCTCAAGAACGACAGGTGCGAGCCAAATGCAATTGTCCGTGCATTAGTTTATGCATCGCTTCAGAAATTCAGATAATCATGCGTTCGCTATACAGCATAGAACTGCTCCTCCACATCTGGCGTAAGGGGAATTAATATCATCACACTGAACTGAATCATCACACTCACTGAATATCACATCTGGATATTGGGGAAGACACTCGGCCGTATCATGCCGTTAATTCCTTGTTTAGCTTTAAGGCTTCGATTTATGCTCTTACGGTAAGCGTCTGAGGTATAAATCTTCAGTGTAGAAGTTTGTGCCAGCAGATAACTTGAATCCATCCGACAGCTTTTTCCCGAAGATAATTCGAATCGATGAATAAATCGATGCTTACGTTATGTATTGCATAACAAGAGAAAACAAAATCTAAAGGCACAAACTCGAGTGGCCAAAGGACAGAAAGTGAAGCATGTAGCACTTTCATAATTTGATTTTGAATTCACATGGCTCCTTGCATGTTCAGGTGATGGATACCCCTTCCTGTTCCTTCCCCATGATATCGTCGTTTCCAGCGTCTATCAATAGCTAACTTTTTCTGAACAAAACCTACTTGCGAGATCACTTTACTGAGTGTACTTAGTTTCCTCCCTGGCACGAATTAAAGTGAAATAACCGCGTTTTAAAGTGTGAATGCGCACACAGCGGTAGCCAGCGCGTCGCTCATGAGCGGATGGCGTTGAGGAGGGTGGCCACCGGGCGCGAGTCGCTCCGACCGGGAGGCCGGCCGGTGTCTGCTGGATGGTGTGCTGTTCTGCCGACGATATACCGGGAGGCCGGCCGGTGTCTGCTGGATGGTGTGCTGTTCTGCCGACGATATACCGGGAGGCCGGCCGGTGTCTGCTGGATGGTGTGCTGTTCTGCCGACGGGGCGGACAATTTCCTGTCCGCTCCGACCGGGAGGCCGGCCGGTGTCTGCTGGATGGTGTGCTGTTCTGCGGACGATATACCGGGAGGCCGGCCGGTGTCTGCTGGATGGTGTGCTGTTCTGCCGACGGAGCGGACAATTTCCTGTCCGCTCCGACCGGGAGGCCGGCCGGTGTCTGCTGGATGGTGTGCTGTTCTGCGGACGGAGCGGACAATTTCCTGTCTAGTGGCGGCATAAACCGGGCTATCCAGGGATGCGGGCAAAGGAACAACCAGGGGGATGGGCACGTCTACTTGTACTCCCTCCTCTTAGCATGTCGAAGGCCCCTCAGGTGTCCCCGATGACAAAGAGATGATGGCTTTTGAAGTTGTTCTTCAAGAATACCTTCCCGACAAGATCATTCTTGAACCCCTAGAGCCCATCCAACCCATCTTCCCAAGACCCTCTTCGGATCCTCCCCCATAAAGCTCCATCAACTCAGCTTCCAAGGCCCATTTCCTTCTGAGGGGCCCCTTCAGCCGTCAAGGGCCCTTCATCTCTGCATCTCATCCCTTACTTCTCAGAGCCACTTGAATTGGCAATGGCATTGCCCTCCCTCCTCTCTCCTCCAAGCATCGTCCGACAAACGACAGACCCTAGCAACTACCGAGCTCATGTTTATCCCCTGAAGGCACTTCAGGAGGCTCTTCTCGGAATGTTTTGCTTCGAGTGTTTATTTAATTTTTTCCACCTGTTTTTTATTATCTTCCATTAGGCAGAGGCAATCGCAAGGTGGTTAGCTGCGCTGTGTACCTAATTTTCCATTTCACGTTTCAGTCCTTTTGACGTCTTTTTTCATTGTGATCATATTATCTGTCCTCTTTGCTTATTCGACATTGTTCTCTTTAACTTTTTACATTTGAATATTTTCTCTCTCACCTTTTTCCGGGTGACTTATTCCTGCTTCATTTCTCTTGTCCGTTTGCCATTTTTTTTGCGCTGACTTTGGCTTTTGACATTTTGTCTTTTTTAATTTTTTACCTTTCGAATTTTTCCCGCTTGACCATACCCCTTTTCACTTTGTGTCCTTTAACGTCTCGTCGTTTGACTTCTCATTCTGTGACTTTTGGTCTTTTTACTTTTTTCCTCGAACAATTATATATTTTCCTTGTAAACTCTTATTTAGCTATATTAATGGCCTCATAACTATTTGCATTTTAGCCTATGGACCGTTGTTCTTGACAATGGACAAGTTTCACATAATGGGTATTTTGTTGCAAAAAAACGTATGTAGTATTTCGTATACAAAACTGAAGTATTTTGCTCATCGGAGGTGCATTTTCTACTTAATTAAATGATTTCAGTTAAGTGTTGTCTTCGATTTAAAAACCTACTTGTAGTGATGACGTCCGATATGTCGAGCCTCGAAGCGGCCAGGCCGGAGACGCGCGGTATGGATCGGGTAGTTCTACGCCAAGTTTTTCAACCGAATCACGTCATGGAGGACAAAGTGAGTGCTTGTGGCACTAAACTGAGTTTCATCCTTTCGAACGCTTGCTGGCCGGACTGATGAACAGCCGCGTTTTGCTGCCTCGCTCTCCAACTCCTTGAAACCTCTATCTGCTAAAACTGTTGCACCGTTGCGCAGACAGTCCAGGTATTCTGAACTGCACGCGATGCCCATGTCACTGACGCGCCCTGGTTTGCCATCCGATACAAGGTTGATCAGCCCGTCAGGGGTAGCAAAAATTAGATATTTTACACTATTGCATTTTTTTTGTACTCTGACCATGACGTGCTCTGCGCGACCGCGTGAGCCGGTTTTTCAATTTGGATCTCGAAGCAATCAATAATGCTTTCACAGGACGAAAAATTTGCCATAAATGCATGAGGAAGATTATCACGGATCGGTTGCTGTTCTGGCGAAGCAACCAATTCGTTTAAACAGCTCCCAAGCACAGGCACGACAAGAGTTAGCAGCCTGGATACGCAACCAGTGCTCACACCGAACAGATCGGCGAGCAGGTGACTCGGCATGTCTAATCTTATGCGCATCATTGCCAAACACTAAATATTCCGCTGTCAAGCCTGACCTCTGTTTACATATTTAATCATATTGGCTAATAGACCAACGATATAGAAGTGCTCTGGAGGCACACAGATATACCGAGATGGGTGCCTTTTGACAAGAGCCCGAACAACCTGCCGGGACATCTAAGTCACCCGACGGTCGGATGCCATTTAGGCTAAAACAGTCACGATTAATCCAACCTTGGTAGCGTCCTATGCGTAAAATCGAATGGCCGGCGGTGGACCTTCGCTACCCTCGACATACGTGACGTCACAGATGTGTTGACCAATCACAAAGCGAGGCATTCTGAAGAGATTTTATGATTATTTAAGCTCTTTAAGGACTTTTAAAAAATAAATGCATGCCACAATCGTCTTTAGAATTAAAAATCAGTAGTGAAACTTGGAAAAAATACGGTTTGTCCGGACATGAAACTTGTCCATTCAAGTCACACCTCGGTGCTCTGCTCTGGAATGAACTTGGAACTTTGAGCACGGTAAGAAAGCATAATATTGAAGTAGATATAGTGCCTTGTGTCCCATCAATATTAAGGAGTGAAACAATTGTGCACAAGAAGCATTTCCCAGCTGCTTAACCGAAAGACCTGACCCGATATCACTCATTCTATTTTTGTATTCGTCTTTGAACATTTGTCTATGGACATACAATTAGCGTATGACGATATCATTCACAGCTTCTTTATGATAAATTTGTCAATGCACGTTTAAATGTCGCATTGAGACGAGGTCGTGACCTAAATTTCACCTACAGAAAATCCGTGATCGTAATACACTGCACATTCATTCTTAAGTGCAATATGCGAGCATTAACACGCGCACTGGAGAGGTGGAGGGGGAAAATTCCGCCCATACCTCAGATTTGTCGTAAATAACTCCCGATTTTACCGGTCGTAATACGCCATTTTCTGAACTTACTTAGAAATGTCCGGTGCGTCGCTTAAAATAAGAAAAACGGAAATGGGCCGATTTTATTTTTCGAGTTAGAGGACGTCAAAGCCAAAACATTTCGTAGCGTTAGACCACAGAAATCGCCAATGATGCGCTTCCCGTATATCGGCAAAAGGGAAGTGTTCATGCCAATACTAGCGACTTGTTTGATGTATATTGTTATGCTAGGTTGTTTCAAGATCATGCTAGGTCACCGAGGCCAACTCAGGTCAAGTTCATGACAGGTCAATGGAACCAAACTTGTTCAACTGGAAGGTTGTCAGAAACGCAAATGACAGTCATGCGATTCATGTCATTTTGCATGTTGCTCCCTGCTAAAAACTTCTGTTTCTGTCATTGTGAACCTAAGCGTTTCCATACTTCATTCATGTACTTCAGCCCTTTCTTCGTGAAGCCGATTGCGCCGGGCCGCCAGCCGGTCCCGCGCCCGGGCGGCCCGGTTCTGGTGACCTGAGGTCAAATAACGAATCTATCATCTGTATTGCATCATTAGTTATGTCCAAAACATAATTGATGCCCATTTTGGAGCATTTAAACACAATCGCAGCGATCCATAACCATGTCAAGCCAAGCCACGCAAAGCAAGCCAAATATGACATATGTGACCTCATTTGACCCTGCAAATATTGACCTAGGGTCATGAAATTTGCACACAATAGAGTTCACTACAATACTCATCTACCCTGAAAATGTTGTTACTCTAGCTATAATAGGAGCCGAGATCATAGGGGTGGGGCAGAATCCGCCCCCCCCCCCCTCCAGTGCGCGTAATTTTCAGAGGCCCTCTAGGGCGCGTGTTTTAATTGTTAAAAAAGCGGAAAACAGAATCAGACTACATGGATGTTTTTTGGAAGGTTTGTAACTGTTGTCAGAAAACTTCTCGAGGCCTTAAACCAATTTAAAGCTCCAAATTACCTCACGCCTCGCCCCACCAGCGTGGCGAGAGTAGCCAACGTGCTAGGTTTGCTTCCACACTTCCATGTTTACTGATGACAACAAGAGTTGACTAAACCCATAAGATGTTAATACAAGGCTAAGCTAATGCTGCAACACAATTGCTCCATTACAACTACGGCATAACAACAAAACTGGACGGTAATGGTGGCCGTCGGCTCCGTGAGCACGAGAGCTGCGGGAGGTCGTCAGCCCTGGTGGGGTGAGAGTCACCACGGCCGTCGCTCTTCTCCGTCAGCCCTGGTTGGGTGGGAGTCACCAGGGCCGGCGCCTTCTCCCCAAGCCGAGTTTCCGGCGGATGTTCCGCGGCTGCCGGCCGGCCGGCCGACTGTGGGCGACTCGATGGAGGATGAGCTGGAGCTGCTCCGCTGCGGCTCCGCTGCGGCCAGTCCCCTCGGCTGGTGGCGGCTGTGGCCTGGCGACGCCGTACCACGCGCGGCACGTGGCGTGACGCGGCAGGTTGCCGCTCCCAACACGTGACGTTACAAGCGTGCACGCCGTCCAACTGGTGCAGTCACAGCGTGACGTCACGCGCGAAGCGCACGGCGTCACGGAGGCGTTACGCGGTGAAAGCGCGCGGCGCTGGGACGAAGGCGCGAGTTCGCACAGTTCGCGCAGGAAGACCCACGGATCGTGCTCGGGAACCATGCGGCGTGGCAGGCACGTCATTAGGTAACTATGACGTCGCTTAGGACTCTACCGGGTCTTGCGCGCAGAATGCATGACGTCTCATGGGCGTTATGGCATAGAAAGCATGCTGTTTGGGTATGTCGAATAATAATTAATTGATGCATGCATGTGCATGGTGCGCTTGGTTCCCTGTAGGCCTAATTGTTTTGGAGATGTCGGTGCATTTAAACACGCAGGCCATACAAGATTAATTCTGAATTGAACCAACCTAATTGAAGCCAATTAGGTATATTTGAAAATATTACCCAATCGGTAAATATTGGTAGAAGTAAAATGGACTGGAAATGTTTTTATTTTTATTAATAGCATATAGTTTAAGACCAATAATGCGAAACGGAAAAGTCCTCAACATTTCGACGATTAAAATCAGAAAATTCCCAAGGGTGCAAATTATTTACATTTTCAACGCATAATAACAACAAGTGTTCTTCAGTCAGAAATTACTTTTTAAATGGTGATCACGGAAACAAATTTCTTCAAGTTTCCGAAAATTTCAAGTTTCAAGCCAACTTTCCGAAATCGTGGAAGCAAATAAGGTGACCTTCGTCTTTAAAATTGAACAAAAAAAAATCATTCAAAATTTGAACTAAGTGAAAATTGAAAACGAAATGATCTGGTTATCTTGACCACTGACTTAAAATTCAAATGTTGCGTATGCTTTGAATAATCTCGTTCAGACCTTTCCGGCGTTTATTTTCGTTTGCTTAGGTAGCAAGATAACGAGTGGTGTTCACCCGGCACCTCCCCATTGTATGGACCAAAGTGAACTGTTGCTGCCGGATGCGGGTCAACGTCAGGTCAACTATAGCATATGTTCGATATGTGATACCGATAAGAGCAGATTTCTAAGCTTCATTCATAAGCTGGAAGATCTGCCAATATTTATCTCATAACATACTCATAACAACCATGACATGACAGGGCACACCTGGCTAACTACTAGGCTGTCAGGTATGATTAATTGTGCAGGATCCCGTGTCCATGAGTGCAGCGCAGGATAATGTCTACCCCTGGCAGTGCAGGATAATGGCTACCCCTAGCACCTGGCAGTGCTGCGGTCGATTCGGCCTTCCTTCACTAACTTTCCTCCTACGCACGATCGAGGATGTGATAAATGACATGATATAGCTACATACTTGAATGCTTAGAGTTACTTGAAGCATTTGTATCGATCTCATTCGGTTGACATTTCAGGTCACGTCAAGCCGGCCAGTGTCGGATGCTGCCGACATGCTGTGACGGATGGTCTTAAAACCAATACGATTTCGTGCCCCAGTATTAATGATGTGCAAGCTCAAGACTTAGACTAGCACAGGTGACACGCGCAAAGGTCACGACACGACACGCGCCCACTAGTCCCGTCAGTGTCAAATACCTGGCGACATGTGATGCACTGTTCAACGTGGCCAATTCTCGATACAGATGCCAATCAGGAAGACGTAGTGCCCCGAAAGCAAGATCATATTTTTGAAACTTTAGAAATTATCTTTGGAATTTTAGCGAGAAAAAATTGAAAAGATGTATTTTAATGGACGACACTTCTCCTAGGAAGAAGAAAATGTAATGCAACAGGTTAAGGTTTCCAAATCGAATTTAGGAACCAAATCACATCAGAAATGAACTCGGCGTGCAAAATTACGCTGGTGGTATCATATTTGGATCACAATAGTCCGCTTTGTGTCATCTAGAAAGCCTGGAATACATGTACCTTCGGAACGATTCGGATCATGTCGCAGTGACCTATCCCGATGCTGATTGGAAAACTAGCCCGCTTTTAGAGGATATAATTTATATATAGTTATATATATATAGGGCATGTATGTATATACATATATATATATATATATATATATAGTAAGCCTCTATATATCCAGGGTTTTCAAAAATATTAGTCAACAGCAATGCTTTGTGCCAGGAAGCTCTTTTCTAGCTTATCCATTGGATCTGGAGAATCCTTAGACCTGCCTCAATTGACCTAGGAGCCATATCTGACATCACACTTTGTATTTTCGTATTTGTCTTTGATCATTTGCATATTCGCTCGTGTTTCAGTGTTTATTGTACCTCGTGTTTATAAAAAATGTTTCAATATACTCCTAGAAATCATATTGGGACGAGGACGAGGTCTTGATCTTGACCCACCCGTCTTGGCTCATCTTCAAAGCCTATGACGTAATGTTTTAACAGAAGGGTGCAAATCACGTGACGGAAGCTATACCAAAGTTCAAAGCAATATCATGGACGAGTCAGGAACTGCCTGTGGAAAAATGTCGCACGGGATCAAATTGGCCCCTGCAGGCATTGTGAGAATTAATCCTCGAAGGGAGCAGGGAGGAGAGGGACGATGGCCTGGAAATTGCAACCATTATGGTGTTGCGCAAAAGGTTACCGTCCCACATATGTAAGACTACAACAGCAAAGAGGTATGGAGATTGCCGCCCCGGTAGCTCAGTTCGTTAGAACGCTGTACTGCACTGGTTTCCCCTGTCCTGACAAGATGGGGTTCGAGTCGGTTCACGCGCTCGCATTTCGCCTCCGGCTGGGAGGGTCAGTTGGCAACTGACCAGATAAGGCCTCGGACAAGCTACCGGGGAGGCCGTGTCGGCGCATTAACGGCACGTTGAGATTTCGGTCAAAATTCTGCCTTTGAACTGGAATTAGTGGATCGGGTGGTGGACCCAGGGTTCACGCAGCAAGCTCTGCTTCGCAATAGAATCCTGGTACATAAAGCCACCCCAGAAAGAATTGGGACAAAAATGTATTGTTAAAAAGTACATTCGGAAAACAGTGTTCTTTTTTGGTCACCCAAAAAAAGAAGGACATTGGGCCACGGAGAACCCATGAGGAAATAAGGAATTATTTTGGGACAGGTAAACATTGAAGAAACTCGAACATCTCTAAAACAGGAAACACCACCTATTGTTTCGGATTTCTTTTTCTGGCTTGCCAGCGGCCGCCCACCTGCTGTTGTCAACCGCCAACCCTAGCTCTTGTTCTCATCAGCTGCCGTGATCTCACCAGCTGTGCACAGCTGCTACTGTTGCAGTTGCTTCATCAGGGTCACAGTGACGTCTAATTCGCGACAACATCAGCAGAGGCGTCAGGATCAGCAGGTAGCGCCACCGAAACAGAGGGACTGGAAACTATATCGCTGTCAGGGTGGGCAGGTGGGGAGAGGCGCGAGGAAGGTCGCGATGTCCGCCGGATATGGCGGTGGGGCGGGTGGCGGTGTCGGTGCCGGCGGTGCCAGTGACGGTGCTGTCGACGCCTCGGATGGCCAGCCGACCGTCACGGCGCCGGAAACATCGCCGGGTGCCGTGTTCTGCCGCAGCCCAGCCCATCCTGTCGTCAGCTCGGAACCACGGCTGGCCGGCTGCCGGCTGCCGAGGACGGCCCGCCGTCACCAGCTGGCGCTGTCACCGCCCTGCTCAGGGGAACACGCCCTGGGCCACGCCCAGGTCAGGAGAGAACGCTACAGACTCCGCCCAGGTCAGGAGAGCACGCTACAGACTCCGCCCAGGTCAGGAGAGAACGCTACAGACTCCGCCCAGGTCAGGAGAGAACGCTACAGACTCCGCCCTGGTCAGGAGAGAACGCTACAGACTCCGCCCAGGTCAGGAGAGAACGCTACAGACTCCGCCCAGGTCAGGAGAGAACGCTACAGACTCCGCCCAGGTCAGGAGAGAACGCTACAGACGCCCAGATAGGAGAGAACGCTACAGACTCCGCCCAGATCAGGGGAGAACGCTACAGACTCCGCCCAGGTCAGGAGAGAATGGTACAGATTCCGCCCAGGTCAGGAGAGCACTGCCCAGATCCCGTCTGGGTCACGGGAGCACCTTCCAGGCCCTGCCCAGGTCAGCATGGTGCTCTCCAGATCCCGTCCAGGTCAGGGGAGGAAGTTCCAGATCCTGTCCAGGTCACCATATGTGGAGACAGCTAGAATTACCACGGTGGTGGCTGGTTGGACAAACCCAGCGACCAGCCCATCCTACGTAGGGACAAGGACAACATCTCTAACGGACTGCAGTTACTTTTCCTCAGCATTATGTTGCAATGGCAGGGTTTTGCGGCTGCGATGTCATCAAAGCTGCCTATGTCTACTATTACTAGCAGTGCGGAGGTCAGCATGGCCCCTATGGCTTTTGGCTGTAATATCTTCCAAACCGTTCATGACATCGCGTTGCAGTTTCATAACTTTGCCATAACTTGTCAGCGCACTCAGAGGCACGAAGTGCGGTTAGGCTTGCTATTTTCACAGGGCTCAGGCATATCGAAGTCATGTCATGACCTCGGCAAAGCACAGCTCTTTGGCATGCATCATGAACAAACCGTTGAAAACCGTAGAAAACTATGAATATGGAACATGATGGCTCAATACAAAAACACAAAAGAGGGAACTCAGTTAAGATCCATGGGGAAGAACTAATGTTTATGCCAGGAATTTGTCGGCACAATTTTGCTACTAATTATATTTCAAAGAAAAAAAATGGAGCATATGTAATGGGACATTATGATAACATTCCACGATTCATGTCAATATTAGATCAGGTCACTGACTTATCACCTGTCATATTCCGAAAGTACCTGTATTACAGGCGCTCCTAGCGGTTACATTAGGAGTTACCACGACGTAAAAATAGCTGGGATTTTCAAAGGGAATGTTGTATGCCTATTTCACTTGTGACATGAAGTGTCCCGTTGTTTACCGTTGAAAATGGGATTTAAAAAAGTTGAAAAAAACGTCAATTTTAATGTTGGAAGTATTTGTTCAACAAAGGGGAAGCATTTGGTTTTCCGTTGCGGTTACTCTTTCCGTTGCCGTCGTTACCTTTTCTGCTTTGATGGTGGTAAACTTCAACAATTCGTTGCACTTATTTCCTCCTACTTCAGCTTGATCTGATCACGTGTCATGATGTTGGACTAAGCCTTCAGCCTGCCTGCCTTCACTGACATTGAAGCACGAAGCCAATTTGCTTCACGACCTGGGTCTGAAAAATACGGCGGCGACCGGGTCACTGATTACTTCCCCGATATTGACCTATTTGACATGGTCGGAAAGATGAACGGAAAGAGCAGACAAAAATGATCCAAATAACCCTAAAAGGTGAAGGATGGAGCTATTGGTTTCCCGTTTTCTGGAGCTCTCTACATGGCATATAGCAAACATTTTTTAGGAGTGAAATTCACCTCGCAACGCGAGTGGTAGGAAATACTGTCGCACTACGACGCTCAGCTAAGTGTCCGCCAAACGGCGTACCTTGCTTTGAAGCGATGTAGATTTTACAGGACCGAGAAACCATTTACAAATTAGTGGCCGAAAACTGCTGCGTTTGATGGTTGATGACGGCGTGATACAAATGTTAATGCTTCCACTGCATCTACCGCCCAGGCACCTCATGCTCCTCTCCGCCGATCCTTGTGATCGCATCGGCACAGTAACTGCATCATCTCAACATGCCGCGCGCACGCTTTGTCCCGGTGACAGGGTCAAGGGGTCAAGGCTGTCGGCCGTGGCAGTGGGCCGGACGGGCATGGGCGGCTCGTCGGACGTCCGGCCGGGAGGTGGCTTTGTCGCCGTGAGTGTACATATTGTGGGCAAGGGTGGGGTGCAGTGCCGAGTCGTGACCACTGGCTACTGGACCGCGCCGCCAGGATGTAGACAATCGCAGATAATGTGGACGCGGTCGGTCCCGTCTGGGAATTAATTCACCGCCAATTTTCCATTGTATTCAAGGGCGACACGCAAAATGCAGTATGAACTTTGACTTCTTTTAAGGTATGAAAGCGTATAAGTCAGTTGTGGTAACGACTTCTGTGCATTTTGTTCGTTTACCTTGCAAGTATTGACATGAGTACATATAATCTGACAATGGTATTCTGCGTTCTATATTTCCGCTACGAGTATGAATTTGATTGGAGGAGAAAAACCATCAGACAGTCGTATTCCGAGTCGTATTTCAGCTCGGAGTATCATGCTCCGCGTAGGCAATATCGCCTTAACATGCGCTTCAATCTATATTGGCATTAATGGTCAGAATGCAAAGGCATGAAAAGCATTGCTCTGGCTTAGATCGGGCTGCCACACGGCACAGTTCCATCTGCATTGCCCGGTCATGTTACCGAGCACCGAGCACCGAGCACTGTAGGGGAGAGAGAGAGGAGGAGGAGGAGGAGCAGCACGGGAGTGAGTGGTACTCCGACTGGTCCCAGGGCTCCTACCATTTCCATCTGCATTGCTCGGTCATGTTACCGAGCACCGAGCACCGAGCACCGAGCACTGTAGGGGAGAGAGAGAGGAGGAGGAGGAGGAGGAGCAGCACGGGAGTGAGTGGTACTCCGACTGGTCCCAGGGCTCCTACCATTTCCATCTGCATTGCTCGGTCATGTTACCGAGCACCGCACGAGGCAAACACTTATCTGTAGGGGAGAGAGAGAGGAGGAGGAGGAGGAGGAGAGAGCGGCACCAGCGCCAGTTCGGTCATGTTACCGAGCACCGAACGAGGCAAACACTTATCTGTAGGGGAGAGAGAGAGGAGGAGGAGGAGGAGCAGCACGGGAGTGAGTGGTACTCCGACTGGTCCCAGGGCTCCTACCATTCCGCCAGCTTCCTCTGCTCGGCATAACAGCGGTGTCGGCCGCTGACCACATACCCCTCACTAGACCGCCTGCTGCCATTCCCTGAGTAAGCGTGCTTGCAGCAAATTAGTCTATCTAGTCATCCTTTAACTCGGCAAACAAAATTGCCGTATGTTTAGTGCATGCAAGTAAATGGCTACCTAATGTGCGGCAGTTTCGCCCAAACGCCCATCCAGCGAACCCGGCACGACGCCAAATCTCAGCAAATGCCATGATATTTGAATTCACAATGGCTTTTGACGTCTACACGAATTACCGGTGCAGAAGATGATATATTCAGCTGTGCTTGGAGTTTGCCTGACGGGCAGGACGTTAGCCGCCGTCTCGTGCACGCAGTGTGCACTGTGCACGGCTGCGATTCACGCGTTCGATGTGGTAAATTAGTGAGCGACATATTTGTGGGTGGTACGGCAGGCTTGCCAGTCAGGCCAGTCGAAATGGGGGTCGGGTCGGGTCAGGTCAGGTCGCCAACGCAGGCGCGGTGTCTCTCGGGAGACGGACGGCGCTGAGGGAATCTCGTCCGCGTCAATCGACGCCTATTCAGCGACACTCCTGCTGCCGCGTGTGCTGCAGTAGACACACAGGTCGCTGGCAGGCTCACCATTGTATTGCATTGTAATGCATTGCACAATTCAGGTTGCATCCATGCAAGTGATGACTATTACGCACCATCGTCGCATGAATGTAAAAGTGGCAGACTTGTCAATAGCAGCGAAAAATTATTTGTACAGTAGGGTGACTGCAAACACACACACACATATACACACACACATATACACACACACAAACGCGCGCGCGCGCGCACAAGCAAACGCACACGCACACACCCGCACGCACGCACACAAACGCACGCCTACATCGACATGGTGGCGACAAATTCAATTAGTTACATTCGCAGTAAATCAACGGACCATGTGTTAGATGTTTGGTTTGAGAAGTCCTTCTCTTTGCTTAATTATACATTGTGTCTAACCGAGTTTGGTGATTGACTCTGACAGCGCATTGGACTTGTCTGGACCACAAGTCTTTCCCGGAAGCTTGATTTTGCAATGTGTATGGGAGGTTCTCCTCTTCTTCAGTATAATATCGTTGGCGACTTGTACCAATATTTGCCCTATATCTGGTGGCTACACTGTGGCTAAAGCTGTTTTTATGGGGCAGAGTTAATGATAGGAAAATATTTGATTGGGCTGCAGCCGTTTAAACTCCTTCAAAACTTCGGAGATGTGATCATTTTTGCGTCCACTAATCACGTGCATATAAATTGAGCTACTTTTGTACACAGTGCACCTGTGTTTCCCATACGTGTGATGTATGAACATTGGACATACAGCAGCGCGTTGTACCAATTACCAGCGTCACCACGCAGAACAGCCAGGCCATCACTGACAGCGATAATATCGAGAAGCGACAGCGCAGCTTTGTGTGTCGGAAGGACAGTATTGCAGGCCACCACGCCACACGTGGTGAGGAGGCGCTTCAGATGGTGATCGCTTGACCCAGGCGTGAAGCTAAGCTGGATGAAATTGTTGTCGCCGGTTAGAACGGCCATGACAGGGCATCTTGCGAACACGTCCTATATCTGGTATTCCAGATCGTCTGAATCCGACGTGATCTGCCACGCCGCAATGGATAGTTTTGCCCAGATTAGCATCCTTCACTGTGGGGCACTTCGATAACAGTGCCACCAGACAGACTGGCTGTCAGTATGTTCGGCGGCATCTTCGGCGGCATCTTCACGGTCAGCCATGCCAAGCCACCTTGCCATTTTCTCCTCCATCTAAACCTGTGGTATTCAGCTATTTCTAGCCACGACCTTGTCTCGTTCATCAACTTACCACACAACACGCTTTGTATCGTGGAATGCAGTCAGCTGCTACGTAGCTGGTCATCTGAACTAAGTTGGCTGGATATAGTGTGCTGTTTTAAATAAGTTCGCTGCTTCTATATATATATATATATATATATATATATATATATATATATATATATATATATATATATATATATATATATATATATATATATATATATATATATATATATATATATATATATATATAGCTGTGAATATATCTATATCAGTTTCTCACAAATACATAGCTTTTCAGCTACCCACGCCAGGTACAGCAAACAAAAACACACTACACTCATATATGTGAATTGTACCATGCCAAAACCATGCCATGTCGGAATTTTACCATGCCAAAAAAACATGAAGATGTAGCGTCACCTAGCTCCACTGAGCCCATAGATAGGCCGATATGCTAAGTCCGGTTGCATGGGTTGTGCATAGCCTGCAGTTGGCTCCATGAGTTAAATGGTAGAATTGCATAAGATTGACGCGCGAATTCGGCTATTGCACGTATCAATTGCATGTCGCCACTGCTATTTGATCTCTTGTCGCGTGATATGGTACGGCTGAGAGGCTGCGGTGATGCGCTGGCGGGTCGAGCACTGTGGGAACAGTGTGGCAAGAGAGAACAGTATGGCTGGTGCATAGCTGAAGTCCAGTCATAGTCGATTCCACAACAGTGGTATCGACCTTTTTAACCCTTTAGCCAGTCCAGCTCCCTCAATGCTGGGTGGTATGGTCGACAATACATATAACGATGTCATGCATTTTTGTTTTACTTTTGTTGTTCTGAGTGGTCGAACAACTCCCCCACACAGTTAATCAGTATCGGACATGGGGAAGTGTCAACGCCTCCGCTAATAGCTGCCCCGGGTTCCCGTGTTATTCGATTCCTAATCTGAGCAAGGCCTATCGATAAGCAATGGCACCATAGAACAATATTGGAGGCGCGTTTCTATCATCATGTCGCATTCTTGTCTAGAACGACTCCCAGTATCTTGACCGACTCTGATGGCTTGATGATTGTGTTTCGATATTGCACAGCGCAATCGTCGCCTGAATTTTGTCGCCACGATCTCAACACAATTTCCTCGGTTGTATAATGCATTTTGAAGTTGTTCCCAGCGAACCAATTCATGCAACATATACCCTGAGTTCAACGAGATGTGTTAGCTTGAGAGTGAGAGATCAGTATCGGGCAATATACATGGCAGATTGCAGTTGAACTATTCCTACCGAATTTTCTACAATCATAGAGAAAAACATGAGTTTCGAAACCTTGGCTACCGATCATAGGCGACTCTCCAAAGTAATATGCCACCGCTCCTTCTAGTTGGTTCCAGGCCAAGGTCATAGTATTTCGTCCGCCCATTTTTCGTAACAAGCACAATAAGAAGTCTTATTTTCATTACGTGACTAAGCAATTCCAGAAAGGTCATGCTCCTTGGCAATCGCTGGGTGTGCCACTGAGCGGCATGTCAATGTTTCAGTTCCTGTCCGTTACCCGAAAGTGTCAGAATGTGTATAAGTTTCATGTGGTGTGGTTGTAAAAGTGTGGTGTCTGGGTTCGCAGGAAAGGGTCCTCCGGATAATTTGGTAAGAGGCTAACGGATAGAGGGATCAGAAAGCTTCGGGATGTACATCTTGCTTTTTGAGTGTCGGTTATATCTGAAGTATAGGTAGGAATCTGCTCGCAACCGGTACGACAGATATTGACCACTAATTCATCGCATTAACCGAGAGGAATACTACACTTGCTATAATGGCATGGGTAGCTTATGTTGTATTTTTAGAATGAATAAAGTATTCACGGCATGAAAACGAACGTGAACATTTTTACCATATGTATGATATCATCTGAGATCTGAGACGACATAGGTGCAGAACCTGACGAGACGACCAGGTCTGAGAGTTCTCTTATCTGAGATCTGAGATATAGGACGGCAGAAGTGCGGAACCTGTCCAGACGACCAGATGTGACAGTTTTCTCGTGATCGGAAGTTATGCTTTCCGGGCACGAACCAATGCCCACACTACACGGCACCAACGAATAGCAATACCATCAGATGAGCGAAAACTAAAAACCGTGGCCGCCAAGCATTCACTGCATCGTGGGGTGTGGTGTGTGTAGTTCAGTTGACACATTTGATGGGTGTTTGTGATAATAATTGAAGAAATATGACGTCATAAACACTCTGCGGTGTCAAAACCAGTACCCGCACGGATACGCTCACTAACGGCCATAAAAACAGGCTGGAGCTAAATAGCATAGCAGCATGCATATTACGTGATCGGACACAGCATCCGGCCTCGCCTACTCTCATGCCATTCTGACGGGTGTTGGCTTCTTACTTTGAGCCAATTTATTCGCAGTCTCCATGCTGAGTAGTCTCGAACTCCTGATTTAGAACCTCTGGTTCAGTAGTCGAGAACCCCTGGTTGAGAATCCTTGGTTGAGAGTCCGTGCTGAGAACGCCGAATGCCAGCTGCTCGAGGTCCCAGACGTCGATCTCCCCGGGCCCCCAAGGTTGGTCTCACAATACCTGCGGCATTATTATCCCAGACGTTGTCGCTGCTCTATTATATCGAGCATGGCTGGGTTGGCTGGCCCCGGGCCCAGACGACAGTCTCTGCAGACGTACCACGCTGGTGCCATCGTCCACAGACGTTGGTCTCTGCACACCTGGGAGACTCGTCTCCCAAAATATTGAACTTCTCTCTGCCCCAGACTCTGAGCGTTATTGTCCCGTAACTCGGATGTTAGCTTCCTCGGGTCAGGACGTTATCTTGCCAAGTCCCAAACGTCTGCCCAGACATCAGGCGTCTGGTTCCGGGGGCCCGGATGTTTGTCTGCCAAGTCCAAGATGCTACCTTCCACAGATGTCGATCGTTAGTCTCCCGGCGTCAGAATATTACCATGACAAGTCCCAGATGTCGTAGTTTCCCCAGACGTCGTGTGTTTGTCTGCCAGCACCCGGATATTACTCTGCCAAGCCCCAGATGTTAGCTTCCCCCAGACGTCGAGAGTAAGTGTCACCGTTCCGGACGGTAGGTATCCCCCCCCCCCTCCAACTGAGCGCATGGTGGCGGTGCGGGCCCGGCGCGAGCCCGAAGCACTTCCCGTTGCCGGGCGACGCGGCACATGCTTCACCGCTCGTGTACGCGCCCCGCAGACGCCAAGGTGAAACTCATTAGGCCGCCAGGCGTGCCCAGCCGTATTTCGATGACATTTGTACGGAAGCGGCGAATTGGAGACCAGAGGCTTCCCGCCGGATGGAAGGACTTCCTGCAGTAACCGGTTCCAGCTCAAGGTTATGCGGCACAATCTCCTATCAGCTGGAGCTGGAGAGTGATTTTACCGGCTGGAAATCTAACGCAATAGACTGTCAAATTGGAGTCACTTGTGCCATGCGCTGCAGTTAATCATTTATTGGTGAATGCTCGCGAGTGATTGATGATGTGCTGATGCTTGCCAATATCTTCACCCATTATGCTTAGAGGTAGTCTTATTATAAATATAATT
The DNA here is from genome assembly GCA_034440615.1 of Ashinkailepas kermadecensis. Lineage (NCBI taxonomy): Eukaryota > Metazoa > Arthropoda > Thecostraca > Neolepadidae > Ashinkailepas > Ashinkailepas kermadecensis. Next base: position 507,888 of record JAOTOM010005142.1, on the reverse strand, counting down.
TTACGCGTAGTATTTACACATCGTGTATTTTTCTGTGGCAGCATTGCCCTTAGGAGATAGCCTGCATATAGCTATAATTATGTTGCACCTAGTAGATGCTTCTGGAATACATGTTAACAAATATGTTTATTTTCATGATGTGTCAGGAAAAGAAAAGCCCAAGTGATTAATTCTAGCTCATTACGAACCAGAATATAATGCCGTAAACTGAAAATGTGTGTGGCCTTAGCTGACTCTTTCAAGCTTTTACCACCTTCCCCTTCCACATACCCATACACCTTCCGTTGCTGACTCAACGTGTCACCTGAGCGCACTTTGTACTTACTGGCGCAATGAAGGCACCCGGTGTATGACGCACGACTGCTGGCGGGGTCCACCCCCACGCCCACCCTTCTGCACTGCTTCGGCCACCTCCACCTGCATATGCTCTGCCTTTTACATCATCAAATTCGTATTTGGTTCGATGTGGACTGAGTTTATTATTCCAATGCGCACGGTTGGCGTCTTGTCTGTAGCATGGTTTGTTATTAAGATATTGAACGGTGACAGCTTGACGTCTATACAAAGTATAATTAAGATTGATAATTGAGACCGTTTGTTATTAAGATTGATAATTGAGACCGTTTCACAAAACGCCTGGTGAACTCACATGCATCTGCTAGGATAAAGAACGATGATGGTCTGTCCTTTTGAGGGTGGGGGTGGTGGGGAATGGGCTGGAAATAAATAAGTGGTAGCTTATAAAACATGATTCGTGGTTGTAGAGTAATGCAGCGTTGCATTTAGCACTACAGCAGTCCTATAATGGTGGGATGTATTTAGAAATTGCCGCGATCAAGAAAACACGCATCTATCATATTGTACAGCTTTTATGAGCAAGGCACATCCAAAATGCGACAGCAACAAAGCCAATGAACAACTGAAAAATTCAGAACAATTGAAATGTTTCAAGTCGTTCAAAACCAGTCTTGTTGCTGAGCGTTTTCCGGGCGATAAATCTTCCCAGCCATTTGGTCAGTCAATGCATAGGTCAACTCTAGCATGGCAGTTTGATGGAACGACCATTAAGGTGCTCGCTAAAGCGCTCTCGCCTGTCCGGGTTATTGCTTGCAACCACTTATCGGGCGCCAGTCAGCTTTGATTTGATTGAAGACGGCATATTTGTGTGCGTCAAGGCATTGTCGTTATCACAGCGGTGGTCCTGTGGCAGGCTCAACATCTCCCCTTCCGCCACCTGCGGTAGCAGCCTGCTGCTCCATTTTTATCACTGGCGACAGCTGCAAATACCATTGGCGTCACCCAATGTGTGAAAGCTGCGCCATAAAATGTGAAGAAGAATAGTTATCACTACCGCTCCTTGCATCCCCACGGCGCGCGCTGTTGTAAGAAAAACATATTTGGCATGCCGACGAAAATGGAAGTGCAGGCAAAAGCGATACAGAAAGTGGGTCGACGATGACGTGGCTGGAATTTATCAGTCTCCCTGTCTGAGCCCTCGGCGGCAGAGGGGGATTTTTTTGCGCGGCTGCTGTCTAGTGTGGAGGAGAGGCCACACAACCCCAAATAGCTGCCTGGGAGCCACTCTAAATGGGGAGCTGTGCTACCGCCCGAGGACCACTGGGTGAACCCCGGCTACCATGCACAATACTCACTCGTGTACATTCTGCTGTCCGGCGCCATAACCACCCAAATACTCATGTTGCTCGGCACCATACCATAATAGCCGCTGTACGTGAAGGGCAGGTATTGTGAAAGAAATAAAGAAATAAATATATATACATGTATATATATATATATATATATATATATATATATATATATAGATATATATATATATATATATATATATATATATATATATATATATATATATATATATATATATATATATATATATATATATATATATATATATATATATATATATATATATATATATATATATATATATATATATATATATACATATGTATAAAGACATAAAGACATAAAATAAGCGCAATTATGAGCCACAAGGGCCCTTCTTGGGTGCACTCTGGACACTGAACCAGTTGCCCAACAAATCTGTTGATCAGCCCTCCCTGGAGTACCGAAAAGCAAGCCCTCTTTTCTTATAATGAGTGTCTATGCTGTTTTTTAAAGATGTTCAGTGTGCTGCTACTGACAATGGTTTCTGGCAGCTGGTTCCAATGTTCTACTACCCTATTGGTGAAGAAAGTCTGTCTTATGTCTTAACCTTGTGCTGCTGTGATTAACTTTAATTTTTAATTAATGACCTCTAATTGCATCATTTCTGTTAAATTCAAACATTTCCCTGAGATATCCCTGTTCCTGTCCATGGGCAAATTTAAAGACCTCGATGAGATCTCCTCTCAGCCTTCTATATCTAAGTGAAAACATATTCCATGTCTTCAATCTTTCCTCATATGCCAGGTTGCTTCTACCATTAACCATTTATGTTGCCCTCTTTTGTACTCTCTCTAAAAGCTAACAATCTTTTTCATAACTTGGGGACCAAGCTTGGACACAGTATTCCAAATGTGGCCTGACATATGCACAGTAAAGCTTCCTGATTACTTCCTCACTTTTGTATGATACGTTCCTATTTATTGCCCCAAGCATTCTTAGTGTCTTCTTCCTGGCTTCTTTGGTCTATTCTGATGCCCCTAATTTTGTGTTCAAAATAACACCTAAGTCCTTCTCATGCTGAGTCACAGATAGTTCTTGGCCACCCATCAAGTATGGAGCCTTCATATGCTGCCTACCTACGTGCATGTTTTTGCACTTATCAAAATTAAATTTCATTTGCCATTTGTCGGACCACTTCACAAGCTCGTCAGGTCTTTATGCAGCGAGACCTGCTCATTGTGTCCTGTTATTGCCCTAAAGACCTTCAAATCATCCGCAAATTTCAAAACCTTACTGCTTAGGCCACTTTCAATGTTAATTACAAAAATAATGAACAATAGAGGCCCCAGTACCGACCCCTGGGGGACTCCACTAAGAACATTTTGCCATGACGACTTTGTACCATTTAGCATCACTCTCTGCTGTCTATCTGAAAGCCACAACTCTATCCATTTTAGGATGCTGCCTGCAATACCATGGCCCTGAAGCTGCATCATTAACCGTTTATGGGGTACCTTGTCAAAGGCCTTACTAAAGCCAAGATATGCTACATCAACCTGATTTCCCGGATCAAATTATTCTGTAGCAAAATTCAAAAAGTCCAAGAGATTTGTGAGACACGATCGCCCTTTTCTAAACCCATGTTGAGTATCTTGAATCAATCTGTTTCCTTCCAGAAAACTAAATATTCTATCCTTGATAATTGATTATAGTACCCTGCAGACTAGGGATGTGAGGCTTACTGGCCTATAGTTTTCAACTTTACCTCTTTCTCCTTTCTTTAAAATAGGAACTACATTTGCCCTTTTCCAATCAGTTGGAATTTCATTTTGTGAAACTGATCTACAAAATATAATACTAAGTGGAATTGCCAGTTCCTTTTCAGCTTCCCGCAATAACCTAGCATAAATTCCATCAGGTCCTGCTGCCTTGTTTGGCTTTATTGTCCTGATATGATTGAAAACAACATCACTATCAATTAAATCAACATCGTTTATCCGATCACCTGTCACTGAACTGTGGTGTACGGTTGGCAGATTAGTCACATCTTCCAATGTAAACACTGATTTAAACTGCTTGCTCAGCTCCTCAACCATCTCACCATCCTCACCCAATATATTCACATTTACTCCCAGTGGACCAATCGTGCTTGAAACTTCACTTAGCTTGTAGAAACTAAAGAACTTTTTACTGTCCCCATTACAGTTCCTAGCCAAATACAATTATTTTGCTCGCTTTGCTGCTCTGGTTTTCTGCTTCACAGCGTCTCTAGCTTTTTGATACGACCTTATATTTACGATATTTGAAGCTTCCTTAAACACTCTAAATGCATCTTTCTTAACCTTAATTGCTTTTATCAAATCTGGCGTAATCCATGCGGGCTTTCCTACCCTTCTTTTGCGCTTTTGCTTTTGGGGGACATGTCTAATCTGCATTTCCCTCAAGTAAGATTTGAACTTTTCCCACATTTCACAGGCATTTAAATTGGAGGATTCTTCTTCCCATTCTATGGCACTTAAAGCCGCTCTCATGCAGTCAAAGTATGCCCTGTTCAAATTTGGAACCTTTGCCAAATTATCTTTGATTGTGCCCTCAACTTGTGCCTTGAATCTCACTATGTTATGGTCACTTCTTCCCAGAATGTTATATATATATATATATATATATATATATATATATATATATATATATATATATATACCCATGCGCACCCTGCTGTTCAGCACCATACGTGTGTAACATATACTGTCCGGCACGATAAGTGGTTGCAAGCAATAACCCGGACAGGCGAGAGCGCTTTAGCGAGCACCTTAATGGTCGTTCCATCAAACTGCCATGCTAGAGTTGACCTTTGCATTGACTGACCAAATGGCTGGGAAGATTTATCGCCTGGAAAACGCTCAGCAACAGGGCTGGTTTTCAACGACTTGAAACATTTCAATTGTTCTCAATGTTTTAGTTGTCCAATGGCTATGTTGCTGTCGCATCTTTGGTGTACCTTGCTCATCACCCATACACATCCTGCTGTCCACCACCATACCCACCCATACACATCCTGCTGCCTGCCACCATACCCACCCATACACATCCTGCTGCCCGCCACCATACACATCCATACACATCCTGCTGCCCACCACCATACCCACCCATACACATCCTGCTGCCTGCCACCATACCCACCCATACACATGCTGCTGCCTGCCACCATACTCACCCATACACATCTTGCTGCCCGCCACCATACCCACCCATGCACATCCTGCTGCCCGCCACCATACACATCCATACACATCCTGCTGCCCGCCACCATTCCCACCCATACACACCCTGCTGCCCGCCACCATACCCACCCATACACACCCTGCTGCCAGCCACCATACCCACCCATACACATCCTGCTGCCCGCCACCATACCCACCCATACACATCCTGCTGCCCACCACCATACCCACCCATGCACATCCTGCTGCCCGCCACCATTCCCACCCATACACACTCTGTGGCCCGGCATGTACATGCACATCCTGCTGCCCGCCACCATTCCCACCCATACACACTCTGTGGCCCGGCATGCACATGCACACTGCCGACCCTACTGCTGCACGGATTGCGAGGCAGCTGCAGCAGGCAGCTGGGTGGTCACGTGGTCTGGGGCGGTGAGGGGCATTGGTGATGTGGACCAGCCAGGTCGGCACCGCTTTCCCACCACCTGACGCCGCCTCTGCCGTCAGCGGATCAATTCCGTATCAGAGCGAACTTTGTCCTCGCCAGCTGCCCGTGTATTATGTAGATTTTCAACTAGACCAAACTGAATTTAAACGGCGCGGGCCATCTGCTCTGGTGCAGATACAGTATCGGAGCAGCAGCTTTTGCATCTGACCAATGGCGACACAGGGCTCCAAGGTCACGGCAAGGTCGATGTTCGCCCTCGACAATCACAATGATAATGGAGTTCACTAGAGATCGCCATCGAAACTGTCTAACCAAGCCAAAGCCATCAACAATGTTTAATGTTGTATGAATATACCTTACTTGGTAACTACGAAGATAACAATCGACTGTAAAATGAGCACAACACAGTGCACGAAATACAGAAGACTTAACTTTGAAATGAACGTTAATTAGGTTTCGGTTCATTTTTATTTTCTCATAGCATCTCTCCTGTATGCGTTTAATCCAGCTGGACTCCAATGGCTCTTAGGCGTTTATGGGTTTAGATTTACAGATGTCCAATATAAGCAAGCTGGCTGAGTTGTCTGTCATGCTATGACATCAAGCATCTACCATTTGGTGACAATAAATGAGATTAATTACGGACAATTCACAATTTCGATGAGAAACCGCTTGACACATTCCCTCTTACGATGTTACAGCTCATATACCTGACAGCCATCTTCAAATGTGCATGCCATGACGTTGGCAAAGGCTGCCCCATTATCTACCCAGCGGCAGGAAGCTAGCCCACGTCATTTCTCCGTGATCACGAAAAACCGTACATTTGGTTGCATCAAACCTTCTCCCTTGCACGTCCCAAGTTAGGTTAGGTAGGTCAAACCTTCTCCCTTGCACGTCCCAGGTTAAAAACCTTCTCCCTGGCACGTCCCAGGTTAAAAACCTTCTCCCTTGCGCGTCCCAGGTTAAAAAGCACACGCATTCTTAACTTATCTATCTGGAATCATATAAAAACCCTTCCCGTTTTCTTAGTGCATCCGGTAAATTATCTTAGAACTTCATTTCGTAGTTAAGAGCATTATTTTGTCACGAATAATGAAAGAGCTTTAGAACAACATGCAAGACTAAACACTTTTGACACTCTGTCACACGGCGGTTATCGTTAGGAACCGACTGTTGAGAAAAAAAATTGACGATCGTAAACAATTAGTCAAGGTAATCAATTATATGTTCGTAAACAACCTTGCCATTTTCAACAGACACTTTGTTTTCACCCATATCGTATACTTATTTAATTAGTAGGCGTTTCACATCCGGCCATCCTCCTATCCTGGTACAGAGGGACCGGCAGGTCGGTATCGGCCATCCTCCTATCCTGGTACAGAGGGACCGGCAGGTCGGTATCGGCCATCCTCCTATCCTGGTACAGAGGGACCGGCAGGTCGGTATCGGCCATCCTCCTATCCTGGTACAGAGGGACCGGCAGGTCGGTACCGGCCATCCTCCTATCCTGGTACAGAGGGACCGGCAGGTCGGTATCGGCCATCCTCCTATCCTGGTACAGAGGGACCGGCAGGTCGGTATCGGCCATCCTCCTATCCTGGTACAGAGGGACCGGCAGGTCGGTATCGGCCATCCTCCTATCCTGGTACAGAGGGACCGGCAGGTCGGTATCGGCCATCCTCCTATCCTGGTACAGAGGGACCGGCAGGTCGGTATGACAAGAGTTAAGGATTGCTACGTTCCAAGAGTACGGTGAATGCAAGTCGGCGAATATGCCCCGCACGAAACAATGGCGACAGGAATACATTAAGTATGCATTGGATGATGGGACGCACGCGATGACGTGAACTGCCTCTCTTTGGCCTGCTATTTCAGCATTATGTTCCTCTCTGCTTTTGCAGCGCCATGATTTACGACTCGACTGCAATGGCAAGTTGCTACAGGCATCAGTTTCGCCTTCAGAATCCGCATGGGTGCTTCTTGGAAGCCTTGAAAAGGGTTCTTTAGTGAATGTTTTCATGTCAGGATTTGTTGTTTTGGTTGTCCATAGGGTGCATCATGAAAAGTCAAGATATGACGTCGATATTAGAATATCCTCAGGTTCGTGTATCTTAATATACGTATCATAGGATTGTCTCGATTTTGTCTAACTAAGTAATGGAGACTTGTGACTGGATGACTCTTCCCAGTTAACGGTCGCCTGCGATTGGTTACTCGGTTGCTTGCATCATATATGTTCTTTAATTCTTCGTCTTGATACCATTAATTTTCGAACTAGAAAACCGCGTAAAAGCGGTTCAAACATATATCTGCTTTGTGTCACCAGCTCATCAGTAGCCTGACAATGCAATAAATAGTCTGGTGGAAGGCTCCAGCCGCCCCCAGTAGACTGCCGGTGCCCATGTCTCATCGGTGCGGACTGGAGCGACTCCTCAACTGCCACTCGGCCTGGCTGAGGTCCACTGTGTGGCCCACAGCCGCGCCGGGCCATTCCGGCCGTGAAAGGAATGGTGGCCGGTCTGGTGGAAGGCCAGCCCGGCAGCGAGGTGTATTTTCAAAAGGCACTTCCTGGCTCCTGCCGGCCCCGCTTCGGTGTCATATTCTGCTGCGTAAGTTTAAAATGGGCAACTTCTGAAAGGCTGGTTGAGTTTTATTGTGACAAATCTAGACGAGATGGGGGAATACCAATCACCGCCAAAGCCACGCCAAAATGTGTGCTGTGAAAGAGCCGCTCTGGGCGTTCAGTGTGTCCACTACAGAAGGGTAGCGGAGTGGGCAGACAGGGCATCACGGGAGGCAGTGAGCTGAGAGGTGCTCTACTGCTCCAGACGCCAGAGGCCGACATTCAAATGCAAATACATCTCGGCTCGGCCGCCCGACTCCGTTTTAAATAGAAAACCTGTTCTGTCGCAGCGAGCTCACCACACTGCGAGGTGAAGTAAAGCAGCCGAGCACCGCTTCCGGTGCACATGGTGCCAGCTCTCCCTGTATCGGATAGGCACAGTAGGCAATGTGGCGTAAAAAAAGAAACACGAAAAGAAAAGTAACACTGTATGTATGCATAAAGCAGTCCACACACCTCCTTTGACCCGTTACCCCCACACCTTAGCTCCGTCTTTCTGGTGCAACTTACGGTCGCTGGAATTCCACTGTTGTATTCTGTGTAATATTTAGTTGGCGTTCTTACCACAAAGTGACCCAGAAGCAGTGCAGGAAGAGTGGTAGACACAATGCAATTGATAATGATCATTGATTGAATGCTTCTGAAAGAACACGCTTACATGAAACAACACGAATGCGTGGACTTCGCTCGAAACGGACAACATATTTTAACCAACTACTACTGGCCGCACGAAACTGTATGCCTTCTTTTAAAATTAGAGTCCCTAGATTGTTTTGAGGTTGTGAGTAGCTTGTTATCATAGCGACGATGTTTTTTTTATTACGCTTCACCGATGTGATATCTCCGCACCACTTTACCATTGCATCGTTTTACTTAATTGACAAGGTTGCTGAAGAATCATCTGCTGTGAAGGGGATGCGAGTGTAATGCAGAGTTATCGTCACAGGCGCAGCCAAAGGCGACCGGAAGTCCTCCCCCTTAGCAACGAAAAATGTACACTGGATCAAAGAAGAAGTTTTAAAGTTTTCACCACGTAAAACCATAAATTTTCGGCTAGCGAAGTGCGACGAAAGCGGTCTCTATTTCGTACCACCTTTTTCGTCGCGTTCCCTTTACGGGAACCCTGGCTGCGCCCCTAGTTATCGTTATCATCGTCAGTGGCCGGTCGTGTAACTATAATTGGGAAAGTCATGTTTGCCAATGAATGCTGTTGTCATACCTTAGGGCAATACACTACTTCGCTGATGTTGGGATTGCAATGCTTGCCGGACATAACATTCATATATCGGGCACAGTGTGGACACATGTATGCAGTAACGACCAGTTCGCTCTGAGCCTCCCCTGGTCGAATTATGTGAGGCTAAGCGAGGAAAAACGAAAGATGTATCGTTTTTCATCGTGAGATGAAAAACGATACATCTTTCGACAACCTCAAAGCCCCATGTATGATTCCACATTTCGGACAGCTGTGCATTGCACCAATTTCTTGCATTTGGTACAGCTCTGTACACAAAAAGGTAAAATAACTGTTCTCTAGTACCAATATTTATATACAAGCATACCTAGGTTCGCTTCTACATTATACCAAAGAAATGCCATGTTGAAAGTCCAGGTAAGTGCGTACTTACATCTTCCTGTAACATGCACCTTCGGGTGCACACATGTTGACATGTTGCACACATGTTGTGTGATGATGGATGACGTCACAGGTCAGGTCAAGAGGACAATGTGTAGTATGTTTGTGAAAACATCTTCTTACCTGTGCATCGCAATTGCTCGAATTGAGCTGGCTCCTGCAACACTCGACAGTCCGGATCACATCAGCCTGACGAGCGCAGACGTTTGTCTCCTGGATTCGTGGTCGGGTCAGGGGTCAGGGGTCAGGTGGAATGGCGTTGTTTAGCAATCATGGCGAAAGCCACCACCGCGTCCTGAAATTTAGCAATGACGCATTAATTATCGGAATTCTCGTAATACGAAATTATACTATCAACCATAGAAATCGCTCAGTATAGTAATGGGTTCGGCAAACCTCGAAATTCCCAATAAAAATTAGACCACCAAATACCATCGATGAGATGGGTGTTTTGCCGGCCTCCGCGAGACGTCAGGTGTACCATTGCTTGATCTGTCTAGCATGTGGAGTTCATCTTGCTGGTTGATGTGAAGCACGCATCCCAGATACAGTTCGGATCGGTACCTATGGCATAGAGCAATGCTGATCTCACTTAGAATGGCACATCGTATGCTAAGCGCTCCTACGTTTGACCTTCCATCAGATCAGAATTGATTTTTATTTTTAGTTGTGATAGGTAAGTGTTAAATTCAGTTGGATTCCACTGAAATCAAGAGACCGGTGATGACCTATGACGATGAGGTGTACGGGTAGTGTGCATTAAGTCTACACCAGTCTCATTGACCTGATGTACCACTGTGACCCATACTGATGACCTGATGTACCTATGTGACCCATACTTTGGCATGTACACATGCTGCAGCTCAGGCCTGCCAACCGAAGGTGTAACATCTATTTCAGAGCGGCGAAGCTGAAGCATAGGGAATGTCGGCACCTATACGACAACAATTAAGACACGAGTGTCTGCTCCAGGAAAAAAACAACGTACAGATAATAAAATATTTACTAATGAGCAGTTAGCCAAATAGCTGCCTTACGACCTAAGAAGAAATACTATGGAATCATAAATGTAGAATGTGAACAGAGCACATTTGAACGGATTGTTAGATTTACATCAGCGTAAATAGGTATTACATTGGTGTCCATTATCAGCGGTGGGGAACTGTCCAAGTGGTGCTGGCTTCATGCAAACACGGCACCAATGTCGCGACCGAGCGGCCACCAGTGGGCTCTTGTTGCAGGCTGAGGAGGGTGGTGCTGGCTTCATGCAAACACGGCGCCGATGTCGAGACCGAGCGGCCACCAGTGAGCCCTTGCTGCAGGCTGAGGAGGGTGGTGCTGGCTTCATGCAAACACGGCACCGATGTCGAGACCGAGCGGCCACCAGTGGGCCCTTTTGGGGCTAGCAACCGGCACGTGTGCGCGCCCCCCTTGCTGCAGGCTGAGGAGGGTGGTGCTGGCTTCATGCAAACACGGCACCGATGTCGAGACCGAGCGGCCACCAGTGCGCCCTTGTTGCAGGCTGAGCAGGGTGGCGTCATTTGCTGCGGTTGTATGACGCAGATTGCCGCCCATCTCACGTCACTACGACAACATGACTCAATCAGCCGGCACGCCCAGCCGCCACCACTTCGGGCACGTCTCGCACCCGTCCTGAAGTCGAGTCGGCCGTACCGTCGTCAACGCTACTCAGCAAGGTAAAACGAATGGGAAAATTCCTGCTGGTTCTCCCAGAGGATTAATTGGCTAGGCATGGTGGGCCGCGCCTTCCTTGGGACCGGACCATTTAAATGACATGTTTTCGTTAAAGGGCGGCGTTGGGCCGACCACAGGAGAGACTGGGTGTCGGCAGGTCATTCGACAACAAAAGCGAAAGTCGCCCCAAATTGCATGGACATGCAATTTGGATTTGGTGCAATATGATACGTTATGCGAACATAACTTGCCTAGAAATCGTCGCAATCGCTGAACGAGGAATAGCTGTGATATTGCAAGCACAGCTACACAGTTCAAGTCATGACAGTGAAACTCATACACCACTTATTTATATCAATTCCACTGACGCATCATGTACGAGGTGTTCCAGGTACATACGAGGTAAATGTACGCATCATGTACGAGGTGTTCCAGTACGAGGTGTTCCAATACGAGGCGCTATGAAGGGCGCTGGACAACTGGAAGTGAGACGTCAGCTGCAGGCACAGCATAGGGTACGGTTGTAGGCAGGGAGCGGTGCTGGCACCGTTGTCGGCAGGGAGCGGTACTGGTACCGTTGTCGGCAGGGAGCGGTGCTGGTACGGATGTCGGCAGGGAGCGGGGCTGGTACGGATGTCGGCAGGGAGCGGTGCTGGTACGGTTGTCGGCAGGGAGCGGTGCTGGTACGGTTGTCGGCAGGGAGCGGGGCTGGTACGGATGTCGGCAGGGAGCGGTACTGGTACCGTTGTCGGCAGGGAGCGGTGCTGGTACGGTTGTCGGCAGGGAGCGGTGCTGGTACCGTTGTCGGCAGGGAGCGGTGCTGGTACCGTTGTCGGCAGGGAGCGGTGCTGGTACGGTTGTCGGCAGGGAGCGGTGCTGGTACGGTTGTCGGCAGGGAGCGGTGCTGGTACGGTTGCAGCCACTATAGGTGATGAGGTGTGTGGGGGGGGGGGGGGTCACAGTGCCACCTATTGTGCAGTGGTGCGAAAACCACCGCCACAAACCCTTTCTTGAGGAAATAGTTCGGATACTATCTCAAAGAACATGATAATGTAAGTTTGGAAAATCAAAATCTAGGTCGGCTTAGAGCGGGTTAGGTCGGTCACTATTGTCGAGTTAGGTCCGGTTAGGTCGGTCACTATTGTCGGGTTAGGTCAGGTCATTCAAATGAATTTGCTCATGTATGCATGACAGGCTTCACCCTCTGACGCGCAACGAGGGATTCCAAACATTCCAATGGTTGTATTTGCAATGTCTGCGATTGTGCCAGAAGGTGCCGCAATTATTCTTCCTGCTGAGGACCATGTCGCCATGTAGGTCGAGTCGTTCAGTCATGTTGAAAGCCGTGCATTCAGTTACCCATTTCGTGATACATAAATTACTTAGTCAGCGAACAATAATAAATAGCTGTTTTACTTGCATGAGGCATCACACCGACGTAAACATTGCCGGCTTTCCAGTTAACATGGGCTTTACACCAGCCAACATCCGTACATATAGGTTTTAGCATTTATGCCATGGGAAGATTAGGGTTAGATTTCAACTAGCCTATTCCAGTGTACAGCAATAATTTCAAAGAAAGAAGTGCTGTGACCTTCATGCCGCATCCGAGGTCCGTCTTTGCTGGTCCATTACAAGTTGTAAGCAAATGGTGTCATTGCGGACAGGAGTGCACTTGATTGTGATTAATTTCAACTTGTTAATGTATGTCGGTTTTGCAAAACCAATTGCAATGACAAAAAAAATGTTGGGTTTCACCTCCAGAACTCAAAAACATTGATAATCCATCTTGAAAATTGTCAGTTTCCAACCGAGTTTTGTGATTAATTATCCAAATGGCAAGTAACAACTTAACTCAATGCAACCCATCTCACATTTGGATGTCTTCTTTCATATTCCATTTGCCCATATGTCCATATATGACAGGTTTCATGCCATTCTGCCAGATTATGTTAAATTAGCGTGAGCTTAGCGTGAGCTTAGCGTGAGCTTAGCGTGAGCTTAGCGTGAGCTTAGCGTGAGCTTAGCGTGAGCTTAGCGTGAGCTTAGCGTGAGCTTAGCGTGAGCTTAGCGTGAGCTTAGCGTGAGCTTAGCGTGAGCTTAGCGTGAGCTTAGCGTGAGCTTAGCGTGAGCTTAGCGTGAGCTTAGCGTGAGCTTAGCGTGAGCTTAGCGTGAGCTTAGCGTGAGCTTAGCGTGAGCTTAGCGTGAGCTTAGCGTGAGCTTAGCGTGAGCTTAGCGTGAGCTTAGCGTGAGCTTAGCGTGAGCTTAGCGTGAGCTTAGCGTGAGCTTAGCGTGAGCTTAGCGTGAGCTTAGCGTGAGCTTAGCGTGAGCTTAGCGTGAGCTTAGCGTGAGCTTAGCGTGAGCTTAGCGTGAGCTTAGCGTGAGCTTAGCGTGAGCTTAGCGTGAGCTTAGCGTGAGCTTAGCGTGAGCTTAGCGTGAGCTTAGCGTGAGCTTAGCGTGAGCTTAGCGTGAGCTTAGCGTGAGCTTAGCGTGAGCTTAGCGTGATCTTAGCGTGATCTTAGCGTGATCTTAGCGTGATCTTAGCGTGATCTTAGCGTGATCTTAGCGTGATCTTAGCGTGAGCTTAGCGTGAGCTTAGCGTGAGCATAGCGTGAGCATAGCGTGATCTTAGCGTGATCTTAGCGTGATCTTAGCGTGATCTTAGCGTGATCTTAGCGTGATCTTAGCGTGATCTTAGCGTGATCTTAGCGTAATCTTAGCGTGATCTTAGCGTGATCTTAGCGTGATCTTAGCGTGAGCTTAGCGAGAGCTTAGCGAGAGCTTAGCACATATTAGCTTAACACGCCCCCTGGAGGGCCTTTGAAAATTACGCGCACTGGAGGGGGGTGGATTCCGCCACGCCCCCCCCCCCCTAAGATATCGGCTCCTATTAAAGCTGGAGGAACGAAACTCGCAGGGTGGATGGGTACGGTAGTGAACTCTATTGTGTGCAAATTATATGACCTTAGGTCAATATCTTCAAGGTCAAATGAGGCCACATTTGTCAACATTTTCTTGTTTTGCATGGCTTGGCTTTTCATTGCTATGGATCGCTGTGATTGTGTTTAAATGCTCCAAAACGGGCATCAATGATGTTTTGGACATTACTAATGATGCAATACAGATGCTAGACCCGATATTTGACCTCAGGTCACCTATATAGCAGCACTTTATCAGGTCAGTTACCTGTTCCAGTCACCGGAACCGGGCCCGACTGCTCCGTCTGGCAGCTCGGCGCAATCGGCTTCGCGAAGAAAGGAGTGAAGTACATGAATAAAGTATGGAAACGCTTAGGTATACAATGACAAACAGTATTGCATTTATGACAACATTCCAGTGGACTAAGTTTGGTTCCATTAACCTGTCATAAACTTGACCTGACTTGACCTCGGTGGCCTAGCATGACCTTGAAACTATATAGCATATCAACATACATCAAACAAGTCGCTAGTGTTGCCAAGAACACTTCCTTTTGCGGACATACGGGAAGCGCATCAGCGCCGATTTTTGTGGTCTGGCGCTACGAAATTTTTTTACTTTAACGACCCCTAACTCCAAAAAAAAATCGCCGATTTCCCATTTTCGTGCTTTAAACGACGCGGCGGTCATTTCTAAGCAGGTACGCAAAAAATGCCGTATATCGACCGGTAAAATCTGGAGTTATGTACGAAAAACCGGTGGAGTGGGCGGATTTCGCCCCCCCCACCTCCAGTGCGCGTGTTAACATTGTTAGGATAGCTCACCGTAGGTGCAGATTTGATACTATTCGACCGAAAATCCGACGCAAATACGATGTTGTTTGCCCAGTCACACCGCATTGACGTTAAAAACCCAACCGATTCGTTCATTTTTTCTGTCGCATTGTTTCGGGCCTTTCAACCATTAGTGCTGCGCTATGCTCCACGTTTTCGTTTGGGCTTCTGGACTTTATTAAACAAACAATTGGTTGGTGCGTTGACCATGCGGAGTGTTTTCGTGACAGATGCTTTTTTGCCATTGGTTTATGAAACCCAAGTAGTATATTTTTTTCCATTGCAGTGAGTGGCCGAAATTTTTTACTATTTTTTTCCTTACGAATCTCGCCTCTAGACGCTTCCTCTTTGTCCTGACAAAAAGTACCACGTAGCCTGTAGCATTAATCACCCTGATGTCCGAAGCGAGGGCAACAATGCAGCAGTGAATGTAGCTAGCGCCTAGTTTCAGCTGTCACTGGTATGGGACATTTCGGTGGATGCCCAATGCCCCGACAGTTCACGGACATTGATAGCACCATAAATCCGGAGCTATCCATTGCTTGTTCGCTGTTGGACCTTATCTTGACTCGGCTCTAAAAATTTATGTCCCTCTTGTATCTTTCCGACCGTGTAAATGATTTCAAAGCGTGGGTTAAACGCGCTGGCGTTAGAGCGCACTAGAGATCAGTTGACGGTCGACAACCGGCCAGCAACGATCGCCGACCACTGGCCGGCCGCCCAGCAACCACCACCGACCACTGGCCGGCCACCCAGCAACCACCACCGACCACTGGCCGGCCACCCAGCAACCACCACCGACCACTGGCCGGCCACCCAGCAACCACCGCCGACCACTGGCCGGCCACCCAGCAACCACTGCCGACCACTGGCCGGCCACCCAGCAACCACCGCCGACCACTGGCCGGCCACCCAGCAACCACCGCCGACCACTGGCCGGCCACCCAGCAACCACCGCCGACCACTGGCCGGCCACCCAGCAACCACCACCGACCACTGGCCGGCCACCCAGCAACCACTGCCGACCACTGGCCGGCCACCCAGCAACCACCACCGACCACTGGCCGGCCACCCAGCAACCACTGCCGACCACTGGCCGGCCACCCAGCAACCACCGCCGACCACTGGCCGGCCACCCAGCAACCACCGCCGACCACTGGCCGGCCACCCAGCCTGAGCGGCCGCTGCTTGGCGGTACATTCGATTAGCGATCGGATAAAATGGGACGCGATGCAGATGGAAGGCGGGCTTTCGAGCATACCCGCCGCCCTACCTGATCCCATCCGCGGCCCTACCTGGTCTCTCCCGCGGTCTTACCTGGCCCCACCCTCCACCATACCTGAGCCCTCCCGCCGTCATACCTGACCCCTCTCGCCGCCATAACTGACCCCTCCAGCAGCCTTGCCATACACCACCCGCCGCCATACCTGACCCCTCACATCACCACGCCGTGCTACAATAGTCTACTACTGCGGCAATACAAGCTTCATTATGATACCAAGCATACATCTTATGCGCGTCAGCGCCTATCTCATGCTATAAGCCCAAATAGTTCCAATACATGAATTAGCTAATAAGCCAGGTCTCCATTCTCCCTTGCCCTGGCAGTGCCTGGTCACTAAGCGTGCTCATCGTTAGTGGTCGGGTGAGAGGGTCACGTGGTCGGGTGAGAGGGTCACGTGGTCGGGTGAGAGGGTCACGTGGTCGGGTGAGAGGGTCACGTGGCAACTGCCACCCGATAAGACTGGCGGCGGCGGGTCGTGTCGTGACATTGCCGACTGACGTCACACCGACGTTATCTGCTGCAGACACGGTCCCTCCACTACGTGTCGTGACATTGACGGCTGACGTCACACCGACGTTATCTGCTGCAGACACGGTCCCTCCACTACGTGTCGTGACATTGACGGCTGACGTCACACCGACGTTATCTGCTGCAGACACGGTCCCTCCACTACGTGTCGTGACATTGACGGCTGACGTCACACCGACGTTATCTGCTGCAGACACGGTCCCTCCACTACGTGTCGTGACATTGACGGCTGACGTCACACCGACGTTATCTGCTGCAGACACGGTCCCTCCACTACGTGTCATGACATTGACGGCTGACGTCACACCGACGGTACCTGCTGCGGACACGGTCCCTCCACTACGTGTCGTGACATTGACGGCTGACGTCACACCGACGTTACCTGCTGCAGACACGGTCCCTCCACTACGTGTCATGACATTGACGGCTGACGTCACACCGACGTTACCTGCTGCGGACACGGTCCCTCCACTACGTGTTGTGACATTGACGGCTGACGTCACACCGACGTTATCTGCTGCAGACACGGTCCCTCCACTACGTGTCGTGACATTGACGGCTGACGTCACACCGACGTTACCTGCTGCAGACACGGTCCCTCCACTACGTGTTGTGACATTGACGGCTGACGTCACACCGACGTTATCTGCTGCAGAGACGGCGATCCCTCCACTACGTGTCGTGACATTGACGGCTGACGTCACACCGACGTTATCTGCTGCAGACACGGTCTCTCCACTACGCATACAAATCATTATGGGCGCACCATACACAAGGTCAGCTCAAGTTCTGAGTGAGTTATCCTCCCCTCCCCCTCCCCCAGTCATCTGTGCTGAAGACGGCGCAGGACAAAAACGCAAGCAGCCGTAGCCGTGTAGATGTCAAACTTCACGGCTTCACGGGAGCTTCACGAACAGCCAACGGGTGACCGCTGGATGGTAGCCGGGTGGGTGGCCGTGGGGTGGCCGTGGGGTGACCATCGGGTGTCAATCAGGTGACAGTCGGGTGGGGGTCGGGGTGGCCGTCGGGGTGGCCGTGGGGTGTCTATCAGATGGCAGTCGGGTGGGGGTCGGGGTGGCCGTCGGGGTGGCCGTGGGATGTCTATCAGATGGCAGTAGGGTGGGGGTCGGGGTGGCCGTCGGGTGAGGGTCGAGGTGGCCGTCGGGGTCGGGGTGGCCACCGTGTGGCCGTTGAGTGGCCGTCGGGTGGCCGGTGAGTGGCCGCGGCCACAGATAGGCCGCAGATACCGAGCCGTCGTGTGTTGACCGTTGACCGGCGGCCAGTCGATGGTGAATGATGACCCGGTCGGCCGGTCGTGAGTCGAGCGGCGTTTTTGCGTCGGCTCGTCCGTGCCGGCCTGATTGCGCTCGACGGACTGGCCGAGCACTATCATTACGGCCGGCCCGCGGCTATCTGCGACCAGCTGACAGGGCCGGTACCGGCGCCGGCGCCGTCGCTGCTGCTCGAAACGAGACGAGACGAGACGTGCCGTCGCTCACCGAACGCCTGTTGCTAGCCTTCACACCACACGTGAGGTGGCCGCCTATCGCCAGCCTTCACACCACACGTGAGGTGGCCGCCTATCGCCAGCCTTCACACCACACGTGAGGTGGCCACTTGTCGCCAGCCTTTACACCACACGTGAGGTGGCCACCTGTCGCCAGCCTTCACACCACACGTGAGGTGGCCACCTGTCGCCAGCCTTCACACCATACGTGAGGTGGCCACCTGTCGCCAGCCTTCACACCAGACGTGAGGTGGCCACCGGTCGCCATTCCGACCATATTCGAAATAGAGTCACGTGAAGACATCACACTGCCTGTCACCAAGCAAATACAATGGTACGCCTTTGCATACCTTCGTTTAACGAGTGACCCCACCAGCCAGTAATCAGTAGCCAGCGACGTTTCCAAAGCGTCCGTGTCGGTGAATTCAACTGCACCTTGCAGTGGATGTATTTGGAATGCAACTCCGAACCAAACGCCACGACGTAGCGCAGGCTCATAATAATATCCACATCCTAACTGACGTCGTAGCTTATCCGACTAAGTAAGACAACGTGGATAACTGGTTAAATCACATCGAGCCTCCAAGGTCTGCACCAATCGCCATATTGAACAACCATGGCTTGCAAGAGCTTCAAAATGACTAATCGATGTTCTTAAAAGTAAAAATAATCGCTGAATTCGGATTCAAGCCGCAAAATCTACCATGGTCCTCGTTAGACCAAAACATCAAGTAACTTAAGTCGAGGTTACTGTGCCCGGATAACCTAAACAGAACCGGACCAAAGCGTGCATCAACTAAACCACGTGCAAAAATAATTACTAATAATGCCAAACAGCGGTCTTCTACCGGCACCGTCCCCCGGTGGCCTACTCCCCACGGCGGCGGTCCCCGTCACACTACACCCACCCGCGCCGTCCCCCGGTGGCCTACTCCCCACGGCGGCGGTCCCCGTCACACTACACCCACCCGCGCCGTCCCCCGGTGGCCTACTTCCCACGGCAGTGTTCCCCGTCACATTACACCCACCCGCGCCGTCCCCCGGTGGCCTACTCCCCACGGCGGCGGTCCCCGTCACACTACACCCACCCGCGCCGTCCCCCGGTGGCCTACTCCCCACGGCGGCGGTCCCCGTCACACTACACCCACCCGCGCCGTCCCCCGGTGGCCTACTTCCCACGGCAGTGGTCCCCGTCACATTACACCCACCCGCGCCGTCCCCCGGTGGCCTACTCCCCACGGCGGCGGTCCCCGTCACATTACACCCACCCGCGCCGTCCCCCGGTGGCCTACTCCCCACGGCGGCGGTACCCGTCACACTACACCCACCCGCGCCGTCCCCCGGTGGCCTACTCCCCACGGCGGCGGTCCCCGTCACACTACACCCACCCGCGCCGTCCCCCGGTGGCCTACTCCCCACGGCGGCGGTCCCCGTCACACTACACCCACCCGCGCCGTCCTCCGGTGGCCTACTTCCCACGGCAGTGTTCCCCGTCACATTACACCCACCCGCGCCGTCCCCCGGTGGCCTACTCCCCACGGCGGCGGTCCCCGTCACATTACACCCACCCGCGCCGTCCCCCGGTGGCCTACTCCCCACGGCGGCGGTACCCCGTCACACTACACCCACCCGCGCCGTCCCCCGGTGGCCTACTCCCCACGGCGGCGGTCCCCGTCACACTACACCCACCCGCGCCGTCCCCCGGTGGCCTACCCCCACGGCGGCGGTCCCCGTCACACTACACCCACCCGCGCCGTCCCCCCGGTGGCCTACTCCCCATGGCGGCGGTCCCCGTCACACTACACCCACCCGCGCCGTCCTCCGGTGGCCTACTCCCCATGGCGGCGGTCCCCGTCACACTACACCCACCCGCGCCGTCCCCCGGTGGCCTACTCCCCACGGCGGCGGTCCCCGTCACACTACACCCACCCGCGCCGTCCCCCGGTGGCCTACTCCCCACGGCGGCGGTCCCCGTCACACTACACCCACCCGCGCCGTCCCCCGGTGGCCTACTCCCCATGGCGGCGGTCCCCGTCACACTACACCCACCCGCGCCGTCCCCCGGTGGCCTACTCCCCATGGCGGCGGTCCCCGTCACACTACACCCACCTGCGCCGTCCTCCGGTGGCCTACTCCCCATGGCGGCGGTCCCCGTCACACTACACCCACCCGCGCCGTCCCCCGGTGGCCTACTCCCCACGGCGGCGGTCCCCGTCACACTACACCCACCCGCGCCGTCCCCCGGTGGCCTACTCCCCACGGCGGCGGTCCCCGTCACACTACACCCACCCGCGCCGTCCCCCGGTGGCCTACTCCCCACGGCGGCGGTTCCGCCAGTTCGCGAGAAAACCGCTTAGAAGGTGGCGCGTCAAGGATCATTTTTGAGCACCCAATAACTTATCCGGTCATCTATGATTCTTCCAGGCACCCAATAGCCAAGCCTGCCAATCGGGATTTGCATAGTTTTCCGAGGTGACTGACGCAGGCGTGTCTGTGATTCTCTCTGATTGTGCGGTTTGTTGGCTTCCTGCTCACTTGATGTCCTTCGCCATGTGATATCTTCTATCTGTCGATACTCTGACGTGACGCACTTTTGACCCACTTCGGTCTCTGTGAGTGGTCGGTATTAAATGCTGGTTTTGGCGCTGCTCATAGTCCCGAATTCGGTGTGCATATTGTTCCGTTAAATATGTGCGCCGCTCACCGAGCAGTGCTCAACGTTGACCATGCAACCACAATGGAAGATGCCAGCGAGGCGGTGTTTACCATGTAACCACAATTGAAGATGCCAGCGAGGCAGTGTTTACCATGTAACCACAATGGAAGATGCCAGTGAGACGGTGTTTACCATGTAGCCACAATGGAAGATGCCAGCGAGACGATGTTTACCATGTAACCACAATGGAAGATGCCAGCGAGACGGTGTTTACCATGTAACCACAATGGAAGATGCCAGCGAGACGGTGTTTACCATGTAACCACAATGGAAGATGCCAGCGAGACGGTGTTTACCATGTAACCACAATGGAAGATGCCAGCGAGACGGTGTTTACCATGTAACCACAACGGCCGATGCTAGCGGAACAATGGTTTGGCCACGGCCCGCGCCCGCCCAACGAACCTTTTGAAGTCCGCCAATGGTTGGCAAAGGTAGGGGGTACGAAATGGCGCTTTCTGTGCGCCGAAATTGCGGTGAAATTGCCGGTTGGAAGGACAGCGATCGATGAGGGGTCGGTACGAGGCCAGCTCACGTGCACATGTCCGACACTTCCAATTTGTATTCGGCGATGCGCGCGGGCAAACTGCAGCCAGTTTCCACACACCCGTGCTCACGTCCGGCTACAGCTGAACAGGACTTTCTCTGATTTCGACATAGCTGGACATGACTTTCTCAGGTCCGGCCACAGCTGAATGGGATGCTCTCAGATCTTGTCACAGCTGAATATGACTTTATCATGCACTGCCAAAGCCGAACAGGACTTTCACAGGTTCGACTAAAGTCGAGCAGGACGATCTCAGGTCCGACTAATGTTGAGCAGGACGATCTCAGGTTCTCCAACAGCTGAACAGATTATTATGAGGTCCTGTCGCAGCTGAACAGGACGCTCTCAGGTCCGATTGAGGCCGAGCGGAAGGTTCTGAGATCGATCTGAAATCAAACAGAACGTCCTTAGGCCAGGATGGAATCGACCAGGTTGGCTACAGATCACCTTGTCAAGAGAGAGAGAGAGAGAGAGAGAGAGAGAGAGAGAGAGAGAGAGAGAGAGAGAGAGGGAGAGAGAGAGAGAGAGAGAGAGAGAGAGAGAGAGAGAGAGAGAGAGAGAGAGAGAGAGAGAGAGAGAGAGAGAGAGAGAGAGAGAGAGAGAGAGAGAGAGAGAGAGAGAGAGAGAGAGAGAGAGAGAGAGAGAGAGAGAGAGAGAGAGAGAAGAAAGCATCTGCACTGAAACACGAACAAATCTTGGCATCCAATACGAAAAGTTTTTGTGTTCGGTTGCAACATTTCATTGCAATACGTACACCTGAGTGCTGCACCAACCAAGGTTAGCAGTAAGGTAGCCAGTAACCAGTAAGATAGCTAGTAACGTAACCTGAATGCTTAATCATATTTCACTTGTTGAATCTATCCACATCTCCACGGAGTTTTTGTACAATTTAGAGCCGCAGTGCAATGCAGTTCACTAACAATATCGTACGATCTCAAAAGACCTCCAATCAGGTATTTGGCTGGTCGATTTCCCATACAACATCTTATGTGAGATATTGTAACCCCAGAGTATTACATGTTACCTTCTCTACATGTACCGGCGCCGTGGATACGCCATGACAAATTAATAATGTGCAATATATTGTATAACGCTATCAATGCGCGACGCAAGATGGTCCTAATTTCGTGTTGTCATGCGATACCTTTCGTATTCGTGTGCCCCATGGAGGGACAATCGATGTGCGTTGGTTGCCGGTCAACATTGCAAATCATTGCAAACCTGACATCCGTTTGGAGATGCGGAGTGGGCCGTGCCGGCCCGCTGCTGTGGTGACAACGACGCGGCTCGGCCAGGTCAGAGGGGCCTTCGATGTTAGTCTGGAGATGCGGAGTGGGCCGTGCCGGGCTGCTGCTGTGGTGACAACGACGCGGCTCGGCCAGGTCAGAGGGGCCTTCCTTCGATGTTAGTCTGGAGATGCGCAGTGGGCCGTGCCGGGCTGCTGCTGTGGTGACAACGACGCGGCCCGGCCAGGTCAGAGGGGCCTTCGATGTTAGTCTGGAGATGCGGAGTGGGCCGTGCCGGGCTGCTGCTGTGGTGACAACGACGCGGCTCGGCCAGGTCAGAGGGGCCTTCGATGTTAGTCTGGAGATGCGGAGTGGGCCGTGCCGGGCTGCTGCTGTGGTGACAACGACGCGGCTCGGCCAGGTCAGAGGGGCCTTCGATGTTAGTCTCTCCGCAAGTCACGTCACAGGGCCGGAACAAACAGCTGAGGCGGCGCGGCCGGTGGTCGACAAGGCCACGTCATCGGCCGGCTGGCCGCGTCACCGGCCGGCTGACTGCTTCCACCGGGTGCGGCGGCGGCCGACTGTCGCCAAGCAGAGGTCAGTGCGCGCCGGCCGCATAAACAGCACTTACTGCGGTCACACGGGCAGGCAGTGGCAGAGGGCGTCGCCAGTAGAGCGGTAATGACGGAGTCGGACGGTACCGTCAGGAGAGCGGTAATGATGGAGTCGGACGGTACCGTCAGGAGAGCGGTAATGACGGAGTCGGACGGTACCGTCAGGAGAGCGGTAATGACGGAGTCGGACGGTACCGTCAGGAGAGCGGTAATGACGGAGTCGGCCGGTACCGCCAGTAGAGCGGTAATGACGGAGTCGGACGGTACCGTCAGGAGAGCGGTAATGACGGAGTCGGACTTTACCGCCAGAAGAGCGGTAATGATGGAGTCGGACGGTACCGTCAGGAGAGCGGTAATGACGGAGTCGGACGGTACCGCCAGAAGAGCGGTAATGATGGAGTCGGACGGTACCGTCAGGAGAGCGGTAATGACGGAGTCGGACGGTACCGCCAGTAGAGCGGTAATGACGGAGTCGGCCGGTACCGTCAGGAGAGCGGTAATGACGGAGTCGGACGGTACCGCCAGTAGAGCGGTAATGATGGAGTCGGACGGTACCGTCAGGAGAGCGGTAATGACGGAGTCGGACGGTACCGTCAGGAGAGCGGTAATGACGGAGTCGGACTTTACCGCCAGAAGAGCGGTAATGATGGAGTCGGACGGTACCGTCAGGAGAGCGGTAATGACGGAGTCGGACGGTACCGCCAGAAGAGCGGTAATGATGGAGTCGGACGGTACCGTCAGTAGAGCGGTAATGACGGAGTCGGACGGTACCGTCAGGAGAGCGGTAATGACGGAGTCGGACGGTACCGCCAGTAGAGCGGTAATGACGGAGGCGGCCGGTACCATCAGGAGAGCGTTAATGACGGAGTCGGACGGTACCGTCAGGAGAGCGGTAATGACGGAGTCCGACGGTACCGCTGCCGCACGTCGACGCCGTCGCTGCCTGGTGGGTGTCGCTGCCTGGTGCACCAGACCAGTGGACGGCCTCCATCCTGAGGGGTGGCGGCTGAGCTGATCCCGGCTCAGCGCTCTGAGCTCGGCGCTCTGGGCTCACAGCTATGGGCTTGCAGATCTGGGTTCACAGCTCTGAGCTCACAGCTTTGTGCTCATAGTGCTGGGCTCACAGCTCTGGGCCTACAGTTGTGTGCTCATAGTGCTGGGCTCACAGCTCTGGGCTTACAGTTTTGTGCTCATAGTGCTGGGCTCACAGCTCTGGGTTCAGGCCGGGCTCACCGATGTCCATTGATTCATATATTTTAGGCATATAAATCATACAAGCATCAATCATTCTACGAAGAATTCAACAGTAGTTTCCAGTAGCTGTCACGATATGAATACAATGGTGTCCTTACCAGGGAGGTCGAACGCTGAGCGGCCATCGTGAACAAGCAGAACAAACAAAAAACAAGCAGAACAAACAAAAAACAGCAACCTGTCAGCGGGACCGTCCAGCCCGGGGTGCTCTGTCAGCGGGACCGTCCAGCCCGGGGTGCTCTGAAGGTGCTATGAACATCGCAGCGATCTAGCCTATGCTCGTAGACATTCTGATTTAAACCGTTTAACTCGTCCACGTCTTAACCTACGTTACTCTATACCCGGCCATGCTTCCGAGTATTGACGACTTTATCCTGTCAGGTTTTTCAACAGCGCAGCAAATACGGCGACAAATATGAGCTTTGCAGCTGGTGTTTGCAGTTAAATCCTCTCTGCCTTTGTAAGATGGGATATAATAGGATATATTTTCGAGATCGTACAAAGCATGCGCTGTGGCACGTCGCAGATAACCTCACTGCAATTCTGGACTTATTGCAGCCACCCATTGGGCTGAGAACTAGCGTAAGATGAACCGAATGCAACTTTAAACCACTCTCAAATCTCCAGATATTTTCGCCACTCTGCCTCGCTCGTGAGTCACCCAACGAGACGCCTTGCCAGTTGCAGTTACCTCCAGCCCCAGCTTAATGGACACCAGGAAGCAAAACAAAAACGGAAAACTTATCAAATAGCAAACGGACTTATCAATGTCCAGTTAACTTGTCTTCATTAGGAAAATGGACACAGTCCATCAGTCCACAGTCCAGTAGAGGCGCAGCACCAGAGGGTCAGGCACGTGCTGCGCCTCTACACTTCTCCACACTCTTGTGGAGTCCAGTCGACAGTCCAGTAGAGGCGCAGCACCAGAGGGTCAGGCACGTGCTGCGTCTCTACACTTCTCCACACTCTTGTGGAGTCCAGTCGACAGTCCAGTAGAGGCGCAGCACCAGAGGGTCAGGCACGTGCTGCGCTCTACACTTCTCCACACTCTTGTGGAGTCCAGTCGACAAGGGGCAGCACCAGAGGGTCAGGCAGTGCCCTCACTTCTCCCCTCTTGTGGGTCAGTCGACAGTCCAGTAGAGGCGCAGCACCAGAGGGTCAGGCACGTGCTGCGTCTCTACACTTCTCCACACTCTTGTGGAGTCCAGTCGACAGTCCAGTAGAGGCGCAGCACCAGAGGGTCAGGCACGTGCCGCGCCTCTACACTTCTCCACACTCTTGTGGAGTCCAGTCGACAGTCCAGTAGAGGCGCAGCACCAGAGGGTCAGGCACGTGCCGCGCCTCTACACTTCTCCACACTCCTGCATCATCATCGGCAGGTACACGGCTGGTTAAAATAATCGGCTCAAAATAAGCGGGCGTTCGCAAGATCCGATGCGTTGTCAAGATAATTGAAGTAAGTCAAGGGCGTTGCATCGTATTTTTTCCTGATTGGGGCGGGGGTGGCAGTTAACGGGTTCGATGGTGCGGAAGGTTTTGTTGGCGGTCAGACTGCATTTCCCCCACTATAATTTTATCCCTCACCCATGTCGAAAACACAATGTAATTTGGCCACTTCACTTTTAAGTACATGCCAGTTTTTTTATTAGCGACGCTGAAAGTACCTCACATGGGATTCTAACTCCACAATTGACAAGAAGTAATACTCGTTTAATCTTCCATTCAATATTTTAGTCAGAACATCATGAAAAACAAAATCTTGCAGTTATATATATATATGCATATATATATGTATATATGTATATATATATATATATATATATATATATATATATATATATATATATATATATATATATATATATATATATATATATGTATATATATGCATATATATATATATATATATATATATATATATATATATATATATATATATATATATATATATATATACATGTAACATAAATCCCAATTTCTGACGTGACGTATTGGGATGTGTGGTGCGCAGCCGCCTGCGGCATCTCCAAGGCTAACGTTCCTCCTGAGTTATCGAGGCAGGCTAACTTCCCGCCAAAATACTAAAGGTCACGTGGCGACATATAGGTCGGCGACCCTTGCCAACGCTGCCGCCAGAAACAAGTTTGGCAAATATCCGCCTGACACTAGATGAATGGCGGACGAGCCGGTAAAATTGCGAGTGCGCGAGTGCGTTGAACCTGAGATCTGGCGTGCTGTGCGCAGCGCAGCAGCACAGCTGGGTCATTGATTTCTCAGTCGCAGTTTTAGCAGTTGCGTCGAAATGAAGATGTTGTAACTCAACGAGGAGGGAAATAATGTGATAGAGCTCTCGGCGAAATTGACGGTTCGCAGAGCTTCCGAACGAGCTGCTTTCGGTAGCCGCTATTCTGCCGAATATCATCTCCAGCAATTTGGTCAATGAAATCCGGAATATTTCAGAGAAGAAATGGCCCACAGACGACTTCACTATGCGTTCAATTATACATGTATCACCTTCAGGCCACCACTTTTGGAAATTGTACGAGCAGAGCTGTTGAAGTCTTCATTGAACTGGAGGCGGTCAGAATGAAAAGTTTATACATTTATCATATTCCGCCGAGGGCTGAGCGAGGTAATCCACCTGGGTTGTGGCAGCCGCCGTAGCCGCGGTACCTCTGGTAGCAAAATGTAATTGGGAGAGAGATGGGGAGGACGGGAGAGAGAAGGGCAGACATTGACCGGTACAAAAAGATGGAAGTGCATTCATCCGTGTATATGTATATGCACAACTTATATCATAAGTTATACATGTGTATATATATATATATATATATGTGTGTGTGTGTGTGTGTGTGTGTGTGTGTGTGTGTGTGTGTGTGTGTGTGCATGTGTGTGTGTGTGACAGAGAAGGCAGAATCTTCGGACAACGGAACAAACTTTATCTGGGAACTCCACACGTGTAGGAAATAACATACAGTGGCGGAGTCACTGCTTCACACCACTGTCATTTACAGAACACGACATCACCGGGCAGAACGGAGGCAGTTCGCCTCGGCCGCTGTCACCGGCGACCGGTGGCGGCTCGTCACGTCACGTGACCATGGCCGGGGAGTGGCGACCGCGCCGTTGCGCGTCACGGCTCCGGCCGGCTGACTCAGCCACGGATGGGCCAGCCGGCGGTCAAGTGCACGTGCACCGGCGGCCGAGTCACCGCGGAGCCGCCACTCACCCGCCTCTCACCACCGCCCGCCGCGAGCAATGAGGCGCCAGAACGTGGAGTGTGGGCACAGTCGTGGGGGAGGGGATGTTCAGGAGGACGAGTGGGTTGGCATGGGGAGCATTCATAACATCCATGGTTCATTTACTGCAAAAGTTAATCACCTTCAAAGCTCACAACCTTGAAGTTTGTGGATGATAACCTCAAAATCGAAATGATCTCCAAAACGGCCTTGGATAGGCTACGATCGCAAACTCGAAGGTTCATGATCTCCAACAGTCACAACGTTCAAAACGTCCCTCAAAGGGAGCGTTCATAATCTCCAAAGTTGATAACCTTCAAG
Source organism: Ashinkailepas kermadecensis (assembly GCA_034440615.1). Taxonomy (NCBI): domain Eukaryota; kingdom Metazoa; phylum Arthropoda; class Thecostraca; family Neolepadidae; genus Ashinkailepas; species Ashinkailepas kermadecensis. The sequence continues at coordinate 479,641 of JAOTOM010005142.1, read as the reverse complement.
GATCACATTCGGACCCTGATCATAACCTTGATCAAAGCCCGAACATTCGGTTCGGGGTGTAAGACTATCGTGCCAATGTCCCGACAAAAAAATGAACCCTGGACCCGAAGAATCACTCCGGGTCCGGGAAAAGCTACTCGTGCTCCAAAATATTCTGAACAAGTCCCGAAAAAAACGCGCGAGCCCAGAAGACTCCCGTCGGGCTCTCGAATCTCGCACCTAGGATGGACCAAATCGTGCCGGAGCCCACACAAATCGCGCTGGGACCAAAAAGTTGCGTTCAGGGCCCAAGTAAGCACAGCAGAACTCTAAAAGCATATCGGGAAGCAACACTGACCGGAAGCCTCAAAGAACCACAGTTTCTAGCAAAGACCTTAAAATATGTCCTGGGGCCCTAAGTAAACACGTCAGAAGCCCCCCAATACGCACTGGAGAATTTCAAAACGCTCCAAGGACCACAAAACATACCGCAGCCGCAACGACAGCAGGAGAACCTCCAAAACCTCCAACAGCATATAAATAAAAAGACGAGCTACATCGAAACTCGCATTGGTGTTCGGATTTCTTGTCCGCTAGAAATTGTAGAAAGAAGAGAAATACTCTTAGAATTGAAGTCATCAAATTTTCCAAGCAAAGACTCCGAAGCAGTGCATGACGTGAAATGTCGCACAAGAATATTATATATGACAGCATTTAGCGAAATTAAGCCGGTCTAGTAGAAAACGCAGAATCGCACGCAGTGTGGAGAATGTGTCAAATGTGCAAGGCAGGTGTACACGAACGTTTTGCACGAATGTTAGCGTGATTCCCAAGGGCGTTGTAGACTGAATGCGTAAAATTGGAGAAATCTGAAAATTGGAAATCTTAACTTTCATAAAACTTTAGGTGATTTGTGCAGGCGTAATTTGGGCAATGTGAAAGATCGCATCAAAGGATACAAGAACAAATTTGAACAGCTAGGAAGCGGTTAAACTCAGGAGACAGAAACGATGGCGGCAGGATGGGGCCCCTCCATAGGAAAGCCAAGTTGTCACTAATTATCCAAATACAACATAAAATGAAACCATAGTGAAACCTTTGAAAACGTAGTGGTCGACATCCGGTGACATTTTAACAAATGGGGTAGGTGGGCCCCCTTCAAATCCGCTCTTCTCCCCTCCCCGGACGCAAATCCTAGGCACGCCACTGGGTGAGGCTAATGAACACCTGGATTTTATAAAATGTAACGCTAGTCCTGATGGGGACGCATGAAAAATATCTGTCCATAATTTTCCGAAGAGTTTGGGAGCTCTCCTATTGGGTGGTCGCCATAAGTTGCAAAATTTCGTAGTTTGAAAATAAAGTGACACATACAAATTAACTTTCATTTTGAGGATAGCTAGGCTTTTTCGTACTTTTCCTAATCAATATTATGTGTGCGTTTCTGCACAATAGTGTGCAAAAGTTCCCTTTTGATGCACCCAAGATACCCTTTCCAGGAATTTCGGGTGCCTTTTTGTCACTGTGCCCCCCCCCTTCTCCAGTACAAAAATCGAACAAAATGTACTGGTACAGGGTGTCGTTGCCCATAAGTTTGGGATGGTTCCAGATACCCCAACTTTTTTAGCCACCCCATTAAGGATTAGAGCCATCCCAATGGTTATAAAACCCAAAAACAAGAAGCATTAGAACAAAGTGCACATCGCAAGATGTCCAGATATGAACAATCATAATTATCTTGCCTATGGGTCTCCTGTGCAGTGTACATGTATCTGGATCCTCTTACTTGGTAATCCATCAACTTCTGTTTTGATATCATTACTGGACTGGTACCTCTGCTATCATTGCCATGGCGATTGCCAACAAGAGGCACACCAATACAAAAAAAAAATTGCTGAACTGTCTCTGACAGCCAGACATGAACAGCTTACACATCTGTTCACACCATTAAGTTGTGCACTCAATTAGCGACTCGGAGGAACAATGTTGACGATCATGCTTGCGTGTGCTATATTTTGGAGGAAAAAATATTTCGGATAAGATATTGGAAAACTACCATTGTTAAGTATATTCAGAGTCCGAAGAACCTATTCACCCGCAGTGATCAAGTTAAGCTGCATTTTAAAAAAAGAAGAAAACACATCGGTATGCGCAACAAGAGGCATGCTGGGAACTGCAAAGGAAAGAACAGGGTCTTTCTGTTAGGGCTGGACATTTGATACCATAATAACATTCATATTTGGCGCACTCGGTATCTGTCGCAGTCAAGCATAATTAACGTTATATACGATCAATACATGACATCTTCCGTGTGTATGTGCTTAGTACGAATTTTCCAGATTCCCGTCCACATGCATCGCACCATATAACTTCAAACATTTGAACCATCCGAATCATTTTCATAAATCGACGCCCCTGCTGCCTTATCAAATGCAAAGAGAAATGGAGAAAAGGTTGCATAAATTGCACAAACAGCGCATCGGTGTACCATTATCGCCGTGTTATATTGACACCTCGTGGCAAAGTTGAATTCGCCGCCCCTGTGTCGCATGTCACATATAGTACACATATTTGGGTGTTCAAGGTAACGGTGAGTGCGAGGATTAACCCTTTGTCAATTTCGGGTCCCATAACTTTTTTTGTTTTGCACTTGAGACCGGTATGGCAAGCAATCATACAACGAGCACAAAAGTTGCCGGTGGTGAGACGCCCAGACATGTTTTTACAGCGCCGAGGTGCAGCTGGGAGTCCGGCTTTTGAAATGCGGCCAATTTCCGGTCATGGCAACTGGACGACTTTTTGGTGAGGCTCTGACCAGCCGCTCACCTTACCCCACAAACTGGAACTGGAAAACTCAGCTGCGATTTTCACCGCCTGGGGCATTACTAACTCCTCCAGCATACAATTGTTGAGCTATTTTTGAGGTTATGATCTTTGGAGGTTACGAACTTTGGAGGGTATTGACGCTCCATTTGAGGGCAATCTTGGATGTTGTGAACGTTGGAGGTTTTGAACCATGGAGTTTGTGATCGCACCCTATCCAGGCAGTTTTATACTTTGTTTTGCTTTTTGGAAGATATGATCCTTGGAGATTGTTCGCTTTGGAGGTTATGAACTTTGGAAGTAAATTAACCTTGGATGTTATGATACGGCCCCACACTATCTCAACCAGTGGCGAAATCGCCAGCAGATGCAAGCCTCCTAGGATGCTCCCTCCACCGTGAATCTGGGTGTTTCGAGGCTTTTGGAAGAAAGCCAAATAGACAAAACATCAAACAAAACTTCCCCCGGGTTGATGTTAGCAAGGGTAAGTTGAAATAGGTCACTGTGAGGAATGGGGCACCCACATGGAGCCTGGACAGGAAAGGTCCGTGTCGGTTATTTCGGTAAGGACATTTATCTGTGTGATGTGAGTCGTGGGTTTGTGCGAAGACCATTCCAGGAGCACAACGGTTTGAATAGTAATGGAGCATGGGCGAGGATAGGAAACAGATAAGAACGAGAATAGGATGTTTTAGGCACTAATCCCTATTCCTATCAATTCGCTAACTCACAGGTGGCACGCACACTACGGAAATGCTATGTTGAACATTCTAGGCGCGTATCTGTGATGGTTTTTACTATAAGAAAAATAATGCAACGTGAAAATACTCGATTGCTTACGAAATTTTTACCTATTCATCGATAAGCTGACCGGGGAGGTCAGCCATTAATCCACAGTATGAAAAATGGGGATCAATCGCCAGATATGGCCACGAACAACACGCTGGTGTTGTTGGTGTCGCTGGTGCTCTTCTCCAGCGGTTCAGCAACACCACACCCTGCATTGGGAAGGTGACGAAATGTCGTGTACGTCTGAGGTTAATCCTGCCGAAAGTAAACAACCTCTGCCTATTGCACAATTTCCAGGGATTTAAATCGGTATATTCATAAAGTCATAATGTCATCAAGTGTTAAGGCTTGATGAGAGTCACAGTGGCCAATCTGGGCTAAACCTATAAAGGAAAGACACCAGAAGAAAGGACATCGTCTCACCCCAATCAATACCATGCGCAGATTCCCCCCCTCAGAAAAACATTCACCATTCACTTGATATGGCAAACACTCTATTCAACTCCCAAACCCCACCACCAATTTTCAAACTCCTCCACCCATGTTTTCTGACACTGGTTTGCATTTTATCATAACTTACGTATATCGAACGTTAGAGGAGGAGGGCTGCGAAGAACCCCGTCCCCCCCTTCCCCGGCCCGGCGAAGGTGGATTTGCTGGTCGGTCAGGCGAAGGTTAAGTACAGTAAAGAGATGGAATAATCGGTACTGGAGCTTTTCAAGATGATGATGCCGTGTTAGAGCAATGGCGGTTGCGTACGGTAGCAAGTCAATTTGTTGTTTTGCATCCATTCGCATCGTAAGCATTGGGGAAAAATGGTTGTTTTGTTACGGTGTTCCTGAACGACCATTTCAGTCTACTGATGTCATAATTATTTGATGAATTTAAGAGAACTGCTGAATCTCTGTTTTTTCCAGGCTTTCCATTTCCGCTCCCTTCTGCGCTGTTTTTTCTTCACCATAGCCAACGAAAATATTGTTTTTTAAAGCCGATATTGTCGATCGATGATGCCTTTAGTGGCACGACGCTACCGTAGATGATAATCGCGGTCGCCGGCTGCAGGCAGGAGGCCGTGTTGTGCCTGCCGCTGCCCGGGGGCATCAGGTCATAGTGTAGCCGTCACGACCCGAGGACATTAACCCGCGAACTGCTGGTTGTGGATCGGACCTCTTCGTCTGTAGAGGATGGGGGAGGGGGAGACGTACTACTTTCTGACGCTCGATCTAGGTAACGTTGGAAGCTGTGGTTTTCGTCATTGGATAGCGGAGTTCTTCTGCTCCATATAATAGCCATCTCCAATATTCTACTTCTTATAGTTTCTCGACCTCTACCTCTCCCCCCCCTCAACTCCAGCTCGCGTGTTTTGTGCTCCGACCGCCCAGGTTTCTTTTTTGTTTTGTTTAGGTTTTGGTGGTATAACTCGCAAACTAAGCGAGTAAGCTGAAATCTCAGGACATATTCCAGACACAGAATGAAGAAAGCTCTCGATGAATATTGATACAACTTGGACATAGATCGTACTGGACATAGATCGTACTGGACATAGATCGTACTGGTAGCTTTCGATCCGTTGAGTTAAATGTCGTTATTGACATACGAGCTGTGCGCGGAGTGTTATATCACAGTGTTAATTGCTTCGCTAGCGTAGCCCCGTTAGCGACAATTGTGTACCCATTATAATCTCAACTTTTATTTAGCGAACCTGCGGCCTACCTGTTCTGGTGAATAGTATCTATATCGCCCCTCTGAAACAGTCCTTCCGAGAGGAACTTGTGACACCTTGTCTTGAAACGACAGACTCGCGAAGTAAGGCTTCCAATTTGACCACACTTACATCAGTGAGCTGTCTCTCTCTCTCTCTCTCTCTCTCTCTCTCTCTCTCTCTCTCTCTCTCTCTCTCTCTCTCTCTCTCTCTCTCTCCCCCCATATATATATATATATATATATATATATATATATATATATATATATATATATATATATATATATATATATATATATATATATATATATATATATATATATATATATATATATATATATATATATATATATATATATATATATATATATATATATATATATATATATATATATATATATATATATATATATATATATATATATATATATATATATATATATATATATATATATATATATATATATATATATATATATATATATTTATTTAAAAAAATTATATATATATTTATATATATATATATATATATATATATATATATAATATATATATATATAATATATATATATATATATATATATATATATATATATATATATATATATATATATATATATATATATATATATATATATATATATATATATATATATATATATATATATATATATATATATATATATATATATATATATATATATATATATATATATATATATATATATATATATATATATATATATATATATATATATATATATATATATATATATATATATATATATATATATATATATATATATATATATATATATATATATATATATATATATATATATATATATATATATATATATATATATATATCTCTCTCTCCTCTCTGTTTTCAGAAGCCTGAGGTGCCGAGCTGAATATGTTGTAATAGTGTAAGGTGTTGTCAGCATGCTCCTATTCGTCTCTCCGAGCTACTGTGCCAACGGCCTGGTTGGTACCGGCAGGGCGTGCAACATCAATCCCATATATTTCACCGTGAACGTATTGCATTGCAGTGGTACAAGCTCGCTGGCCGACCACGCTCAGTGCTAAGGGGGCACATAAAGTAGCGTGGACGAGGAGAGGCCGTGATGAACGACCCTTCATATCGGCAGCTGCCCCACTGATCAACGTATGCGCACCACGGCACAGCTCCAGTGCTGACCGGTTGGCACGGCATCGCTGCATCGGAGGCAGCGATGACCTGTGCACTGTGCAGCCCACCAATCACTCAGTACCCTAGCCTGTGCGTGTAATTGTGAGCTATGCCCTGCGGCAGTAGCACAGACACTTCTTGCCCACATTGCATGCCACATTAGTCATTGGCTTTCATAGCCAGCTGCCGGCTATCCAGGACATCGTCGCATTGACCGCTCCAACTCTTAGTCATTAGTGGCTCGCCGGAACGATGTGTATGCAACTATTCACCCTCTAATTGGCTCGCCATGGCTGTTCCAAATAAACAAGTTCAATTTGTGCTCCTTGTTAGATTGAATACCCCGACTGGCTTGGTGGCCGTGCTACCGACTTCTAACTAACACCGCCGACAGTAGAGCGGGCTGCTGGCGGCCCTCACGTCGTCGCCGTGGGGCATTGACCAGGTCACCACTTCGCTACATGGTCCGTGCATGTGTAATTGTGTGGTGTTCATGCATGTGTAATGCGTACCTGCTGAGGAAGTTGAGGTCATATTCATGGTTGGTCGCACGGTATGCGGGAAAATTGCGTGTTCAGTTATGCCACCAACATTTTCAGACGTCCCCGTCCGTATGTTTCATAGGTTGCTGTTCTTTTACAATGCTTTAAGAGGATTTTGTGATTGCGAACTTCGATACGTCACTGTCACTTCGATACGTCACTGTGCTGACTGCAGCACAGAACTGAACTGACTGAACTGAACTGAACTGAACTGACTGCAGACCGCTGCGTGACTTCAGATTTGATCCCGCTTCTTGAAGGCATCACCAACATTTTATAAGAACACAGTCACAACATCACAGACCACAGTTCACAGGCACCAGAGCTGCTACGATAGATAAATGTCCCTGGGAATGACACCACTCTCACTTCGGTATATACCTGCAACGGCTCACGAAGCACCAGCGCATCGCTCCTCCAGTTGCCACACCTCTCACGAAGGTCACAACATGAAGGTCTTTGCTCCCATGCCTCAGTTGAACGTCCCTGCACAGCAGCTCACCGCACTCGTATCGCAAGTCATTGGTTCTGGAGGACGCCATCCTCATACCAGAAGTCACCATTTCCATAACAGATGTGATTCCCCTACATGTACACCGCACGTAAGCCGTTTAGTACTTGGAACCACAGCCATGGACGTCACCACTACCATAACAGATGTGATCCCCCCTACATGTACCCAGCACGTAGGCCGTGTAGAAATCGGAACCACAGGCATGGACGTCACCACACCACTACCATAACAGGAACCACAGGCATGGACGTCACCACACCACTACCATAACAGGAACCACAGGCATGGACGTCACCACACCACTACCATAACAGGAACCACAGGCATGGACGTCACCACACCACTACCATAACAGGAACCACAGGCATGGACGTCACCACACCACTACCATAACAGGAACCACAGGCATGGACGTCACCACACCACTACCATAACAGTAACCACAGGCATGGACGTCACCACACCACTACCATAACAGGAACCACAGGCATGGACGTCACCACACCACTACCATAACAGGAACCACAGGCATGGACGTCACCCACACCACTACCATAACAGGAACCACAGGCATGGACGTCACCACACCACTACCATAACAGGAACCACAGGCATGGACCCACCACACCACTACCATAACAGGAACCACAGGCATGGACGTCACCACACCACTACCATAACAGTAACCACAGGCATGGACGTCACCACACCACTACCATAACAGGAACCACAGGCATGGACGTCACCACACCACTACCATAACAGGAACCACAGGCATGGACGTCACCACACCACTACCATAACAGGACCACCACACCACTACCATAACAGGAACCAAGCATGGACGTCACCACACCACTACCATAACAGTAACCACAGGCATGGACGTCACCACACCACTACCATAACAGGAACCACAGGCATGGACGTCACCACACCACTACCATAACAGTAACCACAGGCATGGACGTCACCACACCACTACCATAACAGGAACCACAGGCATGGACGTCACCACACCACTACCATAACAGGAACCACAGGCATGGACGTCACCACACCACTACCATAACAGTAACCACAGGCATGGACGTCACCACACCACTACCATAACAGGAACCACAGGCATGGACGTCACCACACCACTACCATAACAGGAACCACAGGCATGGACGTCACCACACCACTACCATAACAGGAACCACAGGCATGGACGTCACCACACCACTACCATAACAGGAAACCACAGGCATGGACGTCACCACACCACTACCATAACAGGAACCACAGGCATGGACGTCACCACACCACTACCATAACAGGAACCACAGGCATGGACGTCACCACACCACTACCATAACAGGAACCACAGGCATGGACGTCACCACACCACTACCATAACAGGAACCACAGGCATGGACGTCACCACACCACTACCATAACAGGAACCACAGGCATGGACGTCCCAAACAACGCACACCACACCACTACCATAACAGTAACCACAGGCATGGACGTCACCACACCACTACCATAACAGGAACCACAGGCATGGACGTCACCACACCACTACCATAACAGGAACCACAGGCATGGACGTCACCACACCACTACCATAACAGGAACCACAGGCATGGACGTCACCACACCACTACCATAAGCAAACCACAGGCATGGACGTCACCACACCACTACCATAACAGGAACCACAGGCATGGACGTCACCACACCACTACCATAACAGGAACCACAGGCATGGACGTCACCACACCACTACCATAACAGGAACCACAGGCATGGACGTCACCACACCACTACCATAACAGGAACCACAGGCATGGACGTCACCACACCACTACCATAACAGGAACCACAGGCATGGACGTCACCACACCACTACCATAACAGGAACCACAGGCATGGACGTCACCACACCACTACCATAACAGGAACCACAGGCATGGACGTCACCACACCACTACCATAACAGGAACCACAGGCATGGACGTCACCACACCACTACCATAACAGGAACCACAGGCATGGACGTCACCACACCACTACCATAACAGGAACCACAGGCATGGACGTCACCACACCACTACCATAACAGGAACCACAGGCATGGACGTCACCACACCACTACCATAACAGGAACCACAGGCATGGACGTCACCACACCACTACCATAACAGGAACCACAGGCATGGACGTCACCACACCACTACCATAACAGGAACCACAGGCATGGACGTCACCACACCACTACCATAACAGGAACCACAGGCATGGACGTCACCACACCACTACCATAACAGGAACCACAGGCATGGACGTCACCACACCACTACCATAACAGGAACCACAGGCATGGACGTCACCACACCACTACCATAACAGGAACCACAGGCATGGACGTCACCACACCACTACCATAACAGGAACCACAGGCATGGACGTCACCACACCACTACCATAACAGGAACCACAGGCATGGACGTCACCACACCACTACCATAACAGGAACCACAGGCATGGACGTCACCACACCACTACCATAACAGGAACCACAGGCATGGACGTCACCACACCACTACCATAACAGGAACCACAGGCATGGACGTCACCACACCACTACCATAACAGGAACCACAGGCATGGACGTCACCACACCACTACCATAACAGGAACCACAGGCATGGACGTCACCACACCACTACCATAACAGGAACCACAGGCATGGACGTCACCACACCACTACCATAACAGGAACCACAGGCATGGACGTCACCACACCACTACCATAACAGGAACCACAGGCATGGACGTCACCACACCACTACCATAACAGGAACCACAGGCATGGACGTCACCACACCACTACCATAACAGGAACCACAGGCATGGACGTCACCACACCACTACCATAACAGGAACCACAGGCATGGACGTCACCACACCACTACCATAACAGTAACCACAGGCATGGACGTCACCACACCACTACCATAACAGGAACCACAGGCATGGACGTCACCACACCACTACCATAACAGGAACCACAGGCATGGACGTCACCACCACTACCATAACAGGAACCACAGGCATGGACGTCACCACACCACTACCATAACAGGAACCACAGGCATGGACGTCACCACACCACTACCATAACAGGAACCACAGGCATGGACGTCACCACACCACTACCATAACAGGAACCACAGGCATGGACGTCACCACACCACTACCATAACAGGAACCACAGGCATGGACGTCACCACACCACTACCATAACAGGAACCACAGGCATGGACGTCACCACACCACTACCATAACAGGAACCACAGGCATGGACGTCACCACACCACTACCATAACAGGAACCACAGGCATGGACGTCACCACACCACTACCATAACAGGAACCACAGGCATGGACGTCACCACACCACTACCATAACAGGAACACAATGGACGTCACCACACCACTACCATAACAGGAACCACAGGCATGGACGTCACCACACCACTACCATAACAGGAACCACAGGCATGGACGTCACCACACCACTACCATAACAGGAGCCACAGGCATGGACGTCACCACACCACTACCATAACAGGAACCACAGGCATGGACGTCACCACACCACTACCATAACAGGAACCACAGGCATGGACGTCACCACACCACTACCATAACAGGAACCACAGGCATGGACGTCACCACACCACTACCATAACAGGAACCACAGGCATGGACGTCACCACACCACTACCATAACAGGAACCACAGGCATGGACGTCACCACACCACTACCATAACAGGAACCACAGGCATGGACGTCACCACACCACTACCATAACAGGAACCACAGGCATGGACGTCACCACACCACTACCATAACAGGAACCACAGGCATGGACGTCACCACACCACCTACCATAACAGGAACCACAGGCATGGACGTCACCACACCACTACCATAACAGGAACCACAGGCATGGACGTCACCACACCACTACCATAACAGGAACCACAGGCATGGACGTCACCACACCACTACCATAACAGGAACCACAGGCATGGACGTCACCACACCACTACCATAACAGGAACCACAGGCATGGACGTCACCACACCACTACCATAACAGGAGCCACAGGCATGGACGTCACCACACCACTACCATAACAGGAACCACAGGCATGGACGTCACCACACCACTACCATAACAGGAACCACAGGCATGGACGTCAACACCACACCACTAACAGTAACGACACAGGCATGGACGTCACCACACCACTACCATAACAGGAACCACAGGCATGGACGTCACCACACCACTACCATAACAGGAACCACAGGCATGGACGTCACCACACCACTACCATAACAGGAACCACAGGCATGGACGTCACCACACCACTACCATAACAGGAACCACAGGCATGGACGTCACCACACCACTACCATAACAGGAACCACAGGCATGGACGTCACCACACCACTACCATAACAGGAACCACAGGCATGGACGTCACCACACCACTACCATAACAGGAACCACAGGCATGGACGTCACCACACCACTACCATAACAGGAACCACAGGCATGGACGTCACCACACCACTACCATAACAGGAACCACAGGCATGGACGTCACCACACCACTACCATAACAGGAACCACAGGCATGGACGTCACCACACCACTACCATAACAGGAACCACAGGCATGGACGTCACCACACCACTACCATAACAGGAACCACAGGCATGGACGTCACCACACCACTACCATAACAGGAACCACAGGCATGGACGTCACCACACCACTACCATAACAGTAACCACAGGCATGGACGTCACCACACCACTACCATAACAGGAACCACAGGCATGGACGTCACCACACCACTACCATAACAGGAACCACAGGCATGGACGTCACCACACCACTACCATAACAGGAACCACAGGCATGGACGTCACCACACCACTACCATAACAGGAACCACAGGCATGGACGTCACCACACCACTACCATAACAGGAACCACAGGCATGGACGTCACCACACCACTACCATAACAGGAACCACAGGCATGGACGTCACCACACCACTACCATAACAGGAACCACAGGCATGGACGTCACCACACCACTACCATAACAGGAACCACAGGCATGGACGTCACCACACCACTACCATAACAAAGAACCACAGGCATGGACGTCACCACACCACTACCATAACAGGAACCACAGGCATGGACGTCACCACACCACTACCATAACAGGAACCACAGGCATGGACGTCACCACACCACTACCATAACAGTAACCACAGGCATGGACGTCACCACACCACTACCATAACAGGAACCACAGGCATGGACGTCACCACACCACTACCATAACAGGAACCACAGGCATGGACGTCACCACACCACTACCATAACAGGAACCACAGGCATGGACGTCACCACACCACTACCATAACAGGAACCACAGGCATGGACGTCACCACACCACTACCATAACAGGAACCACAGGCATGGACGTCACCACACCACTACCATAACAGGAACCACAGGCATGGACGTCACCACACCACTACCATAACAGGAACCACAGGCATGGACGTCACCACACCACTACCATAACAGGAACCACAGGCATGGACGTCACCACACCACTACCATAACAGGACATGGACGTCACCACACCACTACCATAACAGGAACCACAGGCATGGACGTCACCACACCACTACCATAACAGGAACCACAGGCATGGACGTCACCACACCACTACCATAACAGGAACCACAGGCATGGACGTCACCACACCACTACCATAACAGGAGCCACAGGCATGGACGTCACCACACCACTACCATAACAGGAACCACAGGCATGGACGTCACCACACCACTACCATAACAGGAACCACAGGCATGGACGTCACCACACCACTACCATAACAGGAACCACAGGCATGGACGTCACCACACCACTACCATAACAGGAACCACAGGCATGGACGTCACCACACCACTACCATAACAGGAACCACAGGCATGGACGTCACCACACCACTACCATAACAGGAACCACAGGCATGGACGTCACCACACCACTACCATAACAGGAACCACAGGCATGGACGTCACCACACCACTACCATAACAGGAACCACAGGCATGGACGTCACCACACCACTACCATAACAGGAACCACAGGCATGGACGTCACCACACCACTACCATAACAGGAACCACAGGCATGGACGTCACCACACCACTACCATAACAGGAACCACAGGCATGGACGTCACCACACCACTACCATAACAGGAACCACAGGCATGGACGTCACCACACCACTACCATAACAGGAACCACAGGCATGGACGTCACCACACCACTACCATAACAGGAACCACAGGCATGGACGTCACCACACCACTACCATAACAGGAACCACAGGCATGGACGTCACCACACCACTACCATAACAGGAACCACAGGCATGGACGTCACCACACCACTACCATAACAGGAACCACAGGCATGGACGTCACCACACCACTACCATAACAGGAACCACAGGCATGGACGTCACCACACCACTACCATAACAGGAACCACAGGCATGGACGTCACCACACCACTACCATAACAGGAACCACAGGCATGGACGTCACCACACCACTACCATAACAGGAACCACAGGCATGGACGTCACCACACCACTACCATAACAGGAACCACAGGCATGGACGTCACCACACCACTACCATAACAGGAACCACAGGCATGGACGTCACCACACCACTACCATAACAGGAACCACAGGCATGGACGTCACCACACCACTACCATAACAGGAACCACAGGCATGGACGTCACCACACCACTACCATAACAGGAACCACAACCACTACCATAACAGGAACCACAGGCATGGACGTCACCACACCACTACCATAACAGGAACCACAGGCATGGACGTCACCACACCACTACCATAACAGGAACCACAGGCATGGACGTCACCACACCACTACCATAACAGGAACCACAGGCATGGACGTCACCACACCACTACCATAACAGGAACCACAGGCATGGACGTCACCACACCACTACCATAACAGGAACCACAGGCATGGACGTCACCACACCACTACCATAACAGGAACCACAGGCATGGACGTCACCACACCACTACCATAACAGGAACCACAGGCATGGACGTCACCACACCACTACCATAACAGGAACCACAGGCATGGACGTCACCACACCACTACCATAACAGGAACCACAGGCATGGACGTCACCACACCACTACCATAACAGGAACCACAGGCATGGACGTCACCACACCACTACCATACATAACAGGAACCACAGGCATGGACGTCACCACACCACTACCATAACAGGAACCACAGGCATGGACGTCACCACACCACTACCATAACAGGAACCACAGGCATGGACGTCACCACACCACTACCATAACAGGAACCACAGGCATGGACGTCACCACACCACTACCATAACAGGAACCACAGGCATGGACGTCACCACACCACTACCATAACAGGAACCACAGGCATGGACGTCACCACACCACTACCATAACAGGAACCACAGGCATGGACGTCACCACACCACTACCATAACAGGAACCACAGGCATGGACGTCACCACACCACTACCATAACAGGAACCACAGGCATGGACGTCACCACACCACTACCATAACAGGAACCACAGGCATGGACGTCACCACATCACTACCATAACAGGAACCACAGGCATGGACGTCACCACACCACTACCATAACAGGAGCCACAGGCATGGACGTCACCACACCACTACCATAACAGGAACCACAGGCATGGACGTCACCACACCACTACCATAACAGGAACCACAGGCATGGACGTCACCACACCACTACCATAACAGGAACCACAGGCATGGACGTCACCACACCACTACCATAACAGGAACCACAGGCATGGACGTCACCACACCACTACCATAACAGGAACCACAGGCATGGACGTCACCACATCACTACCATAACAGGAACCACAGGCCGCGGTTCGCCGCTGCTCTCCCGATGTCACCGATCCTCTTTTGCAGGTTTCCGTTCCTATGTCAGAGATCATCGTCACTATACCAGAGTTTGTCACCCTATGCTACAGACCATCACAATGCACCAAAGATCCCAGTTGTGGTTATCATCTTCTAACAAAAATAAATACCGGAAGCCAGATCCTGCCTCCCCGACGGTGGAGGATCCTCCCACGACCTCCCCGACGGCGGAGGAATCCCCCAGCTGGTTATTGTCTACATCCGAGCCACTGCAGCTGACTCGGAGCTGGTGGTATGGGGCCTATGACGGAGGACCGTTGGTATGGGGAGTCACCGAGTGTCCCCGAGCCGGCACCGACCGTACACTGAACAGCAAACTGCCGCAGCTTTCTCACGGAAAGCGCTGCTCCGTAGCCAGGCACCTCACGATGTGGCAATACCGAAACGGATACAATTCATTCAGTGGCTGGACTGGGTGGACAGGACGCCGCCGTCCTGCGCCCCCCAACCCCCTCACAGGCTGGCTGAGTCACCGGCTGGACGGAGCGGGCAGGTCACCACCGTCCTGCGGTCCCCCTCAGGCTGGCTGAGTCACCGGCTGGACGGAGCGGGCAGGTCACCACCGTCCTGCGGTCCCCCTCAGGCTGGCTGAGTCACCGGCTGGACGGATCAAGGGAGAAACTACACTACATGTCATGTAATGCAGACCACGGCTGTGTTCCCCACCCCACACACACACATACATACAGCAGGCAACGCATCCATAGTAGTGTTGCAGCAGAGTGACTCATACTCCGGCTGGGTGGTGGCCGTGCGTTCTGTGGTCAATCTAATATCCCTCTGCTTCCTGTGCGGTACTAAAATATCCCTCTGCTTCCTGTGCGGTACTAAAATAGCCACCGGACGTGTCATTACTGATTGCTTCACCTGCAAATGACAGGATTTTCCAACTTCTGACCCCATAAAGCAGAGCTATTGAGATGTGCAGCGCACGGCTATCGATCACAAAGCCAGAATTTCACTCCGTCACCCAAGAGATATAGTAATTTCTTGCCGGATGTAAGTTACACATAGTGTTAAGCAGCACGCTCCAGGTTGGCTCAAATACTGAAGCCACTAGGCAGGGGCGTCGCCATCGGGGGGGGAGCAGCGGGGGCAGTCGTCCCTCCCCCACTAGGCACAGAAGGACCATGAGACCGCAACAAAACCCTTTTTCTCTTTTTCAAGGGCGTGAAAAAGAGGCTGCTTAACACATAGTGTTAAGCAGCACGCTCCAGGTTGGCTCAAATACTGAAGCTACTAGGCAGGGGCGTCGCCATCGGGGGGAGGAGCAGCGGGGGCAGTCGTCCCTCCCCCCACTAGGCACACAGGGACCATGAGACCGCAACAAAACCCTTTTTCTCTTTTTCAAGGGCGTGAAAAAGAGGCTGGGGCCGCAAAAAGCAACATGGTCCCGAAACGAACAAAAAGACTGGGCATTAAATAAACACATTGGGATCTTCGAAAACGCCTCCGACACCGAAAAAATAATCCTCGGCGCACAAAAAGCAACAAAACCCTAAAAACCAGCGGGGGTTTCGAAAATGTGTTGGGCCCCTACCAAAAATGGGTTGGAGCCCTAAGACGCATCCTCAGACGAAGAAAGACGCAACGGGTCCAAAAAAGAACACTGAGGCAGGGCCTCGGTTCGGTAGCCAATCTGGGAGCATATATAATCAAAGAAATGAGGTACATCAAAGCTCAGCGGGTATCCGCATTTCTGAACCACCAGAAAATATGGGAAGTAGGGAACTAATGATCGAAGTTAATTAATTGAATTTTCGCAGCGAACGCCCATACGAAGCATTCCATCAAGTCAAATATAGCGCAAGTCTATCATGTGGCAGCAATTAGCAAAACGTAGGAGGCCTGGCAGAAACCGTAGCATCGCACGAAATGTGGCGAATGCGCCGAATGCACAAGATGGGTGTGCACGTGCACGAACGTTGGCGTCGTGGCGACCGGGCGCTATGAACTTGAATGCTTGAAATTGGGAAATTTTACATTTTAAAGTGATTTGTATAGGTGTAATTTCAGCAGTGTGAGGTGGCTTATCAAGGGATACCAAAAGAAAGCCTTATGGTGGGGGAGTTAGGGTTGAAATCCGACGAATCAGAAAAGATAGTGGTAGATTAGGCCCCTCCACAGGACAATTCAGTTGATCACTAATTATTATATTTAAAAAATGTCCCCTTTGACAAAATAGTGGTCGAAATCCGAGGACTTTTTAATGGGCGTGAGTGGGCCCTCTCCAAATCCGTTTGCCCGCCTTCCCCTTAATGCAAATATAGGTACGCCACCGGTCCCCCCAATAATTTTCAGAAACATACGCCCATGGGGCAAAGCCAACATTCAGGGAGAAAATTACCCCTCACAAGCATACAAAACCACATCCATGCCCCATATAAAATGGGAGGAATGATGTTTTAAATGCATTTTCTTCCTACAAACTTGTTTTCTGTGATCACAGCCTGCATGATTAGAGCTTCCCAGCTTCAATACCTTCTCAACGACGTTATTTACAAAACGGTATAGCACAGCGAAAACTATGGGTGTGACAGCGTGGAATTTGAAGGTTTTGCATTATTTATGCATTACCATTGTTGCATTGTTGCATTGCCATTCATGCATTGTTGTTCAATGCTTGTTCTTGCCGTGAATTTATTCGCTGAGGATTTATTATTTTAGCTTGTGTGCCAGGTCCCTTGCAGCCAGCACCCAATGTTATAAAAAAAAAAAATCCCTAAGATGGCGATCAGAAAACCAATTCAATACACTTCTCATTGTCACCTTAGCGAAATTGTCGTCCCAGGACTGATAAATTATCGTTTAAGCTTGCTTATGACATCAAGCTAGTTGGGAATGACTAACGATAGAATGACGATATAAAAATTCCTCCATTCAATGCATGTGTGGTTGATATTGTGGCATCACAAAACAGGGTGACGATTTTATTCTTCAAATCTGCTATCTGCTCCCGTTTGAAGCGTCAGCACAGTAATAAAGGCGTGACGCGGGGTGACGTCACCGTCGGATATGGCCGCTCCGAGTCGGCTGCCACCGACTGCTGCACGGCTGCTGCAGGTGACAGGTGCGCCTCATTTTCCTCTCGTCTGTGGCGCCCAGACTGGCAGCATGGTCCTGGCGTCATTACCACACAATGAGGTGCCACAATCATCGCTCGTCAACTGATCAGTCAGCTGACTCATCAGCTGACCCGTCAGCTTCACCCGTCAGCTTCACCCGTCAGCTGACTCATTAGCTGACCCGTCAGCTTCACCCGTCAGCTTCACCCATCAGCTTCACCCGTCAGCTGACCCATCAGGTGACTCATCAACTCACCCATGACTAGTCCATCCCGGTCCCCACCCTTGGCTGACTTGGGGGCAGGTCAGTCAGCTCGCTTCTGGGTCACATGTCGGTCATAGGCTACCCCCCCCCCAGAAAAGAGAGAGAAAGTGTGTGTGTGTGTGTGTTGTGTATGTGTGTAGTGTGTATGTAGTACCCCCCCCAGAAAAGTGAGAGAAAGTGTGTGTGTGTGTGTGTGTGTATGTGTGTATGTGTGTATGTGTGTACGTGTGTGTGTGTGTGTGTGGTGATAGTGCCAGGCTGTGTGGTCTGTGCAGCAGTTTTCGTGTGACCCCTGTAGTACTGGCCGTAAACTCCGTTTTCTGCTGAACAGATGCGTAGTTGACCGGCTATAGCGTCAGCGTCAGATGTCATGACAGGTGAACGTTGGCCAGATGCCATGACATGTGAACGCTGGATCAAATGACGTGACAAGTGAGCACTTGTTCAGATATCATGACATGCAAACGAGCTAGGTCAGATGACATGACAGGTGAAAGCTGGGTAAGATTAATTCCGTCTTTGACCAGCTAACTTTCTCAATTATCTTCCTTTGATTTTTCGTTAGACAGATGTAACTGAGAACTTAGGATAAAGCAATGCTTGGTAATGCTAAATGAACTGCATACATCCGTGGGAAGTCAATACGTGTTGGGTTTCTATAGCTTGCGTACCTTTGGATAATTAAGAAAAACTTCCCATTTTAGATACATTGTCATGAAAGCAACTTTACGTTCATCATATCAGGACGAAAGTTTTCCTCATGTGGCAGAGTTTACTTGGAACGATATTGACACCGTCGTGGAGAATCATATCTAGCCTATCAAAATCACGAACACTCATATTTCAAAACCTGATCAAAGTAGCCGTTCGCCGTCCGCTAAGGAGCGCCCTCAGCCCGGCCTTCTACGTGCACAGCTTCTTGAGCCTATGCCCGTGTAGCAGTTGCCCTTTTACATCAATACCCGCCCGATCATGTATTCGTCTGCACAATTACCGCATAAATAAGTCCCGACATATAGCAGTCATACCAGTCCCGACATATAGCAGTCATACCAGTCCCGACATATAGCAGTCATACCAGTCCCGACATATAGCAGTCATACCAGTCCCGACATATAGCAGTCATACCAGTCCCGACATATAGCAGTCATATCAGTCCCGACATATAGCAGTCATACCAGTCCCGACATATAGCAGTCATACCAGTCCCGACATATAGCAGTCATACCAGTCCCGACATATAGCAGTCATACCAGTCCCGACATATAGCAGTCATACCAGTCCCGACATATAGCAGTCATACCAGTCCCGACATATAGCAGTCATACCAGTCCCGTATGACAAACGTTTCTGCATGACAGTTTTGTAGAGAATCTCTGCATGAGAGCTCTGCATGACTGTCCGGTCTGATAGCCGCTTATGTCAGCGGTTGGAGATCTGACAGCTGCGTATGTCAACGGCTGGAGATTTGACAGCTGCGTATGTCAGCGATTAGGGAGCTGTGCAGGACAGTCCTGTGTGACTGTCCTGGCTGACAGCTGCGTATGTCAGCGGCTGGAGAGCTGTGCAGGGCAGCTCTGTATGACTGTCCTGTATGACAGCTGCGTAAGTCAGCGGCTGGAGAGCTGTGCAGGGCAGCTCTGTATGACTGTCCTGTATGACAGCTGCGTATGTCAGCGGCTGGAGAGCTGTGCAGGGCAGCTCTGTATGACTGTCCTGTATGACAGCTGCGTATGTCAGCGGCTGGAGAGCTGTGCAGGGAATCTCTGTATGACTGTCCTGTATGACAGCTGCGTATGTCAGCGGCTGGAGAGCTGTGCAGGGCAGCTCTGTGTGTCGCTGGCGCCGTGCAGGGGAGGCTCGAGTGTGTCAGCGGCACCTCTGCACTACGCCATCGCTCTCCAGCCACGCCCTGTAATGGGCTGATTGCCGGGCGTGGGGCCATCCCCACTTGTAGCGAGCTGTGCTGAGACCGAGACGCCAGTTAATTGAAACGTGACCGGCGTGGGGTGGAATGGACGCAAAGAGTGGTACTCGAGCCGCAGCCGACCAAAAGATGGACCAAATGCGGACCCACCGGCAGAGGTCAAGGGTCACGTGGCATTCAGACAGCCAGGTCAATGACGGCCGACAGACGACCAAGGCAGTGACGGCTGGCAGACGGCCAGGTCGGTGACGGCTGACAGACGGCCAGGTCAGTGACGGCTGACAGACGGCCAGGTCAGTGACGGCTGACAGACGGCCAGGTCGGTGACGGCTGACAGACGGCCAGGTCAGTGACGGCTGACAGACGGTCAGGTCAGTGACGGCTGACAGACGGCCAGGTCAGTGACGGCTGACAGACGGCCAGGTCAGTGACGGCTGACAGACGACCAAGGCAGTGACGGATGACAGACGGCCAGGTCGGTAACGGCTGGAAGAAGGTCAGGTCAGTGACGGCTGACAGACAGTCAGGTAAGTGACGGCTGACAGACGGCCAGGTCAGTGACGGCTGACAGACGGCCAGGTCGGTGACGGATGACAGACGGCCAGGTCAGTGACGGCTGACAGACGGCCAGGTCGGTGACGGGTGACAGACGGCCAGGTCAGTGACGGCTGACAGACGGTCAGGTCAGTGACGGCTGACAGACGGCCAGGTCAGTGACGGGTGACAGACGGCCAGGTCGGTGACGGCTGGAAGAAGGTCAAGTCAGTGACGGATGACAGACGGCCAGGTCGGTGACGGATGACATACGGCCAGGTCAGTGACGGCTGACAGACGGCCAGGTCGGTGACGGCTGACAGACGGCCAGGTCAGTGACGGCTGACAGACGGCCAGGTCAGTGACGGCTGACAGACGGCCAGGTCAGTGACGGCTGACAGATGGCCAGGTCAGTGACGGCTGACAGACGGTCAGGTCAGTGACGGCTGACAGACGGCCAGGTCGGTGACGGCTGACAGACGGTCAGGTCAGTGACGGCTGACAGACGGCCAGGTCAGTGACGGATGACAGACGGCCAGGTCAATGACGGCTGACAGACGGTCAGGTCAGTGACGGATGACAGACGGCCAGGTCGGTGACGGCTGGTTGCACCCGTCACCGGCGTCTAGTGACGGACACGACTGCCAGTCAAGTGGTGCGGTCGGGTGGTGAGGCGCGGCGCGTTCCGTTTATTGCTGATTCTGCCACAATTCCGTGGTCACTCTTCTCAAGCCTACCGTGTCTTTCGCTTTGGATTTCGCAGACGCATACGGGAAACAGACGTTTGGCGATGCATGGAGTCACCTCATCGGAGGATCACCACTAACATGAAGGTGCGATTGGTTGGCCACGTTCGGCCACCTAGTCGGACTTGTTACGTGGGAACATCGGACTCACCTGTTTTTAGGAAACTAATTCGTCACTTTTTGGTGGGGTTTTTGCGCTGGCTGGCCGGCGGCTAGCGCCCGAAACGAGATTAATTTTTATGGGGTCCGGTCGGGCCAATCACGACCCTGAAGGTGGGCGGAACGCCGGGTAATAATGGCTCTGGCAGACACGACCCGTACGCGGTCAAATTAGACACGAATTATGGCTTCTTCGGGCATGGCGCGCCCCCTGGTGACCGTGGTGGCGTATTATTGGTAGCCGGCCGGGGTTTCTTTGAAGTACGATTGACAAGTGGAGTTCGTGCTGGACGCAAACCACGTCATCCGGGCCTTGGCGGTGATATCCTGGACTCGTGTGGGAAACCAGCTCGGGTTTCGCGGATACTCAGCGAGCAGCGCAGGCCTACGGTATTTGCACTCTACGAACTGTGGAGACTTCTGCCACGCATACACGAACATAACCATCTGATCTCAGACAAATGCAGGGATGACCGTGACTCTGATTCCGGGCTTTTCACACATTGAGTGCAATCCAGTTTTGTGGTGTGCGGAAGGAATGAAGTCATACTCTTTTGGATCATTGGAATGTGGGTTGTGGGTTGTGGGTTGTGGGTTGTGGGTTGTGGGTTGTGGGTTGTGGGTTGTGGGTTGTGGGTTGTGGGTTGTGGGTTGTGGGTTGTGGGTTGTGGGTTGTGGGTTGTGGGTTGTGGGTTGTGGGTTGTGGGTTGTGGGTTGTGGGTTGTGGGTTGTGGGTTGTGGGTTGTGGGTTGTGGGTTGGGTTGTGGGTTGTGGGTTGTGGGTTGTGGGTTGTGGGTTGTGGGTTGTGGGTCAGGGTTGTGGGTTGTGGGTTGTGGGTTGTGGGTTGTGGGTTGTGGGTTGTGGGTTGTGGGTTGTGGGTTGTGGGTTGTGGGTTGTGGGTTGTGGGTTGTGGGTTGTGGGTTGTGGGTTGTGGGGTGTGGGTTGTGGGTTGTGGGTTGTGGGTTGTGGGTTGTGGGTTGTGGGTTGTGGGTTAGGTTGTGGGTTGTGGGTTGTGGGTTGTGGGTTGTGGGTTGTGGGTTGTGGGTTGTGGGTTGTGGGTTGTGGGTTGTGGGTTGTGGGTTGTGGGTTGTGGGTTGTGGGTTGTGGGTTGTGGGTTGTGGGTTGTGGGTTGTGGGTTGTGGGTTGTGGGTTGTGGGTTGTGGGTTGTGGGTTGTGGGTTGTGGGTTGTGGGTTGTGGGTTGTGGGTTGTGGGTTGTGGGTTGTGGGTTGTGGGTTGTGGGTTGTGGGTTGTGGGTTGTTGGTTGTGGGCTGTGGGCTGTGGGCTGTGGGCTGTGGGCTGTGGGGTTGTGGGTTGTGGGTTGTGGGTTGTGGGTTGCGGGTTGCGGGTTGCGGGTTGCGGGTTGCGGGTTGCGGGTTGCGGGTTGCGGGTTGCGGGTTACGGGTTGCGGGTTGCGGCTTGTGGGTTGACTTGCATTGTCCATGCAATCGCACTTGCGACCCTTTTTCTACGGCGAAGGCAATTGCATTGGCGACGCGTCATGCCGACACACAAGTCAAGGTCAGGTCAAGGTCAAGTCAAGGTCACGTGCGCTCTGCACACGCAGACACAAGTCAAGGTCACGTGCGCTCTGCACACGCAGACAGGCAAGTCAAGGTCACGTGCGCTCTGCACACGCAGACACACAAGTCAAGGTCACGTGCGCTCTGCACACGCAGACAGGCAAGTCAAGGTCACGTGCGCTCTGCACACGCAGACAGGCAAGTCAAGGTCACGTGCGCTCTGCACACGCAGACAGGCAAGTCAAGGTCACGTGCGCTCTGCACACGCAGACAGGCAAGTCAAGGTCACGTGCGCTCTGCACACGCAGACAGGCAAGTCAAGGTCACGTGCGCTCTGCACACGCAGACAGGCAAGTCAAGGTCACGTGCGCTCTGCACACGCAGACAGGCAAGTCAAGGTCACGTGCGCTCTGCACACGCAGACAGGCAAGTCAAGGTCACGTGCGCTCTGCACACGCAGACAGGCAAGTCAAGGTCACGTGCGCTCTGCACACGCAGACAGGCAAGTCAAGGTCACGTGCGCTCTGCACACGCAGACAGGCAAGTCAAGGTCACGTGCGCTCTGCACACGCAGACAGGCAAGTCAAGGTCACGTGCGCTCTGCACACGCAGACAGGCAAGTCAAGGTCACGTGCGCTCTGCACACGCAGACAGGCAAGTCAAGGTCACGTGCGCTCTGCACACGCAGACAGGCAAGTCAAGGTCACGTGCGCTCTGCACACGCAGACAGGCAAGTCAAGGTCACGTGCGCTCTGCACACGCAGACAGGCAAGTCAAGGTCACGTGCGCTCTGCACACGCAGACAGGCAAGTCAAGGTCACGTGCGCTCTGCACACGCAGACAGGCAAGTCAAGGTCACGTGCGCTCTGCACACGCAGACAGGCAAGTCAAGGTCACGTGCGCTCTGCACACGCAGACAGGCAAGTCAAGGTCACGTGCGCTCTGCACACGCAGTTGCCGTCATGCAATCTCAGTTGAGTTAGGCCTGAAGGTCGCAGACAAGACGGTGCAGACAAGGCCCAGACAGGCAAACCACATTAGGAGGCCATAAGAATCATTGTTAAATAGCTGGTTCCGCGCTACACGAAACTGAGCATGCATTGTGACTGCAGCCCGTATTTTCACATGTTTTATGTGACGGCGTATCTTGGGCGTGGTGAAGGAAGCGTCATTTATGCGTGGATTACATACCACCGTAATTCCGCCTGGTTACTCAGCCATACCTATCTATTTGCTTCCCAGCAACGTAGCGTACTTGTAGCTTGGGCAACAGCAATACAATGTGCAAACACCATGGTCTTTCAGATCTCTTGACAATTCATCACGGCGCAGAAATATTTCACACGGGAGTTACCGTCTTACGCACCGACAGCTCAAGCCGTCGATAAGACAACCGCCGTAGGGGGAGGGTCAGTGAAAGCCTAAAGTGCTCTTTTTATTGACTTAGACATTGCTAGGTATCAGAGAAACGCGAAAACATCGCGGGTTGGATCGCAACACTTCGATTTCTGAGACCGGAGTCTGAATTACCATCATTTTGAAAAGCATATTGATTATTCTTGGATGTACATGAGCAGTACATTCTACTGTCAGGCATTCACGACAATGTGATCTGCTGTCAGATATTCACGAATGTGTTCTGCTGTCAGATATTCACGACAGTGTGCTCTGCGGTCAGACATCCACGACAGTGTGATCTGCTGTCAGACATTTACAGCAGTGTGCTCTGCTGTCAGACATTTATGGCAGTGTACTCTGCTGGCAGACGTTTATGTCAGTTTGCTCTGCTGTCAAACATTTATGGCAGTTTGCTCTGCTGTCAGACATTTATGGCAGTTTGCTCTGCTGTCAAACATTTATGCCAGTTTGCTCTGCTGTCAGACATTTATGGCAGTTTGCTCTGCTGTCAGACATTTATTGCAGTTTGCTCTGCTGTCAGACATTGATGGCAGTTTGCTCTGCTGTCAGACATGTGTAGACCGGCGACGGAGGCTCGCTGCCAGATCTGCCAATAGATGTTCAGCGTTCGAGTTTCGTGCCCGACAGTAGTCTGTGTTCCAACTATCAGCAGCTCATTTATCAGACATGCAGCCAAGGGGCCGGGGGCCCACTATCCCCCTTCACTACAGGAAAATTACATCAGAACAAACAAAACATTTCGGGACTTCCATCACACCAAACCAGAAATTTTCAGCGTTCTTCGCGCTGACAGCTGTCTCAGTAGTTGTATTTTTGGGGAATGGTCGACCTCCTCTACCGAAAATCCTGGCTGCGCCCATGAGCTCATTCATTGAATTCCTGTTTAGAGTGGACCTAAGACTGGCCCAGACACCCCAGTATATCGTCCAGTGTGGCAGTAGGACTCATCTGAAGACTGGCCCAGACATCCCAGCATATCGTCCAGTGTGGCAGTAGGACTCATCTGAAGACTGGCCCAGACATCCAAGCATATCGTCCAGTGTGGCAGTAAGACTCATCTGAAGACTGGCCCAGACATCCCAGCATATCGTCCAGCGTGGCAGTAAGACTCATCTGAAGACTGGCCCAGACATCCCAGCATATCGTCCAGTGTGGCAGTAGGACTCATGTGAAGACTGGCCCAGACATCCCAGCATATCGTCCAGTGTGGCAGTAAGACTCATCTGAAGACTGGCCCAGACATCCCAGCATATCGTCCAGTGTGGCAGTAGGACTCATCTGAAGACTGGCCCAGACACCCTAGCATATCGTCCAGCGTGGCAGTAGGGCTCATCTTGGGAGAAGCTCTTTGGATGCTGGCTCGACCATATCGGTGCAATTCTGCCGAATGGCACCACACAGCCGTGACCTCTGGTCCCACCGGCATGGCTTCGACTGACATGGTCCCACCGGCATGACTTCGACTGACAGCCTCAGTTCGGGCCCACTGGCATGGCTTCGACTGACAGTCGCAGTTCGGGCCCACTGGCATGGCTTCGACTGACAGTCGCAGTTCGGGCCCACCGGCATGGCTTCGACTGACAGTCGCAGTTCGGGCCCACTGGCATGGCTTCGACTGACAGTCGCAGTTCGGGCCCACTGGCATGACTTCGACTGACAGCCCCAGTTCGGGCCCACTGGCATGGCTTCGACTAACAGTCACAGTTCGGGACCACCGGCATGGCTTCGATTGACAGCCCCAGTTCGGGACCACCGGCATGGCTTCGACTGACAGCCCCAGTTTGGGCCCACTGGCATGGCTTCGACTGACAGTCGCAGTTCGGGCCCACTGGCATGGCTTCGACTGACAGCCCCAGTTCGGGCCCACTGGCATGGCTTCGACTGACAGTCACAGTTCGGGCCCACTGGCATGGCTTCGACTGACAGTCACAGTTCGGGACCACCGGCATGGCTTCGACTGACAGCCCCAGTTCGGGCCCACTGGCATGGCTTCGACTGACAGTCACAGTTCGGGCCCACTGGCATGGCTTCGACTGACAGTCGCAGTTCGGGCCCACTGGCATGACTTCGACTGACAGTCACAGTTCGGGCCCACTGGCATGGCTTCGACTGACAGTCGCAGTTCGGGCCCACTGGCATGACTTCGACTGACAGTCACAGTTCGGGACCACTGGCATGGCTTCGACTGACAGTCGCAGTTCGGGCCCACTGGCATGGCTTCGACTGACAGTCACAGTTCGGGACCACCGGCATGGCTTCGACTGACAGCCCCAGTTCGGGCCCACTGGCATGGCTTCGACTGACAGTCGCAGTTCGGGCCCACCGGCATGGCTTCGACTGACAGTCACAGTTCGGGACCACCGGCATGGCTTCGACTGACAGCCCCAGTTCGGGACCACCGGCATGGCTTCGACTGACAGCCCCAGTTCGGGCCCACTGGCATGGCTTCGACTGACAGCCCCAGTTCGGGCCCACTGGCGTGGCTTCGACTGACAGCCCCAGTCCCGGGCTACTTGCATGGCTTCAGCTCACAGCGGTGACTTCGGATCCCACTGATATGACTTTTTGCAAGCCTAATAATAATAAGTTTGTTTGCCACAACGTGTCATTTATTCACTGAGTATTAAACCTGGTCTTTTAAGTTACATTTGTGCTGTTTTCACCACAATATCTTTGTTCAAGTCAGCGCATTTTTGCTTTAAAAAGGGTTTATGATATGCTTTAGTCGGTGACAATTCAGCCGTCTCCGGCTGAGGGGCGCATGGTCAGGCGTCGGATACGAGGCCATGCCGTCAGTTCAGGTGACCTGCGCGCCCCGATACCGGGTGCCCTTATTCTTGCCTGATCCTACGCGGAGCATGCAATTAGCATCAGCTATCACTCTGATTATGTAAGGCACACTCATGTTTCCCCTCGTCCCCCCCTTGTAGGAAGACATCCACTCTGTCGTTTCGAGTACTCGTGAAATCTCGTAACATCTCTTCTCGCCAGTTTTGGAGCATCAGCAGAACAAGCGGATCAGCTCCTCTCCTTAAGCCGGTATTTTGTGCGTGATACTCACAAGCTTGCTGGATCCAGCGGCGCATGGGACGCTCACCATTGCGAGGGCACGTGACGGTCAGGCTGGCCTCCGGCCGCAAGCTGTGCACCGCACACGTGCACAGTGCACCTGCTCGGGTGCACGTGCACCGTGACGAGCTGTGAGCGCCGCCCTCGCCGGCGATGCACGGCCACCGCAGCCGACCGCATCCAGCGCACTCGCATTTAATCGTGATCAACTGTTAGCCTTGCTGTGAACTGTTAGCATTTTCAGCGGGTGAATTTTGCGTCAGCCGTGTGCTGGAGCTGAAAGACAGTCGACCTCGGGCTGCACTGCGACTGTGACAGGTTGTGAGCGCGGAGGAATTCGGGTCGATTTCGCACGGAAAATAGTGTGACAGGCGGCCGCACTGTGCGACGGACACGCTGGCCTGCCAGGCACATGTGTTCCACTGCAGTGCACTTGTCTCAACTGCGAGCCAAGCCGGACTCGAACACCATGTCTGACAACAGACTCGTCTCCAGTCACCTTGTGCTAGGAATTCTGTCCGCATGCTGGTCGCCGCTTTTGTTCCGTCAAAGAGGTGGGCCGATTTTCCCCCGCCTGCAGATGCCAGTTTACCTTGAAGCGGTCGGCACGGCTTTAAATCACGAGTGGGTGGAAATCGGGAGGATTAGTGCAAGTCGTTCCGCATACGCCAGTTACTGTCATTGATAGCGCATAAATTTTCCCTTCACTGGTCTAAGTCAAATGCACTACTCGGTACCAATTTACGGTACAACGCCACCTAGAACTGTGAACAATGTCAAGGTTCAAGGAAGCTACCTCTACCAGAGCCAAATCCCCATCGCATTCACTTATTTACAGGTGCAGGGCACCTCGTAGCACCTGAGTAATTTACGTGCAACATTAATGGAAGCATTTCGCGAGTTGATATACTGCAGATGGCGTAGCAGCTCCGTATTGGCCTCACCCGGCCCGGGCTGTGCGAGGCTGCCTGCCTGCTCGGCGGTAGTGCGGCCGCTCCCACCAGCCACCAGCCACGCGTCTGGACGTGCTACTCCGAAGTGCCGGCGGCGCGCCGCCGGCCGCTCTGACCCGCCTGACCCGTCTGTGCGGCGGCCTGGGAACGGCCGGCAGCATCACGCGAGCCACGGCCGCCAGACGCCGAGATGTGGCCGCCAGCAGACGCCGAGATGTGGCCAGCAGACGCTGGTTACTGCTGAGATGTGGCCGCCAGACGCCGAGATGTGGCCACCAGCAGACGCCGAGATGTGGCCAGCAGACGCTGGTTACTGCTGAGATGTGGCCAGCAGACGCCGAGATGTGGCCAGCAGACGCCAAGATGTGGCCGCCAGACACCGAGAT
Organism: Ashinkailepas kermadecensis; assembly: GCA_034440615.1. Taxonomy (NCBI): domain Eukaryota; kingdom Metazoa; phylum Arthropoda; class Thecostraca; family Neolepadidae; genus Ashinkailepas; species Ashinkailepas kermadecensis. The sequence goes on along the minus strand of JAOTOM010005142.1, from coordinate 449,872 downwards.
GTGGCTGCCAGACACCGAGATGTGGCCAGCAGACGCTGGTGGCCGCCGCCGGACCGTCTGCTCTCGGAGACATTTGCCGGCCGCTGCCACCGCCGGCCACTTCGGATGGGGTCTCACTTTGGATGGGGGCAGCGCACCCTTTTCAACAGAGGGCACCCACCCCACACGAAATGGAGAGCGAGGAAGCGAAACCATCTCCTTAAAAATAGCTCTGCTCACTCGAGATAGAGAGGGTGGTGGGGGAAATGAGGGTGAACCAGGCATACCCGAGGGGATGCAAAAAAGCCATTTGACTTTCGCGTGAGTTTTTTTCAGCCTGCCACCGTGTTGGTGATATTGGCTTTGACTTTCCCTGACTTATACACACAAACACACACACACACACACACACACACACACACACACACACACACACACACACACACACACACACACACACACACATATATATATATATATATAGAGAGAGAGAGAGAGAGAGAGAGAGAGAGAGAAAAAGAGAGAGAGAGAGAGAGAGAGAGACGTGTGTGTGTGTGTGTGTGTGTGTGTGTGTGTTTGTTTGTTTGTGTGTGTGCATGTATATATGTATGTGACGTAGATGCTACTAGATAGGTATGCAGATGAGAAGTTGCCATTGCGTGGAACATGCACGGTGGATTGTGGATTATGTACGGCTAACACTGGTGTAGCTGGCACACCAGAAAATTCACATGAAGACACGTACGGACCTTGGCTGCCGCTCGTTTCTACCGAGACCCAGCCGACAGATCTCCGTGACGCTGGACCTCGGCAGCCCAGCTTACACCATCCAGCATGCGAACAGCACGGAGGCCTTGGCAGCTTCGACTGGGCGGTCGTGTCGATTGGGGCGTCGTGTCGACTGGGCCGTCGTGTCGACTGGCCGTCGTGTCGACTGGGTCGTCGTGTCGACTGGGCGGTCGTGTCGATTGGGGCGTCGTGTCGACTGGGACGTCGTGTCGGACTAGCCGTCGTGTCGACTGGCCGTCGTGTCGACTGGGACGTCGTGTCGACTGGCCGTCGTGTCGACTGGGACGTCGTGTGGACTAGCCGTCGTGTCGACTGGCCGTCGTGTCGACTGGGCCGTCGTGTCGACTGGCCGTCGTGTCGACTGGGTCGTCGTGTCGACTGGGCGGTCGTGTCGATTGGGGCGTCGTGTCGACTGGGACGTCGTGTCGGACTAGCCGTCGTGTCGACTGGCCGTCGTGTCGACTGGGACGTCGTGTCGACTGGGACGTCGTGTCGACTGGCCGTCGTGTCGACTGGGACGTCGTGTCGACTAGCCGTCGTGTCGACTGGCCGTCGTGTCGACTGGGACGTCGTGTCGACTGGGACGTCGTGTCGACTGGGACGTCGTGTCGACTGGGACGTCGTGTCGACTGGGACGTCGTGTCGACTAGCCGTCGTGTCGACTAGCCGTCGTGTCGACTGGCCGTCGTGTCGACTGGGTCGTCGTGTCGACTGGGACGTCGTGTCGACTGGCCGTCGTGTCGACTGGGACGCGGACAGGGGCCTGCCGTCCGGCTAATGCAAATATCCCTGCAACGGCCTGTTAACACGGAGCGGAAACGGCTGGCTGAGAAAAACCGGCGCGCAATGGTGGCGGCCGACTGCGACTCCAAGGTCTGAGGTCTGACCGCACAGACGGCGTGCGGGCCTTGCGGGCCGAGTCCGCTGCAGGCCCGCCCGCTGCGTGCCGAAAAACGCGCTCGTTTATGCGGTGCGTGATCATTGTTTACTGGTGGTATGTTGATTTTGCGCCTGGCGGAGTGGCAGGACGGCAGGGCGGCAGGGCGGCAGGGCGGCAGGGCGACAGGACGGCAGGGCGACAGGACGGCAGGGCGGCAGGGCGGCGGGGCGACAAGCCGACAGGGCGGCAGGGCGGCAGGGCGGCAGGGCGGCAGGGCGGCAGGGCGGCAGGGCGGCAGGGCGGCAGGGCGGCGGGGCGACAAGCCGACAGGGCGGCAGGGCGGCAGGGCGGCAGGGCGGCAGGGCGGCGGGGCGACAAGCCGACAGGGCGGCAGGGCGGCAGGGCGACAAGGCGACAAGGCGACAGGGCGGCAGGGCGGCAGGGCGGCGCCGGATGCGCCCCGCCCAGCACTCGCAGGTGCCGACGCTGCAGAGGGCCTGAGTGTACGCGTCTCGCGTTATGCGCCGACAGGCCGTGGACCAGCCGCCAACTGCCCGGGCCTTGCACAGTCTGCACGCGGTGTCCGCAGAATGGTCCACAGACTGGTCCACAGACTGGTCCACAGACTGGTCCACAGACTGGTCCACAGACTGGTCCACAGACTGGTCCACAGACTGGTCCACAGACTGGTCCACAGACTGGTCCGCAGACTGATCCGCAGACTGATCCACAGACTGGTCCGCAGACTGATCCGCAGACTGGTCCGCATACTGGTCCGGAGACTGGTCCGCAGACTGGTCCGCAGACTGGTCCGCAGACTGGTCCGCAGACTGATCCGCAGACTGATCCACAGACTGGTCCGCAGACTGATCCGCAGACTGGTCCGCAGACTGGTCCGCAGACTGGTCCGAGACTGGTCCGCAGACTGGTCCGCAGACTGGTCCGCAGCTCGTGCTGCCTGATGGTGTGGATTCTTGCGATGTTGCTGGACCTTTGCATGCTTGCATGTAGCCCTTATATATGTCGGTCTTGTCAGACTCGATGGTATCGAATGCTGGTCACGTTAGGCGGTAGATGATGTCAGGTGAAACCCCACCTAATAATGCGATGATAGAGTGCACTCTACTACCCTGATACGTAGTGTCTTATGATCAGCATGCTTATCACTATGTAATAGTGCTAAGCGTGGTTTAGCATTCCCAGATCAATAATTCCAAGGTCTCCTGGGGGTGACATTCCTCGGCACGTGTATGTCATATTAAGGCATCCTACTCTGTCAGTGTTGTGTGTTCAGGAGTGTTCAGTGTTCACTGATTGCACACTTCGTGGCACACGCAATCGGCAGTGGTGCAGGCCAGGTAACGCTCAGTGTTCTCGCTCTGCTCTGCACGCATCTGTTACGGCCGGTTATCCTCGGTGCCAGGTCAATCTCCCCACCCCTGCTCTTATCCCTCCACTGAACGACGGGTCACGTGTTCTCTGCCTACTTCCTGCGCCGTCCAAATGAGCCGCTTTTTCCGTCGGATGTCACCCCCGTAAAAACGAAGAGCAGGGCGCAAAAAGCGCCGATGCTATGTGCGCAAGGTCAGTGCGCCCTCCCTCCAGACTGGCCCCGGTGTCCGCCGGCGACCTGCCGATCACGTGGTCTGAGGACGCCGCCGCCTGACCTGAGACCTGGGACAGGGGCGTGATGCCGCAGTGACGCCGGCTGCCGTCAGTAAACGATCATCATTGTGCCAGGAGGTGAACGTAGCGTATTTTTCGCCAAGATCAACGGTGGATACGGAGGCGCCCCCCCCCTCCCCATCCTGCAGGCGGCCCACTCCCAGCAGTGGAGACGAAAGTGCCAGCCCCCCTCTCCTGCAGGCGGCCCACTCACAGGAGAGGAGATGGAGGCGCCAGCCCCCTTCCTGTAGGCGGCCCACTCCCAGCAGTGGAGACGGAGGCGCCAGCCCCCCCCCCCTCCTGCAGACGGAGGCGCCAGCGGGCCGGCAGCCGGTCCGCTCGCTTTTTGTCCCGTGGTCGCGCTCAGGTTTTTCCGAAGGGTTGTATTACACGAACATATGGGGGCCAGACAGTGTTGCCAAACGTAGTTAATGTAAGTTGATTTTTGACTGTCATTTTGTGCGGAGGGCATGTGAGCCGGATGTTTTTCCAGGTTTCCCCGGCTATCTGAGCCGACCAACGATGATCGCCAGTGAGCTGACGGCTTCTCGAACGTCGTCACGATTCGAACACGAAGCACCCATCAACTGTGGCAGCCTAACTGGTGTGGAATGGCCTCACCCAAACCGGGGGATACCTCGCGCAGCGGCAATGCGCATTGGTAGGCATTGGAATGTCATTGACATTAGTGGCAATATGTCGACTGACGGTATGCCCATGCACAACTGCAATTGCAGCCGTCCACGTGCGTGTATGCTCATGATGAATCGCACGAAGTATGGGCCAATGTCGCATTTGTTTAATTATTTCAGCATTGATAGCATTGGCCTGTTTTCGGAGTACCGAAATCAATACTGGCGCGCGTGGTTCGTGGGTGCATGCGGTCTGATCCAATGGTACATGATGTGATACAAGTTTATAGGGTTTTCTGAGTTTGCACGATGACGGAATATGGTGAAAAGAATGTTTCAACGGGATGCAAGAATGAAGTTAGATGGGAATGCTTTTAACTTGAAAATTATACCACCATAAACCTTCAATTTTCTTGCTGATGTAGCAAAGGTCAATTCGCACGTATTCTGCAAGTGTCCCATCTAACCTGATCCGAGATCCATGGACGATGTGATATCATTTGTTTACACATCTTCTCAAATGAAACCGTGTGAACCTGCGGACATAAAACAACATCGGGGTGAAGCTGATGCAAAAAAAACCTGATTTAGCAATGTTATGCTTTGTAATAGTCGGAATCATAGTCTCCAGAGCGCCTGCGATGTTTGCACTGCTTCATACCATATTTCAGTGGCATACCTGTTATACAGATGGAACACCATCATGGGGCATGTATTTGTGTTGCATATAATGGAGCTTTCCCACAAATAATCATTACTGACAACAGCATGCGGATCATAATTTTTATAGTTTAACAACCGTTTGATTTAGTGACCAAGCTCGATTTCCCTGTTTTTTTCTTCTTATTTTCCTTCACTATTTGTATATGTCCACAACTTCAAGTTTTGACGCCTTGTCTTGACTTTAGAGTATTGTCTTCTACGATTTCTGCATAATAAATGTTCCAATGTACGTCTAAAGCCTGCATTGAGATGAGGTCGTGCCCTGCACCTGCCTGCACGCATTTATGGACTGATGCCTACCTATCTTGGCTGTGTGACAAGTAGACTAGCATTAAAATGGTGTTGCTTTGTGCTGTGTTGGGGCATTGAAGAATATTATTGAGTCAGCAATGCAAATCTAAAATGTTAACATGCGTGGAGGACATTGTAGTGTTCGTTCACTTAACATGCGTGGAGGACATTGTAGTGTTCGTTCACTTAACATGCGTGGAGGACACTGTAGTGTCCGTTCACTGTCGTCCGCACCAACACGCTCTCCAATGCCACTCCGGTATTGGCATTCTTGCTCAGTCTTCTAATGCCAACTTGAGAGCAAGCTTAGCTCGGTCTCTGAGAACGGCTACCTGGCTAACCAGCCCGGCACTGGGTGCGGCCGCCGCCACCTTAGTTCACTGCCGCATCCATTCAGTGACAATTCAGTGACGCCACCTACAAGTGACAATGCAACATCTGGTGGCTGACTGTGCCAATAGGTGGCAGTGCACACGCAATGAACTCATAGCACATGATGCTACAGATAAAGCAAAACCACTCGTGAATCCGCGGTCTAGGGCAGGCAAGTGTATATTTATCGGGCAGACATAGTTGTATGCGACACCTTAATTAATTGATAATCCCTTCGTGAGGTTCACGTACCCATCGGCTCCTGTACCCCATGCATATTGAGTGTATTAGAGAGAGGTCGCTGAGCACCGCTAGTAGTGCCGGCAGTGGAGTGCGTCGGTAGAAACACTCCCGTAGTGCAGGTGCTCAGTGAGCTCGCCGACCAGATAAGTCCGACAACAGGACGTGAGACCAGCGTACAGACTGTTGTGTACTACCAGACCAGCGCACATACTGTTGTGTACTACCAGACCAGCGTACAGACAGTTGTGTACTACCAGACCAGCGTACAGACAGTTGTGTACTACCAGACCAGCGCACATACTGTTGTGTACTACCAGACCAGCGCACAGACTGTTGTGTACTACCAGACCAGCGTACAGACTGTTGTGTACTACCAGACCAGCGTACAGACGGTTGTGTACTACCAGACCAGCGCACAGACTGTTGTGTACTCCCAGACCAGCGCACATACCGTTGTGTACTACCAGACCAGCGTACAGACGGTTGTGTACTCCCAGACCAGCGCACGTACCGTTGTGTACTACCAGACCAGCGCACAGACTATTGTGTACTACCAGACCAGCGTACAGACTGTTGTGTACTACCAGACCAGCGTACAGACTGTTGTGTACTACCAGACCAGCGCACATACTGTTGTGTACTACCAGACCAGCGCATATACTGTTGTGTACTACCAGACCAGCGCACAGACGGTTGTGTACTGCCAGACCAGCGTACAGACAGTTGTGTACTATCAGACCAGCGCACAGACTGTTGTGTACTACCAGACCAGCGCACAGACTGTTGTGTACTACCAGACCAGCGTACAGACTGTTGTGTACTACCAGACCAGCGTACAGACTGTTGTGTACTACCAGACCAGCGCACATACTGTTGTGTACTACCAGACCAGCATACAGACGGTTGTGTACTACCAGACCAGCGCACAGACGGTTGTGTACTACCAGATCAGCGTACAGACTGTTGTGTACTACCAGACCAGCGCACAGGCTGTTGTGTACTCCCAGACCAGCGCATATACTGTTGTGTACTACCAGACCAGCGCACAGACTGTTGTATACTACCAGACCAGCGTACAGACGGTTGTGTACTACCAGACCAGCGCACATACTGTTGTGTACTACCAGATCAGCGTACAGACGGTTGTGTACTACCAGACCAGCGCACAGACTGTTGTGTACTACCAGACCAGCGTACAGACGGTTGTGTACTACCAGACCAGCGCACAGACTGTTGTGTACTACCAGACCAGCGTACAAACTGTTGTGTACTACCAGACCAGCGCACAGGCTGTTGTGTTCTACCATACCAGTGCACAGACGGTTGTGTACTACCAGATCAGCGTACAGACTGTTGTGTACTACCAGACCAGCGCACAGGCTGTTGTGTACTCCCAGACCAGCGCACATACCGTTGTGTACTGCCAGAGCAGCGCACATACTGTTGTGTACTACCAGACCAGTGCACATACTATTGTGTACTACCAGACCAGCGCACAGACTGTTGTGTACTACCAGACCAGCGCACAGACAGTTGTGTACTACCAGACCAGCGTACAGACTGTTGTGTACTACCAGATCAGCGCACAGGCTGTTGTGTTCTACCAGACCAGCGCACATACGGTTGTGTACTACCAGATCAGCGTACAGACTGTTGTGTACTACCAGACCAGCGCACAGGCTGTTGTGTACTCCCAGACCAGCGTACAGACTGTTGTGTACTATCAGACCAGCGCACAGGCTGTTGTGTACTACCATAGCTGCGTCATTCCAGTGGAAACAGTTCCAGCAACAGCTTCAGCACCACTACCCGCCTGGACGCCCGCTCCAGCAACACCAGTTCCAGCGCCACTACCCGCCTGGACGGCTGCGGGCAGCAGCATCAGCTCCAGCACTACTACCCGTCTGGACGGCTGCGGGCAGCAGCATCAGCTCCAGCACCACTACCCGTCTGGACGGCCGCGGGCAGCAGCATCAGCTCCAGCGCCACTACCAGCCTGGACGGCCGCGGGCAGCAGCATCAGCTGCAGCACCACTACCCGTCTGTACGGCCGCGGGCAGCAGCATCAGCTGCAGCGCCACTACCCGTCTGGACGGCCGCGGGCAGCAGCATCAGCGGCAGCGCCACTACCAGCCTGGACGCCCGCTCCAGCAGCATCAGCTCCAGCGCCACACTACCCGCCTGGACGGCCGCGGACAGCAGCATCAGCTCCAGCACCACTACCCGTCTGTACGGCCGGGGGCAGCAGCATCAGCTGCAGCGCCACTACCAGCCTGACGGCCGCGGGCAGCAGCATCAGCTCCAGCGCCACACTACCCGCCTGGACGGCCGTGGACAGCGGCATCAGCTCCAGCACCACTACCCGTCTGTACGGCCGGGGGCAGCAGCATCAGCTCCAGCGCCACTACCCGCCTGGACGGCCGTGGGCAGCAGTATATCCAGCTTCTTGCAGCATGGTGAACAAAATAAGCCGCTGCTCGTAGCTCCAGTGCTGCCACTCTCCTTGTGGACCCAGACGTTTCCTCACAAAGCAGCATAGTTGTAGAGCGTTAGAATGTGCATGATCTGGTATAATTGGGATTGGTGAAGCTATCGAATGACGTACATTATTTAGCCAGCACACACCTAACATACTGAGAACACAACCACTAGACCACTAGGACACTGCATCCATCGTATATGGCAACATTTAACATTGACCATCTAACATTGTCCATAAAGGAATTACTTAAAATGTGACAGATGTCCCCACTTAGTCATAAAGTGTCATAGAGTGTTAAGAATTAATGAAAGGCACCGGGACCATCTGGGCCATGCCCATCAAGGAAGGATGCTAGAAAAGGACATGATCAATCCACAAGCAATAAAACATCCAGAGTTCCAACGAGACTATATACCCCAACCTATCTAGCGCCGTTCACTCGATATTGCATAACTCACTCCTCCATACCCGTGCCCCATCAACAATTTTCGAACTCCGCCACCCATGCCCAGTTTGTGTTACTATGACCAATTTCATCAGCATCACATACCCAAAGGTTGGTGCTGAATGCACTGTCAGGCACACCTGTTGCTAGTATATTATCCAATTGTTCAGCATGATCTAAAAAGTAGGGGTCCAAAGTCCAACAAGACCACATGGACCACCATAAAGAGGTCTGCACCGTACAAATCTACTAGCATAAGTTCCACCTCATCCACCACCAACTCGCATGCTCCTACTGCACAATTTATAACTCAAAACAGAAGTTTCCGACTTAAAATTTCATATCTACTGTATTTTTATATACATTCAATGAGGGACTTTCCACTACATCAGCAGACAGCCTATTCCATTAATCAAGCACCCTTTAACTGAACTTGTTGGCGTTTTAACTGTTTTACACCTTGACTTGTCCAACCTGAATTGATGACCACTATTTCATATCCTAAATAGAAGAGCATCACTCAGGGATGCTCTTCTGAGCACTTAGTTATAATGCTTGGCAGCAACTTATCGAAATGTTACATAAAATGGTCCTAAATATGTTTAAAGATCCACACCGATTACCATTTATAGCACAAACTAATATTTAGCCAATGAAATTGAACAACGTGGGAAGTTTGGAGTAGTCGAGGGCATGCTGAATGGGGATGGACATAGAATTTGAAACGTTGGCATGTAACATGGACCTAGGAACATTTACCAATGGACCAAGAACAATTGCAACATGGACCTATGATGAAAACACATGCACTATGCAGGAAAACTCAGATTGTCAAACTTGTTAGAATTACTGCACTGAAAATGTCAATGTCTTACTCACCAGGAAGGGGAATGTGCAAGTCTAATCCTATTGAAATTCAGTTGTCATTAGCCTGACCACTTCGTGAGGATGGCTCCATTCTTGTATGATTTATTTCTTCCTACTGGTGTTTTCCAATTAGAAGTGTCGCTGTCATTATTTCATGCGGCCTACGGTCATGTAGTTTATTGGATATTCTGAACACTGAAGGATGACGTCAGTTCATATATGTTAGGCATGTGCTAGCTCAATAGCCCACTACATCCGGTAGCTCCACATAATCTCAATTCTACTTCATCGTTCCACCTGAGTCAATTCTGCAGCCAGTTGTGCTTTCATAGCAAACAATGCAATTTGGTCAATCATATGAGATGCTTGCCGGGTTATTTCATTCCAAATGAATTCGGAATAAACGATGGTATCTAGATGACCCGTCCTCCACCTTCCGTCACTGTGCGGGTTGCAAGTTGAATTGATGTGCACATTCAAGGATATTGTGTTGGAAAGTGGCAAGAATCAAACTTAAAATAACAGGTCCGATTCGAGTGAAGCTGGAAAGCCATATGGTGCAACGAGAACTTCGGTGCGATGTTCACCAAGTGTTGTGATCTGGTCGGGTCGGGTCTGGTCGGGTCGGGTCGGGTCGGGTCGGGTCGGGTCGGGTCGGGTCGGGTCGGGTCGGGTCGGGTTGGGTCGGGTCGGGTCGGGTCGGGTCGGGTCGGGTCGGTTGATCGGGTCGGTTGATCGGGTCGGTTGATCGGGTCGGGTTGATCGGGTCGGGTCGGGTCGGGTCAGGTCGGGTCGAATTGGGCCGGATCGGGATGCGCATGTGAACGGCTGCCGTACATACATGGGAGTAAACTCACTCGAGCTGTTGCTCCTCACCGCATTGAATGAGCGTCGCGGGCCAGCTAGCAGTTGTGTTGAAACGGATTCATCTCCGATGGCAATCGAATGGTGACGAGTTCGAACTAAACGAAGGCGCTAAGCGTGTCACGTGTGACAGGGTCATGGGCCACGGCAGGCACCGATGGCCTGCTCCAGCCTTGGACCATCTCAACCGACATAATAAATCTTCCAAGATGAGAGTGAAACCCTTAAATGCCGGATCAAGCGGATCAAAATCCAATCGACCTTCGACTGAAGTTTGATAGGCAAGTAATAATCTACACATTAAGCACCACAAGTGCTTAATACGTTCCTGCAATATTTGATTCCGTATCTCAGCAGCATTGGCCACATGACGGCCTTGAACAGACTGAGACTAGCCGTCACAATTTCTGACATCTCCCGATTGAGCGGACCATCGGAAATTCAACCACAGTCCCAGCACCGCAAGATGTACTGCTATAGCGAGTGGGAACTGTCAGGACACCACGTGTTTCGCAGCAGAGCACCTCATCAAGTGTATCTCATTGATGGGAAAAGTGTAGGTAGGTAATTCCGTGCAGCCCATTACCAGATAACATACACCTTCATAATTTGTTCTTTGCCACTCTCCGGTAGCATTAAAAATCCTTCCCATGCTATCTGCTTCGGAACGTAGTTGAGAAGACTGTTTTAGCCATCGTGCTCACCAGGAGTCGATCACAGTATGGGAGTTCTGGGTACCTGAGCGTGCCGGCGGTCACAGTATGGGAGTTCTGGGTACCTGAGCGTGCCGACGGTCACAGTATGGGAGTGCTGGGTACCTGAGCGTACCGACGGTCACAGTATGGGAGTGCTGGGTACCTGAGCGTACCGACGGTCACAGTATGGGAGTGCTGGGTACCTGAGCGTACCGACGGTCACAGTATGGGAGTGCTGGGTACCTGAGCGTACCGACGGTCACAGTATGGGAGTTCTGGGTACCTGAGCGTACCGACGGTCACAGTATGGGAGTTCTGGGTACCTGAGCGTACCGACGGTCACAGTATGGGAGTTCTGGGTACCTGAGCGTACCGACGGTCACAGTATGGGAGTTCTGGGTACCTGAGCGTACCGACGGTCACAGTATGGGAGTTCTGGGTACCTGAGCGTACCGACGGTCACAGTATGGGAGTTCTGGGTACCTGAGCGTACCGACGGTCACAGTATGGGAGTTCTGGGTACCTGAGCGTACCGACGGTCACAGTATGGGAGTTCTGGGTACCTGAGCGTACCGACGGTCACAGTATGGGAGTTCTGGGTACCTGAGCGTACCGACGGTCACAGTATGGGAGTTCTGGGTACCTGAGCGTACCGACGGTCACAGTATGGGAGTTCTGGGTACCTGAGCGTACCGACGGTCACAGTATGGGAGTGCTGGGTACCTGAGCGTACCGACGGTCACAGTATGGGAGTGCTGGGTACCTGAGCGTACCGACGGTCACAGTATGGGAGTTCTGGGTACCTGAGCGTACCGACGGTCACAGTATGGGAGTGCTGGGTACCTGAGCGTACCGACGGTCACAGTATGGGAGTTCTGGGTACCTGAGCGTACCGACGGTCACAGTATGGGAGTTCTGGGTACCTGAGCGTACCGACGGTCACAGTATGGGAGTGCTGGGTACCTGAGCGTACCGACGGTCACAGTATGGGAGTTCTGGGTACCTGAGCGTACCGACGGTCACAGTATGGGAGTTCTGGGTACCTGAGCGTACCGACGGTCACAGTATGGGAGTTATGGGTACCTGAGCGTACCGACGGTCACAGTATGGGAGTGCTGGGTACCTGAGCGTACCGACGGTCACAGTATGGGAGTTCTGGGTACCTGAGCGTACCGACGGTCACAGTATGGGAGTGCTGGGTACCTGAGCGTACCGACGGTCACAGTATGGGAGTTCTGGGTACCTGAGCGTACCGACGGTCACAGTATGGGAGTGCTGGGTACCTGAGCGTACCGACGGTCACAGTATGGGAGTTCTGGGTACCTGAGCGTACCGACGGTCACAGTATGGGAGTTCTGGGTACCTGAGCGTACCGACGGGCACAGTGCCACCGTCTGCCTCGCTGGAATTTATTGCTATTGCTTTTCACGCAGTCGATATCCAAAAGAACATTACACGTAACGAAGTGTCTGCGTGCCGTCTTCGCCGCCCAACTCATTTCCCGCTGACACACTTGTGGGCCAGAACGGATATGAATGATGACCGTTGCAGACTTGATCCGAGTTTCACGACAGACCATGCCGAAGGCCACTGGTGGCCGAGGGTCGACGAGTCAGTCGTGCAGACCGGATTTTTAGATGAACGCGCCTTTTGGCAATGACTCGGTGTAGCAGCCAAGTGGCAATGACTCGGTGTAGCAGCCAGGTGGCAATGCCTCGGTGTAGCAGCCAGGTGCCAATGACTCGGTGTAGCAGCCAGGTCGCAATGACTCGGTGTATCAGCCAGGTGGCAATGATTCGGTGTAGCAGCCAGGTGGCAATGACTCGGTGTAGCAGCCAGGTGGCAATGACTCGGTGTATCAGCCAGGTGGCAATGACTCGGTGTATCAGCCAGGTGGCAATGACTCGGTGTAGCAGCCAGGTGGCAATGACTCGGTGTAGCAGCCAGGTGGCAATGACTCGGTGTAGCAGCCAGGTGCCAATGACTCGGTGTAGCAGCCAGGTCGCAATGACTCGGTGTATCAGCCAGGTGGCAATGACTCGGTGTAGCAGCCAGGTGGCAATGACTCGGTGTAGCAGCCAGGTGGCAATGACTCGGTGTATCAGCCAGGTGGCAATGACTCGGTGTAGCAGCCAGGTGGCAATGACTCGGTGTAGCAGCCAGGTAGCAATGACTCGGTGTAGCAGCCAGGTGGCAATGCGTGGCCAACCCAGGCGGAACACTGCCACAGCTCCAACCCAGGCGGAACACTGCCACAGCTCCAACCCAGGCGGAACACTGCCACAGCTCCAACCGAACCCTCTGAGTAGCGCAAGCTCAGCTCCGTAAGCAGCTCCGTGAGCGGCTCCGTGAGCGGGCAGCTCAGTGGGCAGCTCGGGGACCTCCGACATGCGCGACAACGGCTCCGCTCCGTCGGCGGCTCGCTCTCCGGCCGTTCTTGTTTACCTCGCTGCAGCAATTACCCGAGAACTCAGAAAATCGCGGTTCAATTGGCGCGCGGGATTGTTTGGCGGTGAGGTCGGCGAGCGTCCCTTCCGGTCCAGTCGACGGGACGGTGGCTGCCCTTTAAACAGGGGTTCCCCAGCGGCGCACGTCGCCCGGCATACCGCCGCCCACCAGCTTCACCAGCACAGAGGAATGGTACGGCCTGAAGAGGCGCAGAACTGTGGGTATAAAACGCCGGCTGTGGGTTAAGGGAAGGGGAGGACAAGCGGGAAAAGCTCAGTAGCGCTGGAGTTGGGGATCGTCACTGCCATCAAAGATCATTTAGACACCGGCGACATCTTATGAAGTCGATGGAACGTAATGCGCTTAGTAGGTACACGACTTTGCACATTAGGATCCCGCATTACTATCCAGGGTTTACATAATTATATAGGGTTTCATTATGAAACCCTATATAATTATGGAATGCTAAAGTCCATGCTAATCTGGACATAGCAGGGGCAAAATTAACATATGGGGTAATGTTCCCCTCATGGGTATGCAAAACAGCGCTCCTGCAAATAGTCTGTATGCATGGCTGGAGATCACGGGCGTGTCGGGGGATCTGGACCCCCTGGTTTAGTGCCCTGCAAAGGCTAATTTTTTATTTTTCCTGTTCGTCCGGAAAAGAAGTCTTGAAAAACAAGGACTTGGACCCCCTGGCTTCGTGAGAGATTTCCAGCCCTGCATTAAGCTTTTGGGAAACACATATATTTAATTAGTTTGAGGACTAGTGCCGTGCTGAGCTTGCTTTGGCTATATTCGCCAGGGGCAGGGCAGTTGCTTCTTGAAAACGATGGAAGCGAGACGGTAAATGTATTAGACCTGACATTTGGGCAGGCTTTTGGCTAGTCTCCATGTTCTGACACAATAGGGACGATATAAATTTTTACCCGTGAACATTTGGAAGGCAAACCAGCATGGGGAAGGTGGTGATGCCATCCCCCCCCCCCCCCCACAACCCTCCCCTCTCCTTCCCAGAGCATACGAAGTGGCATCTCTGGTGAAAGACTCAGGTGGTATTCAATTTCTACAGCAGCTGAAGCTTAAGGTCATCGCCCTCCTCCCCTCATGCCTGGTAACTATCTCATTGAATTTGAATTTGTCATTTTCCGCATCTTATTTTGAATTGTTGCCCACTTCGGTTAGGTACATCCTCGCAAACTTTCCTTGGCGCAGGCCGCCTGGTGGCCGACGGCCGAACTACACGATCGGCGGTCCAGCCCTGAGCTGCCGGGCCGGGCGGGATCTGGCCGATCCGACCGCTCGGCGGGTAATGCCGGGCGGCTAGCACCGCTGCGCCGGCCCACGCACGGACCCATTGACCGTGACCGCGACCGTGACCGTGACCGTGGCCGTGACCGTGGCCGTGACCGTGCCATTTCAGGGTGGCTCTCAGAACCAGCAGGCCACACAAACCCGGAGCGCGGCCAGTTTCGTGATTTGCCGCCGCAAATGACGAAACGCGTCGTCTGCTGATGTGGCAGTCCCAGGTGACTTGACAGTTGTATAATGCGGACACCTTTTCGCAATCCCAGCCATGCTGGCATGGACGCAGTGCATCGAGCCTCGGAGGGACGAGGACAGGAGCGAGTCGCATTCCCTTCTCGGTTTTGTTTGTGCAGCGTCATGCAACATTTGCCAAATTACGCGCGGTTAAGAAGAGCAGACTGCTCCCTTCTCTCGCTACGTTGACTCAAGGAGAGGATGGGCTACTCAGGAAGAAATACTGATCAACCTGTCCACTCAGCAGGCTTTCAAAAGTACAGAAACAAAGCTCACCAAATAGTCCACGTGCGAGGCGCGGGTATTTCATTTTTGTTTATTCGTGAACCGCCCCTACAAAATGTCGTGATGCCAAAGCATGGGTCGGAGTGGGTGAGCAGGTTCTGGTAGACCTAGACTGCTAGCCTTGCACCGATTCGCATTTGGCATGTTGCTAATGTGTCTGTTTCAGAATTCGAGGCCCTTGGTTTGAGACTGACCGCGGACAGACTCTTCCTCGGTCGGCTCCTACTCACCAAATGGCAGTAACTGGGCTGTGGTCGTCGTACCAGAGGATTACAGCTTGTGTCACGGGAGCAGTCCTCTGTTCCCCGAGCTCGAAAAATATTCTGGATAGCCCTCGCGGTGCTTACAATGTTCTACGGCGGAAAATTTGAGAGCAAGCGCCTGAACACCTTTATGCCTCAATGGTGCCAAAAACGCATATATATATATATATATATATATACTATGTGTATATATATATATATATATATATATATATATATATATATATATATATATATATATATATATATATATATATATATATATATATATATATATATATATATATATATATTTATATATATATATAATTTTGGAATGTTCCTTTGTACAAGAGCATGCAAGACGAGATCTACATGTAAGAATTCGCCTATTTGAAACTTCAAACCAGCATCAAGGTACTTGGCATCGTACGGGCTATTATTGGTAAGGCAAGGATGTTGCGTCCTAGTGTATACATATTTAACCGATCATTAAATACATCCTGGAGTTGATTAAATCATGTTAATGCATGAACATCAATGCCGAAATTGTGCTTTTCACATACTCTACGATGTGGTAATAAAGGAACTTATTACAAATCGCGTACTCCGATGTTTCGCCACTGTCTTATTCGAGTATTTTGTTTCAATTATCGGAAGAAAGGAACAGACTTGAGCGTCCCAATGAAGTGTTTATTTACTAATCACAGTCGTACTCATAGCGCGTCCGAACATATCATTTTGATCACTGTGGCAGCTCATAGAATCCTGATGACATTTTAGGTAAGACATTATAAATACAAGTCAAGAAAGTGCTGCTCAGCATGGCAATAGATCAAGAATAGAGCAGTTGTTTAATTGAGCGCTGAAGAGAACGTAACATTTAGTGAGTTGTGTGATAACAACTTATATATACTTTGATCTGTTTTTCTTGTATCAAAACACAAAATCACAACATTTAGGAAAGTTTTCTTTTTTAATCTCATATACTTGAGTGAGTAGATATCTAATTCAATAAGTATTTCCCCATATTCTAAGTTACCTATTCCACTGATGAGTCTAGTGGCTTTGTGCTGCACTTTTTGTAGCATATCTATATATTTTTATAGGTGGGGGTTCCATGCATGTACATAATATTCTAAGTAAGGTCGCACATGGGCCAAGTACAGTATTTTCATCACTTCTTTGCTCTTATACCTCACACTCCTATTAATGATTCCCAGCATTCTGATTACCCTGTTCCCAGCTGAGACACATTGTTTTTCTACTTTAAGATCATTTGAAACTAACACACCTAAATCTCTTTCCTCTTCAATAACATCCAATCTCCTACCTCCCATTGCATATCTGAAAGTCTTACCTCCAGACCCAAGATGCATAACCTTACATTTTGCATAGTTGAAAGACATCTGTCATTGATCAGACCACTGTTTTAGGTCCTCCAAGTCTAGTTGAATATTACTAGATTGCTCACTACTGTTAGCCACTCCTACCAATTTGATGTCATCAGCAAATTTTAACACCCTATTCCTCAGCCCTACTTCAATGTTATTCACAAAGGTGATAAAGAGAAGTGGCCCTAGAACAGAGCCCTGTGGCACTCCACTCGGAACATCCTTCCATTCAGATTACATCCATTTAACATTACCCTTTTTTCCTTCCCCTTAACCATGCTTCAATCCAACCTAGAACCTTTCCATCAATCCCATACTGTTCTAGTTGCTGAATTAAACGCCCATGTGGAAATTTATCCAAAGCTTTGCTAAAGTCCAGGTACACTACATCTATTCTGCTTTGATTGTCGACTTCTTTAGTTATATACTCCATAAACCCCAATAGGTTAGTTAAACAAGTTCTTCGAGGTCGAAATCTATGTTGGGTATCCCTTAGAAGGTTGTGCCTATCTAAATGAGGCTGTATATTCTGTTTGACAAGTTTTCATAGTACCTTGCATACTATTGAGGTCAAACTGTCTGTCCCCTGTAGTTTCCCACACATTTCATACTTCCCTTTTTAAGAATCTGTACTACATTTGCATTTCGCCAATCATCCGGTACTTCAGTATACTCTATAAAAGGCCTGAAAATGATACCTAGGGGATGCCTAGGGCCAATGCTTTAGCACACTCCTCTAAGATCCTAGGATATATGTCATCTAGTCCAGAAGCTTTATTAGGTTTGATATTCTGCAACTGTTTTTCTACAGCTTCTGTTGTTATTGTAAGATCCTCCAACCTGTCACCTATTATGGCATAGCTTTCAGTTGTTTCCCATGTACCAGTGTTCTCTTTAGTAATGACTGATGAGAATTGCTTACTGATGGACTCCATGATATCACTCCCTCGATGAATCTCATAGTAAGAGGCGCAGCCAAGGGGGCCCTCCCCCCCCCCCCCTGTAGCAACCAAAAACGCATTAAATGAAGCGATAAATTTGAACATTTTCACCACTGAAAAACACAAATTTTCGCCGCGCTTCGCGTGCCGAAAGCGTTATTTGTTTCGGTATATGTTTTTGGTCTGTCCCCCCGTAAGAAAATCCTGGCTGCGGCACTACTCATGGTGAACACGCATCTGAACGTCTCGAAGACGCCATCTTAGACAGTTGGGCGATTCTAGAAACTAATTCCTTCTCGTTAGGGAGAAAAATTAAGAACATTTTACCTCTTCCGATTGCGATAACTTTGAATGTATATGGCGATTCAAAAACAGTATAATGTGTCCAAGCTTCGACCAGCGGGCCATTCCTGCCAGTTTTTCTTAATTGTCGGTCTCTTTAGTAGGATTGCTGGGATTTCCCCTGGGTTCGTCCATCTGTATACCTCATGGATTCCTGAGATTCTCGAGGGGATATCTATTTAGCGAGATGGGGCTGTGTTACACGATCGGAACCCCTAGGACTGCCAGACAGGCCGAGTGGACTACTAGATGGGCCTCGAAGATAGCCAGACCGTTAGTTGAGTTCAAGAGAGTCGCGAAATGCTCCATCGTAGGATTGCGTGCGCTCTCTGAGGGGCAGGGCCGCATGCAGGATTTTCTTAGCCAGGGGCAAATCTACGGTAAGTAGCAGAGTGGGAAATAAAGCACATTTTCAGAGATTTTATCTCTGAAGCATTTGTGCTCTCCATATTCAAATTGGATAGGATCGGCTTCGCATGCACTCCGACACACATCTGTAGAGGGCATGCGTGTAACATTAGCGGGTTCTGGGGGACAGGTTCCAGTCTTCCCTTCAATTTTGGGACATACATAATTTACCCCACTCCCATTATTGTGACTTGCTCCCACTAGTTTTATTTTAGGAAAAGTTTGGATTATCTCTCATTTCCTCATATTCTCAATACAAAACTTTCATTTTCATTTTCTCTATTAGTTACTGAAGTATGCTTAAGTATGCCAACTGAACATGTCTATGATACATTTGGTATGATTTGCAAGGAGCGGCGAAAAGAGTCCGGCAAGGGGACCAGCTTTCACTAGAAATGGCAAGGTGATCCGGCACCATCTTGCCAAGGAGTACGCATTGAGAAGGTCCCTTGGGCCTCCAGGAGGTCCCATTGGATTGCAGGATGTCTAGGGGGCCTACAGGACTTCCACTGGAATTACAAGGGGCACCACTGGAAGTGCAGGAGGCCCTCTAGGACTACAGGAGACCAAATAGGATCATAGATGGCCTCCTGATATTATAGGAGTTTTTTTGTGTCTCTCAATGTGATTTTCAGGGGCCTCAGTTCGATTTTTGGGGCCAAGCGACATTTACAGGGGCCTCTGCGCTACTATTTGGGGTCCTCAATGTGATTTTGAGGCGCCCCGGTGCAAATTTTGGGGCCCCAGCGATATTTTTCAGGGATCCGGCCGAATTTTTTTTCCGAGCCATAGTGCGGTTCTTGGGGGCTCCACAACCTCTCAGGAGGAAACTGCTCCCCTTGTAAGGGAGAAAGGGGGTAGTGTCTCCTGGGGGAGGAAAAATCGATCAACATTCCACCACATTACACACCTTGTCTTTTTTACAAAGGCATCCAGCTTCATCTGTCCCTTCATTTTAGCAACAATGAAGAAAGACCACAAATGAATATCTAGCTCTCGTCACTTATGGCATGTGGCCTGGCTCGCGCCGCCCCGCTCTTCTGTGGTGTGCGTAAAAGTCTAAAAGGTCATGTTTTTGTAATACCACCGTTAATAACCCAATTGCTGGCTTTGTAGTATGCATTTTTTTCACAGAAGCATTTCACATTTGAGCTTTTCTCGTTGCTTTCACCTCAGTACAAGTGCTGCCAACATACTATCATCTTTTCTTCTTGATAAAAATGCACCGTTCCAAGGAAAAGTCACTTCCGCTACCGGAACTATACGAAGTTTTTTTTGGTTGCTTTCTCCATTGAATCCCCCTTTAATTGGTTATTTGGGTTTATGGCCGCATCGACTGCATTGAATCTCCCTTTGACCAGGTGGGATTTTTCACTCCACTTGGTGGGATTTCACGGCACTAGGTGGGACGCATCCCACCTAGTTAACATGTTAGAGGATGCCCTGTTTCACACGATTGGTAGCAAATCACTTTTACTTGGGCTTGACCACAAGTTACAAAATAGTGTTTACCGATAATTTGACATTTGTTTAGGTCCAGCAGAACTAGTCATTGCGGGGAGGCCAACCCTCCCCTCGTTGGGAGGACTTAGGCAAGTCTCCCGAGGGAAGGAAGCCCCCTAGGCTTGGGCCCCTTTGCGTGCCGCCGTCCAGCCGTCTCTGATACCAAGGATATTCCAAATATTAGGAATTTAGCTGCAATGCATGGGAGCCAACTACATATATGCTGGTGACAACCCTTGCTTTGGTTGCCTAGTAACCAATGTGAGCAGTTCAGTGTTCGTAGGCCCATGATAAATAAGCTTGGAAAGGTTATTATTTGTGTTTTTAAACGTTAGTTAGAAAGGAAAGAAGGAAAGGAAAATAATTGTTGAATGCAACTTTGTTTTGGAGCCTACGGCGTTACCAACTGACGTGCAAGCGCAGGCCACCGCATCGTAGATAAGGCATCGTATTGGCGCACATGCCGTTGCCCAGAACTCATACGGCGTGAAGTGCGATGGTGTCTTCCATTACATTTTCGTCATATTTCTGAGCCGCTGTTAGAAAATGATCAATGTATCGCCGATAGCTCTTGAAATGTGCTTTCCACCAAGCAGAAAATCACATCTATACGTGCGATGAGACTCGATATATATCGCTGATATAACGACAAAATTAACATTGAAGCTCAATGGCAGTAGGCTTTTAGCGCCATTCTCAGTATATCGCTACCCACGGTCGTCGTTGGAGGTTGCCGCTTAGTGCCGGGAAAGACAAACACAGCGCTTGAATTGTTAGCTTCCGTTGTTAGAGCTCGTGAATATCCAACGAACGCCATCGTACTGAAGATAAAAGCAAGGATAGCAAATAAGCAAAGAAACAAGCTATTTGAATCCAAACAAATACGATGCAAACGGAGGGAAGCGGCACGACCACGATGACTGTGAGAAAACCACCGAACGTGATACAAAAGGAAAACTGAACACCTGCGTGATCTTGGGCGCCACAAAACCACGAGGCGAAATTCCATCATCCATCGACACTATGTTTCATTGATATGCATACATGTGTCCTTACTTGGACTTCAACTTGCCCTATCCTTGCAACATGAACCTACCCATAGTCGAAAACACAGTACCCTTGGCTAATTTGCTCCGATCAGGGTAGCCCATGTAAGTACCAATGCCAACCGTTTTACCTTCCGTATAATCCCCTCATTGTCCTCTTCATAGGACATGCATTGTTCAAAACTCATGCTTCATGAAGTCTCGAAGGCACGTTAATCGCCACTCATACACTGAGTGGATGTGTGCTGTATCAGAAAACAAAGAAACAACAAATAGAACCTTTGATTCTAAGACACTCCACATTGCAATATGCAGACACCCTAGATACATTTTCCGATTTTCCACTAACGGTCGTTGAAGCCGAGTGGTGCGTGTGTCGAGAAGTGGAGATAGATGTCCGCTCACTTAGCCATGTCGAGAAGCGGAGATAGATGTCCGCTCACTTAGCCATGTCGAGAAGCGGAGATAGATGTCCGCTCACTTAGCCATGTCGAGAAGCGGAGATAGATGTCCGCTCACTTAGCCATGTCGAGAAGCGGAGATAGATGTCCGCTCACTTAGCCATGTCGAGAAGCGGAGATAGATGTCCGCTCACTTAGCCATGTCGAGAAGCGGAGATAGATGTCCGCTCACTTAGCCATGTCGAGAAGCGGAGATAGATGTCCGCTCACTTAGCCATGTCGAGAAGCGGAGATAGATGTCCGCTCACTTAGCCATGTCGAGAAGCGGAGATAGATGTCCGCTCACTTAGCCATGTCGAGAAGCGGAGATAGATGTCCGCTCACTTAGCCATGTCGAGAAGCGGAGATAGATGTCCGCTCACTTAGCCATGTCGAGAAGCGGAGATAGATGTCCGCTCACTTAGCCATGTCGAGAAGCGGAGATAGATGTCCGCTCACTTAGCCATGTCGAGAAGCGGAGATAGATGTCCGCTCACTTAGCCATGCATGCATGTATCACGGTCATATGCAAACATTCAAGCCCATATACAGGAATGCATCCATTTTTATCAAAGAGGGGTCCTCTAAACTAGGGTCTCCTTGGAAGCTCGTTCCTCTCACTGAGAAGAAATACCTGAATGCAACAAGATGTTCCACTGACGATGTATTCAAACATGGGGTTAGACGTGAGTGCTCAACATCATTCAGCAATGCCAATTTATCAACAACAACAAAGAGTTTAAGTCGCCGGAGTTACTCTCACTTTTCGAATTATGCTTGCGAAAGGTTAAGATGATAACACACCAGCGTTCCCGCCTTGTGCGCCCTTTGCATCTCTTACGGGGAAGAGACATACTCACTGTTATATATTTTTTTTAAATAAATTTAATCCGAATTCTTGCTGGGGTGGCTTTATGAACCATGGTTTTATTGCTAAGCAGAGCTTGTTGCGTGAACCCTGCCCCCACCACCCGATCCATGAATTGCAGTTTAACGGCAGAATTTAGACCGAAAGTTTAACGTGCCGTCAATGCACCAGCACGGCCGCCCGGTAGCTCGTCCCCGGCCTTATCGGGCCAGCTGCCAACTGACCCTCCCAGCCGGGGGCTAAATGCGAGCGAGTGAAGCGACTCGAACCCTGTGTTGCCAGGACAGGGGAGACCAGTGCAGGCCAGCGCTCTTACCAACTGAGCTACCGGGGCGGCATATGATATGACACATGATACGGAAATTTCAATTACTGAAAGAAAGAGTATCTCTCACTGAAAACGGTGCCATGCCACTGGATATAGCAACCCTTATGAGGTGTCCCGGTTTGCTATAATAGCTTGCTTTACTGAAGAGCGTTCACTATATTCAAGTAATTCAACGAAACATGGATTGGCACTCGACGTGACTTGTGCGGCGAATGCACCGCCTGTGTCAACACCTCATCAGTGTCAGTTTCTCTCCGGCGCCGCATGCTTCGTCAGCGGCGCGACAGATGTTCGAAAAGCCGCCGGCACAAAGCCCCCCCTCTTGTACCCCCTCTGGCATCGTGAAGCGTCGTGACGTCATACGTCGAGCGCGCTCCGCCATCGTGTGGCCTTCTCTGCTGTGCCGCCGGCCACTCGGAGTATCCACCTGAAGCCGCCCGAAGCCGCCCGAAGTCGCCCGAAGCCGCCCGAAGCCGCCCGATTACGGCCGGTGAACATTTCAGGTATGTTGCCGGCGTTCTGACCTGCAGGTGTTCGTTCTCACGGCGGGGCGGCACGCCTGGAGGCGCCGGTAGCTGCGTAATTGGCCGCGATATCGGTGTCGGCTGGTGCTGGCCGGCCATGTCCGCCAGGAGGCTAACCGATGGCACTACTGTCCGCCGCTGTCTCTCGTACACTCGTACACTCGTACACTCACGTACACCAACACTCGTACACTCTAGCATTCGTACATTCGTACACTCGTACACTCGTACATTCGTAAACTCACATACTTCAACACTCATACACTCACTCGCACACCCGCATACTCTAACGAGTGTCAATTCGTACACCCGTTAATTCGTAAACTTACATACTGTAACACTGGTACATTCGTACACTCGCACATTTTAACACTTGCACACTCGTACACTCACATATTCCAACACTCGTACACTTTAGCACTCGTACACTTTAGCACTCGTACACTTTAGCACTCGTACACTCTAGCACTCGTACACTCGTGCATTCGTTCACTCACATACTTCAACATTCGTACACTCGTACACTCACATACTCTAATACTCGTACACTCATACACTCTAACACTCGGACACTCGTACACTCGCATACTCTAACACTCCTACCCTGGTACACTCGTACACTCATACATTCCCATACTCAGTGTACAACACTCGCACACTTGTACACTCGAGCACTCACATACACCAAAACTCGTACACTCGCACACTCGTGCACTCATGCACTCACATACTGTGAGTGCTCGTACGCTCGTACATTCACACCTTAGCACTCGTACAATTGTACGCTCACATACTCGCCGGCCGCCTGTTGGACACGTATCACACGCCATCCGTCTGCGTATGACGTGTTTGGCACTGCATGGCACGTGTGTGGCAGGTATGACGTAATGTAATGTATTTCGGATCCTCCCGAGCAGGGTTTTTCAGTTTCCGTCACAGAAGTGCACTAATGTGCAGCACAAACCATCATCACGAGCATACACGATAACAACGAGTGGCATCACAGTGCTGATGTAAGCGATGTTCCGGAGGCCGGAAATTAGAGCCCGGACATGCGCAGCATGGCCGAAAGCCTCCGTCTGAAAACAGTGTAGCCACCTGAGTTCCTCACATCTGAAGGCAGATTGTTCCACGTCCGGCAAGCTCTCGGTATGAAGGAGCGGCGCGCGAATTCTGTGCGGCATCGTGGTACCTGGAGCTCACCGTTAGCCGTGGCCCTGGTGCTCCGTTGCGACACAGTTGAGCGACAGTTTAGTTGACCGCGAATGAGTTGTGAGCCAGTGAACTCGTTCATAGTTTTGAAAACTGAGTGAGCATCTGCCTCGGATATGAAATCCTCGAATTTGAGCCATCCTAGTTCTTTCAACGTGGGCGACACATGATCCCGGTAGTGCAAGCCGGCGACAATCCTTGCACCAAAGTTGATGCATTTTTGAATGCGTCGTTTCTGGGCTCTGCTACAGCTTCCCCAGACAGATACACAGTATCTCATGTGAGGGAATACAAGTGCCTCAATTAGCACCCATCTCGTAATGTGAGAAAACTTATGACGCAGTCTAGCGAGTCCAATGAGTATGCGGTTACACAGACGCACAAAGTAGATACATGCACATCCCAGGACAGGTGTGAGTCAATTTTCACGCCAAGTAATTTCACAGACTTCGTGGGTACTATTTCCAACTGGCCCAGACGAACTGAGAATTCCACAGGTGTATGCTGTCTAGAAGATTGGAGAACAACCATCTCAGTTTTGGAGGGATTTACTTTTAGTCGATTCTGGATGAACCAGTTAAAGGCGACTGACAGTGATTTATTCAATCGTTGGCTAATGGCTGTGATTTCGTTTCGCTTCCCGGATTCGAGGAACTGGACATCATCGGCATACATAACAATCTTGCCGTGTGGGATATGTTGTGGGAGGTCATTGGAGAATATTAGGAACATGACCGGACCCAAGATCGAGCCCTGCACCACACCATGTGTTACCGACAGAGGGCTAGAATCCTTCACCGTTTGCGAACGGCCCTCAAGCCGCGCTCGGAACCATTCGGAGTTGACGCCGTACCATCCGAGCTTGTCCATGAGGCGACTATGCTCCACGCTGTCGAACGCCTTTGAGGTGTCAGCTGCAACCAGTAGAGTGATCCCGCCTTGGTCGATTTTGAGGGTAGCGTGGATGACCGTGTCTAGCAGAGCCATCTCGGTAGACAGGCCGGGCCGGAAACGGTGCTGTTCTGGGCACAGTAGATGATGGAACAGCCAATGAAGCTACTGAGCAGCCACCGAAGCTACTGAACAGCCACTGAAGCCACTGAACAGCCACTGAAGCTACTGCACAGCCACTGAAGCTACTGAACAGTCACTGAAGCTACTGAACAGGCACTGAAGCTACTGAACAGGCACTGAAGCTACTGAACAGACACTGAAGCTACTGAATAGACACTGAAGCTACTGAACAACCACTGAGGTTGCTGAGCAGCCACTGAAGCTACTGAACAGCCACTGAAGCCCTGAACACCCACTGAAGCTACCGATGAGCCACTGAAGCTACTGTACAGACACTGAAGCTACTGATTAGCCACTGAAGTTACTGAACAGACACTGCAATACGTCAGGAATTTCGTGGGTAGGTATTCACGGCGTGTTGCAGGGTATTCCGTGCCACAGCCCGGGTCTGATGTACTGTATACCGTGCCACAATTCGGATCTGTTTTGCTGTGTACTGTGCCACAATCCGGATCTGTTGTACTGTATACTGTGCCACAATCCGGGCCTGTTGTACTGTATACTGTGCCACAATCCGGGCCTGTTGTACTGTATACTGTGCCACAATTCGGGTCTGTTTTGCTGTGTACTGTGCCACAATCCGGATCTGTTGTACTGTATACTGTGCCACAATCCGGGCCTGTTGTACTGTATACTGTGCCACAATCCGTATCTGTTGTACTGTATACTGTGCCACAATCCGGGCCTGTTGTACTGTGTATTGTGCCACAATACGGATCTGTTGTACTGTATACTGTGCCACAATTCTGGTCCGTTTTGCTGTGTACTGTGCCACAATCCGGATCTGTTGTACTGTATACTGTGCCACCATCCAGATCTGTTGTACTGTATACTGTGCCACAACCCGGGCCTGTTGTACTGTATACTGTGCCACAATACGGATCTGTTGTACTGTATACTGTGCCGCAATCCATATCTGTTGCATTGTGTACTGTGCCATAATCCGGGTTTGTTGTACTGTATACCCTACCACAATTCGGGTCCATTGTACTGTATATCGCGCCACAATCCGGGTCTGTTTTACTGAGTACTGTGCCATAATCCGGGTATGTTATTCTATATACTGTGCCACAATCCGGGTATATTATGCTATATACCGTGCCACAACCCGGGTATGTTGAACTGTGTGCTGTGTTCCCAACCGGTGTCCTCAGTCTTTCCTCTCGTATGTCGTGCCGTATTTCGTGCGCTGTACGTTGTGAGCTTTATATTGTGGCCCGCAGAGGCGCAGCCAAGGGGGAGGCGGAGGTCGGGGCCCTCCCCTTCAGAAAATCCTGGCTGCGCCACTGGCGACCCGTGTCCTTTGTCCTGTCTCTGGTGCACAGTGACCGATGTTCCACGTGCCATGACTGTGATATGTGACAGAGGGCACTGCAGTTCACCTTGTCTCCCTGACTCATGTGACGTGTGTCAAACGAGGTAGGCATCTGTCCGAAATTTAGAAGCTCATTTCGGCCGCGGTGTAGCCAACATCTCCCTGGGTGACCATCCAGGTAGCTATTCCTGTTGATGCCTGCCCAAGCCTTGTTAGCCTCCGCTTTAGCTCATGCTCAGCCTCCTGGCTGGGAGCAGTTGGCCTTCTCTTTCGGCAAGCGAAGGTTGATGTACCGGTATATTTCTGTCCGGTTAGTGAAACCGGACCCTTTACCATAAAACGTGGTCAGCCTGACGGAATGTCCCGGATCGTGGTCAGCCTCACGGAATGTCCCGGATCGTCACTGGGCAGAGTAGAGTGGGAAGGCTGGGCGAAGCATTCTGGATTCATAGAAATAATGCCCGCGTTCGTTGCATTGCGTTGCAGTTCGGAATGCAATATGCGGTACTTGAGCATCGACCTAGCATGCCAGCATCATCCTGAAAACGCTTTCAGGTAGCATATATTGTCGCAAGTTAAGCCAATATCGGCAGGCAGCGACGGCATACGAAACAGACAGACGAAACTTAGCTAGGTTAGATTCTAAAATAGTCGACGAGTATTGCACATGAATGTCTGAGGCAGCATCTTACCGTAAGCAGCACATTCACCCTGCTTGCGAAGGAGACCTCATAGGAGAGAGGCTGACTAGTCGGCTGTGGTAGCATCAGTTATGTGTTAACATCACACCTGTCAACATCACTGTACGCCTAAATCATCGTGTAATCCCCTCATAAGGCCCTGTGCCGTATCGGATCTATTTTTGGCTCATCTGTGCAGATCTGCAACTTACAAAAATCCTGCTTGTCTCTTGAAGTAAAAAGGAGAAGTATGTATCTAACCATAGTTTGACAAATCGCGTAGAATAGACACGTTAGTAAGATCTCAGACGTTTTTTTACTTGGGTGGTTCAGGACGAACTTTATGCTCACGGCTAATGGCGCCGCCCACACTGTTTCGCCGGTAGGCCGCGATATTGGAAAATGTCCGAGTGGTACGAGTGTTGAACATGGGACCTTTGTATCCAGAGCACAACACCTCAATCACTCGTCCATCCCCACCCCTCACAGATGTAATTTTTGAACTAATGTTGCGGCTGCTTGTGAACGATTTAGGCTCCACTGATGGTGTGTGTGATGAGACGAAACATGTCGCAAGAGTTTGTCTCGCTCTGATGACCAAATCAAGCGCAGCCCAAGCTGAGCAAACAATAGCAAAAATAAAGCTGCCAACACAAACTCTCCTCAAAAAATAACATCTGGTTCCAGATAAAAGTCATCGGCACTACCTTTTCATATCCACAAAAAGAACATTCGGCCCTGCCTACCACGTTCCCCAGACACGGGCTCCGATCATCAGCGACGATACGAGGACCTGATGACACGGCCGCCGCCCATCAGCGACGATACGAGGACCTGATGACGCGGCCTCCGATCATCAGCGACGACACGAGGACCTGATGACACGGCCTCCGTCCATCAGCGACGATACGAGGACCTGATGACGCGGCCTCCGATCATCAGCGACGACACGAGGACCTGATGACACGGCCTCCGTCCACCAGCGACGATACGAGGACCTGATGGCACGGCCTCCGTCCATCAGCGACGATACGAGGACCTGATGACGCGGCCGCCGTCCATCAGCGACGATACGAGGACCTAATGACACGGCCGCCGTCCATCAGCGACGATACGAGGACCTGATGACACGGCCTCCGTCCATCAGCGACGATACGAGGACCTGATGACACGGCCTCCGTCCACCAGCGACGATACGAGGACCTGATGACACGGCCTCCGTCCATCAGCGACGATACGAGGACCTGATGACACGGCCTCCGTCCATCAGCGACGATACGAGGACCTGATGACGCGGCCGCCGTCCATCAGCGACGATACGAGGACCTGATGACGTGGCCGCCGCCCATCAGCGACGATACGAGGACCTGATGACGTGGAGGAATGCAGCCAGATCCATCGCCGACATCGACACCCACCGACGACTGAATGCACAGGATAAGCGTGCGATATGTCGTCACTAACAGTGTGGCATAGAACAGCGAGTCCGTGGTGCAAAGCCACCCACCTCCTGCCTTAGGAGAGATCAGCGACGTACAGCCACCCACCTCCTGTCTAGGAGAGGTCAGCGGTGGACAGCCATCCACCTGCCTAAGAAAGATCAGCGACGTACGGCCACCCACCTCCTGCCTAGGAAATGTCAGTGACGTACAACCACCCACCTCCTGTCTAGGAGAGATCAGCGACGTACGGCAACCCACCTCCTGCCTAGGAAATGTCAGTGACGTACAACCACCGACCTCCTGTCTAGAAGAGATCAGCGACGTCCGGCAACCCACCTCCTGCCTAGGAAATGTCAGTGACGTACAACCACCGACCTCCTGTCTAGAAGAGATCAGCGACGTACAGCCACTTACATCCTGAATAGGCAATATGACACTAAAACTTGACTTCAATATGTCGTGGGAAGCACGTGTGACGCACGCGGTCACCGAATACTGCGAAACATTAATGGGACTCGTTCGTGGTCGCCATCTTCTCCCGCTTCATCTTTTACGCCGGGCAGTTGACGGCCTGGTGCCCTCTCATGTACGATATTGCATACAAGTATATGGCAGTGCAAACACAGGCCAGGTGGCCAACTTGCAAATGTCATCAATTTTGTCTGGAGAGTAATGTCAAGGAGACGAAGGTTTGGCTATATATCAGATGTCGTGAAGTCCCTGAACAATTCGTGAGACAAGTATGTCTCTTCAACTTAACTTGCCGCGCGTAAGAAACAACCACGGAGAGTGGACTGTTATTTACAGAGCAGGGATATTTGAAAACAAACACGACGTTGACAAAGGAGCACAAGGACTCAGTTACCACGTTTAAGAATCATATCAGAGGATGTGAGTTGCACTGAATATACCTGTCATGAGTCGAGATTATTGTGAAATATGCTTGCGACTCTTTGCAACTTCTTTTAACACCTGTGGTTTACCTATGCTTGTACTGTTTCAGTTTCATGTATGATAGTGTTTACGTTCCTTGCAATATGTGATTTGGCGTGACAGCATGCGATGGTGACTCGTGCGCACCTGATGTATGGCAGCAACCAGGGAATGTCCCATGATTTTCATGTGGAACTGGTTGGCGCGAGTGACAGTAAACAATAACAAATCGCTGATGACTACCGGCTTGATGATATTCGATGCAGGCCGAACCCCGACACCCCACGGTTTGTCAAAGCTTTGTTATTGACTATGGCATGTAGGTGCTTCAAGAGTTATAGATCATACATTGTCTTGATTACCGTGCCGGCTGAGAGCGTCTGGCAACATATAGGGTGCAATGTGCATGCAATGTGACAAATTACTGTGCCGGCTGAGAGCGTCTGACAGCATATAGGGTGCATGTAATGTGACAAATTACCGTGCCGGCTGAGAGCGTCTGACAGCATATAGGGTGCATGTAATGTGACAAATTACCGTGCCGGCTGAGAGCGTCTGGCAACATATAGGGTGCATGTAATGTGACAAATTACTGTGCCGGCTGAGAGCGTCTGACAGCATATAGGGTGCATGCAATGTGACAAATTACCGTGCCGGCTGAGAGCGTCTGACAACATATAGGGTGCATGCAATGTGACAAATTACTGTGCCGGCTGAGAGCGTCTGGCAACATATAGGGTGCATGCAATGGGACAAATTACCGTGCCGGCTGAGAGCGTCTGACAACATATAGGGTGCATGTAATGTGACAAATTACTGTGCCGGCTGAGAGCGTCTGACAACATATAGGGTGCATGCAATGTGACAAATTACTGTGCCGGCTGAGAGCGTCTGGCAACATATAGGGTGCATGTAATGTGACAAATTACTGTGCCGGCTGAGAGCGTCTAACAACATATAGGGTGCATGTAATGTGACAAATTACTGTGCCGGCTGAGAGCGTCTGGCAACATATAGGGTGCATGTAATGTGACAAATTACTGTGCCGGCTGAGAGCGTCTGGCAACATATAGGGTGCAATGTGACAAATTCACAGTAAACTGCGTCTGTGCGAGCTGGGCTTTCATTTACTGACTAGCCGTATAACGTTAACGTTAACTTGACATATGACCGAAGGTTTTTCACAACTGGATCATGAAATATGATATACTCGTATGTGCATGCCATTCCGTGTTTACTAGAAACGCAGACATTTTCCCAGCAGACCACTTGTCAGCTAGATGTCTGGCACAACACGGCAACCCTTGTCTATCGTTGCATTGTGTTTTCTCTTCTTATTTTTGTCCTCCAAATACAATGCAATTGAAGGAAAGGTCGAAGTGCCGAAGCCGTACCCGTTGTTGGACAATCACACACCCAGGGTGAGTGATATATTGACCCCAGCTTTCCAGGCCGCTTTTCGTACAGTTCATGGACGAGAGCGGAGGGGTCACGCCAGGGGTCGGCTGTCGTCTCAAGAGTTCCTCAGTATGAGGCTGAGGATGTTCTTGCTCCGGGGCACCGTGACCCATGTCGAGAGCGGAGGGGTCACGCCAGGGGTCGGCTGTCGTCTCAAGAGTTCCTCAGTATGAGGCTGATGATGTTCTTGCTCAGGGGCACCGTGACCCATGTCAGGGGCACCGTGACCCATGTCTGGAAGCGTTCTGTTCTACTCAATGTTTGCTCCATTGTGCATCCAAGTGTGTGGGTTTGTCATCGGCATGCTGCCCAGCGTGCTACATAGCATTGTCAAGTCATCGATGGCTAACGTCTTTATGGCACATGTGTCTGGAATACGCAGTGTATAAATGTATGTGTCTGGTATGTGCCGTGCATGTCAGTGCGTCGGCTGCACTGTGAAATTACCTTTTTCTGCCCATGCGGTTTTTGTATGCATCCGTCCATTATTATTTTTTGCTGTCGTGTGTATAGCCATTACGGCTTCCTCAGTTAAGTAGAAAGGCTTCATGCACCGGTATAGAGTCATTGGTTCTCTGACACTAGGTGTCGAGCAAAAACCCGTTGTAATTATTTACACTTCCATGCGATGTGGCTGCCTAAGGTCAGACAACTGATAGGAACAGGCAGGAAATGGCTCTAGAGACTAGTAATTTGTCCCTTTTTTCCTCCTCAAAAAGTTGGCTAAGCAGACGTTCATGGTCGGCCAACAGTGATGGCATTGAGACGTCATCGAACCGTTACTGACAGGCTATTTAAACGTCATAATACGCTTTGGACGTCATCAAACCGCACTGAAGAACCATTAAGTCTACTCACATTCCTATCCCTCTATCTTTTTCTCTCTCTCGCTCTCTTTCTCTCTCTCTCTCTCTCTCTCTCTCTCTCTCTCTCTCTCTCTCTCTCTCTCTCTCTCTCTCTCTCTCTCTCTCTCTCTCTCTCTCTCTCTCTCTCTCTTTCCCTCTCTCTTTATCCGTGCTGAAAATTGTGTCGGTAGTAAATGTCGAAGTTTGTCTCGAGTTGGGCGTTAGGCACTGTCCGATACCACCAGGCTGTGCGCCGTTACCACGAGTTAGGTGTTAGGCTTCACTGTCCGATACCACCAGGCTGTGCGCCGTTACCACGAGTTAGGCGTTAGGCTTCACTGCCCGATACCACCAGGCTGTGCGCCGTTACCACGAGTTAGGCGTTAGGCTTCACTATCCGATACCACCAGGCTGTGCGCCGTTACCACGCGGAATTGTCGGGCCTTCAGATCCACTATGCGAACTTCGTGGGCGTTGCCAGCAGCGCGGTGGGGTCTCTGGCAAAGGTCACGAAGACTCGTAATCCGCCACATAACAGAGACTCACAACAACGTCACAAATACTCACAGCAACGTCCCAAATGCTCACAGCAACGTCACAAGTACTCACAGCAACGTCACAAATACTCACAGCAGCGTCACAAATACTCACAGCAGCGTCGTGAGGACTTGAAAGCTACGTCACAAGGACTCGCTGAGACTCAACAAACACTCACAGCAACGTCACAAAGGATCACAGCTACGTCACAAAGGCTCGCAGAGACCCAACAAACACTCACAGTTACGTCACGGAAGTCCCAGCTACGTCACGACGAGTCACACCGAGAATGACAACAGGAGTCGGTAGCTGTTGGGTTCGACGGTCGGATCTCATACTTACTCTTTTTATTATCAACTAGTGATTTTCGTGCTCTCTGCCACGCATTCACCAGCTAACTTGGCCTGGTGTTCACAAGGCTACATGTCGATTGGCTGCAGCAGGCCATATTTATTCAGAGCACGTCATGTTTCGAACCGGCAACCAGTCCGCTCACGTGAGACAGTATTGTTGGAGCAGCTAAGCCTCGTGCAGCTAAGATAGACGAGCGGGAGCTGGCAGAACTCGACTTCAAGTCTGCTGCCTGATACAATATTGTTTTTCAAAGAAGCTGCTCCTTCAAAGCCTGACGCCATTCGTGATAGACCGCAACGGTTCTATGTACGTGGTAGCCAAGCGAGTTTTCAATGCATTATGCAATCAAGCACAGTACAGGTGTAACGGTGATAGCGTCCGTGATGGAGGTTCCTGCCATGGTGTTCGCATCGGACGCTTGATTTGTGACAACTGCCGAATACAATGGCCGCCCGGTGGCCGGGCAAAAACAAACTAGGCCATTCCCGCTTATTTGGACGATAGCCAAGTTTGCCGACACCAGAGCGAGAGAGAACGACCGAAAAACGTGCGAAAGAAAACCGCTACAAAAACTGCAATAAATGCTGCACTGGCGTGTGATATGGACGACGGTGCTGGAAGCAGCTCCGGCCGCCGAGCCGAGTGTGCAGATCAGGCCAGCAGCAAGGTTACGATGACCCGAGCACGTCGGACCAGCAAAGTGTATGCATTGCAGCTACGTGGGTGACTACTTCACGAAACACTCAGAGTTGATGAATGCGTTCCAGCTCGGTCCGTTCTGAAGCGATGCACCTATTTGTATTACTGACACCAATCTGATAAATACATTGAGCGTTTCATATTTACGTGTGCTACATGGGCAGCTGTGTAAAATGAGCCTTAGGATGAATGGCAAGACGTCTTTGATGGCCTGATGCCAAGAATAGTAGGAAACAATAGCATGCCGTGAAAAGGAAGCAGATTTTGAAATATAAGTCATCATCTTAGCTTTCAGGTCTGCAGCACGGCCTGTGCTACTAAAAAGAAATAACTTACCTTGAAATATCGCCTGATGCTCCCGAGTATTGAAACACCATTATTAACCAAAGGTTTGCATTGATTTATTTCACTCCATACCTCGTTCTCCAAAACACTTCATCCTGCAATGAGAACATGTCTCATTAACGCGAACCGTCCAATCAATCTGGTCCATAAAGGTAAAAGTCCCCTTGGACCCCTTGGATACTCAGCATCAGCATCGGTCGGGTTAGTTGATTAATTATTTGAGCTGCGTAGATCAGACCTGACCATTTAGCACCCATTCGACACAATATACTAGCCTGACAATCGCTTGCGCCTGCTGTTATAATATAATAAGTATTATTCTTATCCGCTGTAAGTCATAAAAGTCATAAAGTGTTTAGAGTTAATAAGAGCCACAAGGGCCCATACAGTTAAGTCTGTAAATGGAAGATACCATAAGCCCGGTAAAAAGACCCACCCCAACCATCACCACATCCTGAAGAAACCATCCGCCAACATCCCACACACCTATCAATGCCTACCTACCCTAGCTATCCAGTCATATTCCCTTGATCCCTCTTAACACATGTGGATTGAATGCCTTACCAATAATTTTCCAAATGCATCCATGCCTGATTAAAGGGGTCTATGCCGTGCACACTTACTTAGCATAAATCCCACCCCATCAATCACAAATTAGAACTCAAAAACAAGATTTTCCTGTCTAGAAAATTTGTGCACCGTACTTTTAAATACATTCAATGAGGAACTCCCCACAACATCAGCAGGCAGCCTATTCCACTGATCAACAACCCTTTGACTGAAGACCTGTTGTCGCTTAACTGTCCTACACCTCAACTTGTCTAACATGAATTGATAACCCCTATGTGATGCTCTAAACTGAAGAGCATCATTCAAATTGACCTGATCTAGTCCTTTAACAATTTTGTACATTTCAATCATATCCCCCTTAATCTCCTATACTTGAATGAGTACATATCTAATGCTACAAGCCTTTCTCCATATTCCAAGTTACCTATTCCACTGATGAGTCTAGTTGCTTTGCGCTTCACTCTTTCCAACATATCTATATCTTTGTCTAGGTAGGGGCTCCATGCTTGTACAGAATATTCCAAGTGGGGTCGCACATATGCCAGGTACAGATTTTGTCATGACTTCCTTGCTCTTATATCTCACACCTCTATTAATGAGTCCCAGCATTCTGAGTGCCCTGTTCCTAGCTGGGATACATTGTTTTTCTGCTTTAATGTCTTTTGAAACCAACACACCTAAGTCCCTTTCCTCTTCAATAACATCCAGGGCCCTCGCTCCCATTGTATATCTGAAAGTCTCACCTCCTGACCCCAGATGCATAACCTTACACTTATCATAGTTGAAGGACATCTGCCATTGATCTGCCCACTTTTTTTTGTCCTCCAAATCTAGTTCAATATTACTAGATTAACCACTACTGTTTGCCACTCCTACCAGCTTGATGTCATCAGCAAATTTGAACACTCTATTCCTTAGCCCTACCTCAATGTTGCAAGCAATGTTGGATTCAGTATCCCTTAAAAGGGGTCTGTTCCCGTGGCTCCACCAACCTCCACAAACCTCCACTGGTCGTTCCCGTCGCAAATCCGGTGGATATTTTTCCTCCACCAACCTCCACCAGTGGAGCAAAAGCCCCACCAGCCCAGGAGCAGGGTCCAATTGTGATTTGTCAGTTGAGCTCAATCACGGCGCACTTGCGCCATATATTTGCGCGTAAACAACGTCCTTCATCATATGAATCTCATCTTCATGAATCAACTGAATACTAGGAACATCCTTCGCAAAGGAAATATGAAATCACTACAACTATGAACAATAGTCGAAGTAACAGATGCAGACCACTAAACATCCTTTTTGTGGCCTTTGATCTACGTCATTCGGCCTAAGGGGAAGCTGTTACTTTACCGGCCGGATCCGCTGCAATCCCCGCGCCCAGAAGTACCGCCGTTCTCCCGGCGCCGGCTAAAATCCTACTCGAACCCGATCAACGAGGTCGGGCAAGTTGAGATGAGGAAAAGTCAGCATCGGGTAGAGAAGTTCCTCGTGGCCGAGGGAGGCTGGCGGGTCCAGACACGAGATTATATGCTGTACGGTAAGAAGGCAGCCTGTAACCAACCGCAAAACAGGGGGAGACGATGCTCAACCGAGAGGGAAGAGAGATTGCCTGGTTCATCCCATAGGCGAAAAGAACATCTGTGCTCCCCGCAGTCTCTGAGGACACATACATACCCAGAAATAAACACAAATTTGGGACTTTGTATAACAAGGCACACTATGTACATTGTGCGATCACTGGACAAACATTTGAAGGGCAATTTGGCCAATTTATGATACAGCGCCAAATGCTTCCTTTTTGTCCCGGAATTCACACCGCTGTCAGCTGATTTCTCCACCAAGCTCCACCGGTCGTTCCCGTGGGCAAGTCTCAACTAGCCTCAACTAACCTCCACTGAGTTCCTTCTGGTGGAGCCACGGGAACAGACCCAAGGTTGTGCCTATCAAAATGAATCTGAACATTCTGTTTTACCAGATTTTCTAGTACCTTGCAAACTATTGAGGTAAAGCTGACTGGCCTGTAGTTTCCTACACACTTCATACTTCCCTTTTTGAAAATTGGTGCTACGTTTGCATTTCTCCAATCTTCAGGTACTTCAGAATATTCCATAGACCTCCTGAAAACGATCCCTAGGGGAACTGCTAAAGCTTTAGCACACTCTACTAAGATCCTAGCATATATATCATCTGGTCCAGAAGCTTTATTAGATTGTATATTCTGCAACTGCCTTTCTACAGCTTCTGTAGTTATTGTAAGATCATCCAGCCTATCACCTGTCGTGGCATAACCTTCAGCTGTTTCTATTGTACCAGAATTATCTTTAG
This sequence comes from Ashinkailepas kermadecensis, assembly GCA_034440615.1. Lineage (NCBI taxonomy): Eukaryota > Metazoa > Arthropoda > Thecostraca > Neolepadidae > Ashinkailepas > Ashinkailepas kermadecensis. Next base: position 412,848 of record JAOTOM010005142.1, on the reverse strand, counting down.
TAAAGACTGATGAGAATTGCTTGCTTAGGGATTCCACAATATCACAATCATCAACCACTATTTCCCCATCTACCTCTAGTGGTCCTGCACTACACTTTTTAGCCTTAAATTTGTAGAAGCTATATAACCTCTTAGCATTACCTGCTGAACATTCTCGAGCTAATTTGATTTCAGCCAGTCTTTTAGATGCCCTAACACACCTCCTAACTCTATTTCTAGCTATTTTATATGATTCGAGGTTTACCTCAGAGTTAGCATCTTTTAGTTTATTGAATGCCTGCTTCTTTGACTCCAGTAAATGCCTTACTTCCCTGGTCAGCCATGAAGGGTGCATAACCCTGGTTAATCTAATTGTCCTATTGTGAATGAACCTATCCTGACCTTGAAATAGTTTATCTTTTATCATTCTCCACATTTCATAAGCATCTAAGCCCTTCAATAAGTCTTCCCAATGAATTTCATTCAGGAAGATCCTGAACTCATTGCAATTCCCTTTAGCAAAAGTTGGAATGAATGTTTTATTGGTTCCTCTACGCGGATGCGCGTATCTTGTGCACGATGTGTATCAACTGGATGGCGAGAAATGGACACCTTTATACTAGCTTAGGCCAAGCGACGTCTTTGTTTTCGTGAACGTGCAGGCCCACGCTAAATGTGAACGATTGGGGGAAAATTGCTGTACTCTCCGTCCAGTAACCAGCTCCAATTAGCCGGCCAGCCAGTCAGCGCCCTTGGGCTCGTCCCGAGTCACACCATCACAGTGGCGGACGATCTCGACGCTCCATAATGAGCCCGTTTGGAACGCTGACTTTATTAGCCGGCCGGCCAGTCAGCGCTCTTGGGCTCGTCCCGAGTCACACCATCACAGTGGCGGATGATCTCGACGCTCCATAATGAGCCCGTTTGGAAGGCTGACTTGATTTTGTGCAGAGTTGCACATTCTTGTGAAATCCGCGGCCGTAGCCACCCGTTTGTCAAGGACTGGAAGCTGTTCACACCTGGTTAATTTCACGTGTGGCCTGAAGTACTAGGTGCAATGTGCCGTTCGACGTAGACAACTGAAGATAATGCATTCCGCTTGCACGAGGATCGCCTATCCGTAGGCTGCCAATGTAGTCAACTACTCCATTCTTACCCCTTCCCCATCCCACCTATGTTTTCATGACATGCTGGTCACAGTCTTGCTCGTGGTCTGTGGTGTCGAAGTACCTTCCTGAAAGCTTTTTGTCTCATCGCTTCACGCATGCATTCACAACCAACCATGGTGGCGCTCTGACATTCCACCTTGCTGAAATATGTCGGTTTCACCGTTCGGCTACCTGAGCCATCCATAAGCCCTCCACCACCAGCTGGTTCCTTGGCTTCACGACAGCACCCTGTGCCGAGCCAGCCGCTGCCACAGACTGGTCTGTGACTCGTGTCCGCCGTGCGGTCCGTTCTGCCACGTGTGCCCTGTCGGTCAGAGCAACACGTGGTACCCTGCCGCCGTGGTTGCGGCCTGTCCTGCCACATGTGGCCCGCCGGTCGGCAGCACGTGGCACACCTGTGGCCGGCAAAAGTCCATAAGATCTAAGTCCATAAGATGTATGTGCAGATATGATCTACGTTCATAAGATCTACGTTCATTAGATATACGTGCATAAGGTCGTCTACGTATCGTAAGATTATCGATTTTCATGAGGACTACGTTCAAATGATCTACATTCATTATATTTACTTGCAAGAGATCTACAAAAACAGCGAAACTTGTAGACGATCTAGAAAAACGCGAAGGTATGCAGGAAATGTACAAAAGACTGTAATGTGGGTACGATCTACGTTCATAAGATATACATGCATAATTTCTAGAAGGTCAAATGCAGTACCTCGAACATACCTGTTAAGCGTGAATATGGCTGGAGTAGACCTTCTGTGCACTCTCCCACCTTTCGTAGATCTTTTGCATATCCTCTGTTCCCTGTATATTTCGTGCACATCCTCCAATTCTTATAGACTGTCTGCACGTATATTTTATACACGTAGAGCTCCTGCACGTAGATCCCATGGGCTTATTGGCTTATCTTATGCGCACTACAGCGTTTTGCAGATCCCTGCACACCCAATTTTTTTAAAGATATTCTGCAAACCCCGCTATTTATGTAGATCTTCTGCATGTATAACTTATGAACTTCGATCTTATGAACGTATATCTCATGCACGTAGATCTCCACACTCCAGTGCTTTTGTACATTTTATGCACGTAAATATTCTGCACGTAGATCTTCTGCACGTAGATATTCTGCACGTAGATCTCATGAACGTAGATTTCATCACGCACCAATGTTTTGTAGATCTCCTGCACACCTTTCAGTTTTTGTAGATTTTCTGCACACCTGAAATTTGTGTAGATCTTCTGCATATAGACGTTATGAACGTAAATAGTATGAACGTAGACCCTTTTGTGCACTCCAGTTGTCCTGTAGATGCCTGCACATCCGCCAGCTTTTGCGGATCTTCTGCACACACCGCTGTTTTATCATCTTCTGTACGCAGACCTTATGAACGTAGATCTTATGCACATCCGAATTTTTTGTAGATCTCCTGCACACTTGCCGTTTTTATAGATCCTTTACACGTAAATCTGATGAACGTAGGTAGGTCTTATGAAGTTAAATCTTATGAACGTGGATCTTCTGAACGTAGATCCTATGCACATCCCAGCGCGTTTTGTATATCTTCTGCGCACCTGATGATCCTTGTAGATTTTCTAACACCGGCTGTTTTTGCAGATGGCCTGCACGTAGATTGTATGAGCGTATATCTTAAGAACGTAGACCTTATGCATGTAGGCCTTGTGCACATAGATCTTACGCACGAATATCTCCTGCACGCAGATCCTATGAACGTAGATCTTGTGCACGTAGATGTTATGAGCGTATATCTTATTCCCTAACCTCGTGAGGCCTTCGGTGGGCAGCAGGTGGCACGCCGGTGCCGTGCGGCCGTCAGTGGTGCCCGGAGGTGGCGGGCGGGCTCTGGCATCGGTCCAACAGTTCACCTTCACAAGCTAACTGCACCACTGTCAATGCACCCCTAAACTCCAATAACCAACCAACCCGGCCAGCTAACTGCCCCGCTGTCGACCGCCGATACTGGTGTTGCGACACTCACCGAGGCTCAGTTTAACGCCGCTGAAAGGAGCAGCGTGTTTCCCACACTGGACTCCGCCAAACGTGCGCGACCAAACGGACAGCTTGAGTGGCCCAACGCTGCGACCAACGGCGCCGGCCGGACGTTCCGACCACTCTAGCTGCGTGTCGGTGGCGCCGGTCTCAGCCGCTCCTGTCGATGGTGCCGATCCTGCAAGCCCAACGCCAAACTCTCTACTTCCCGTACACATTTAACAACCAGCACGCACGCAACATTCTGTCTAGTTGCTAAGCCATTCTTCCTGCGTCATTACGTGGCGTCAGGTGTGCGCGCCCACCGTTACCAGTGTATGGCGGGTATACTGGCATGACTTATGGACGGTCTGTGGCCAGCTGAGGGGTCACGCAACGGCCGGCGGCGGCGCCACCGGTATCGCGCCAGCTGCGCTGTTAAGTAATAAAAGCACTGATCGAAGGAAATTTGATAGCGGTCGGCGTACCAGTTTCATTGTATCCGCCACAGGCGGTCACACGAGGCCGGTCGTCAACAGACGCTGCCGCGTCCAACCGTCACAGCACTGTGGGACGGACCACCAGCCGTCACAGCACTGTGGGACGGACCACCGACCGTCACAGCACTGTGGGACGGACCACCGACCGTCACGGCTCTGTGGGACGGACCACCGACCGTCACAGCACTGTGGGACGGACCACCGACCGTCACGGCTCTGTGGGACGGACCACCGACCGTCACGGCTCTGTGGGACGGACCACCGACCGTCACAGCACTGTGGGACGGACCACCGACCGTCACGGCTCTGTGGGACGGACCACCAGCCGTCACAGCACTGTGGGACGGACCACCAGCCGTCACAGCACTGAGGGACGGACCACCGACCGTCACAGCACTGGGACGGACCACCGACCGTCCCGGCTCTGTGGGACGGACCACCAGCCGTCACAGCACTGAGGGACGGACCACCAGCCGTCACAGCACTGTGGGACGGACCACCGACCGTCACGGCTCTGTGGGACGGACCACCAGCCGTCACAGCACTGAGGGACGGACCACCGACCGTCACGGCTCTGTGGAACGGACCACCGACCGTCACAGCACTGTGGGACGGACCACCGACCGTCACAGCACTGTGGGACGGACCACCGACCGTCACGGCTCTGTGGGACGGACCACCGACCGTCACAGCACTGTGGGACGGACCACCAGCCGTCACGGCTCTGTGGGACGGACCACCAGCCGTCACAGCACTGTGGGACGGACCACCGACCGTCACGGCTCTGTGGGACGGACCACCGACCGTCACAGCACTGTGGGACGGACCACCGACCGTCACAGCACTGTGGGACGGACCACCGACCGTCACGGCTATGTGGGACGGACCACCGACCGTCACAGCACTGTGGGACGGACCACCGACCGTCACGGCTCTGTGGGACGGACCACCAGCCGTCACAGCACTGTGGGACGGACCACCGACCGTCACGGCTCTGTGGGACGGACCACCGACCGTCACAGCACTGTGGGACGGACCACCGACCGTCACAGCACTGTGGGACGGACCACCGACCGTCACGGCTCTGTGGGACGGACCACCGACCGTCACAGCACTGTGGGACGGACCACCGACCGTCACGGCTCTGTGGGACGGACCACCAGCCGTCACAGCACTGTGGGAGGGACCACCGACCGTCACGGCTCTGTGGGACGGACCACCGACCGTCACAGCACTGTGGGACGGACCACCGACCGTCACGGCTCTGTGGGACGGACCACCGACCGTCACGGCTCTGTGGGACGGACCACCGACCGTCACGGCACTGTGGGACGGACCACCAGCCGTCACAGCACTGTGGGACGGACCACCGACCGTCACAGCACTGTGGGACGGACCACCGACCGTCACGGCACTGTGGGACGGTCCACCAGTCGTCACGACTCTGTGGGACGGTTCACCAGCCGTCACGGCTCTGTGGGGCGGTCCACCAGTCGTCACGGCTCTATGGGACGGTCCACCAGTCGTCACGACTCTGTGGAACGGTCCACCAGCCGTCACGGCTCTATGGGACGGACCACCGACTGTCACGGCTCTGTGGGACGGTCCACCAGTCGTCATGGCTCTATGGGACGGTCCACCAGTCGTCACGGCTCTATGGGACGGTCCACCAGTCGTCACGGCTCTGTGGGGCGGTCCACCAGCCGTCACGGCTCTATGGGACGGACCACCGACCGTCACGGCTCTATGGGACGGTCCACCAGTCGTCACGGCTCTATGGGACGGTCCACCAGTCGTCACGGCTCTGTGGGACGGTCCACCAGCCGTCACGGCTCTATGGGACGGACCACCGACCGTCACGGCTCTATGGGACGGTCCACCAGTCGTCACGGCTCTATGGGACGGTCCACCAGTCGTCACGACTCTGTGGGACGGTCCACCAGCCGTCACGGCTCTATGGGACGGACCACCGACCGTCACGGCTCTGTGGGACGGTCCACCAGTCGTCACGGCTCTATGGGACGGTCCACCAGTCGTCACGGCTCTGTGGGGCGGTCCACCAGTCGTCACGGCTCTATGGGACGGTCCACCAGTCGTCACGACCCTGTGGGACGGTCCACCAGCCGTCACGGCTCTATGGGACGGACCACCGACCGTCACGGCTCTATGGGACGGTCCACCAGTCGTCACGGCTCTATGGGACGGTCCACCAGTCGTCATGGCTCTATGGGACGGTCCACCAGTCGTCACGACTCTGTGGGACGGACCACCGACCGTCCGGGCTCTGTGGGACGGACCACCGACTGTCACGGCTCTATGGGACGGACCACCGACTGTCACGGCTCTGTGGGACGGACCACCGACCGTCACGGCTCTATGGGACGGTCCACCAGTCGTCACGGCTCTATGGGACGGTCCACCAGTCGTCACGACTCTGTGGGACGGTCCACCAGCCGTCACGGCTCTATGGGACGGACCACCGACCGTCACGGCTCTGTGGGACGGTCCACCAGTCGTCACGGCTCTATGGGACGGTCCACCAGTCGTCACGGCTCTGTGGGGCGGTCCGCCAGTCGTCACGGCTCTATGGGACGGTCCACCAGTCGTCACGACTCTGTGGGACGGTCCACCAGCCGTCACGGCTCTATGGGACGGACCACCGACCGTCACGGCTCTGTGGGACGGTCCACCAGTCGTCACGGCTCTATGGGACGGTCCACCAGTCGTCACGGCTCTGTGGGACGGACCACCGACCGTCAGGGCTCTGTGGGACGGACCACCGACCGTCACGGCTCTGTGGGACGGACCACTGACCGCTACGGCTCTGTGGGACGGACCACTGACCATCACGGCTCTTTGGGACGGACCACTGACCGCTACGGCTCTGTGGGACGGACCACTGACCATCACGGCTCTGTGGGACGGACCACCGACCGCTACGGCTCTGTGGGACGGACCACCGACCGCTACGGCTCTGTGGGACGGACTACCGACCGCTACGGCTCTGTGGGACGGTCCACCGAACGTCACGGCTCCGTATCAAGCAGCATCACGTCTCAGTGTCACTAAGCAAACACCAAGTACGATTTCTTTTAAATTAATTTTGCATCTTACCCTGGAAATATTGCAGGATAATAGTCTATTTTGGTATACTACCACCAAAGGAATGTTTGTTAGAGTAGACATGCGGATCCAAACCTGGCGACCCCAATAGCATTCCCAGCCAAGGGCGGGTCAGTTCATTTGACCGTTCGGCCACACACGCACACACAACAGGTTCAGCTGGAATGCGGTGTGTTTGGGATTATTTTCTCGGTTGTACAAACATCAAACACTGCTGAGCAAACGTTAGCATGGGTCAGGCCGTCGCTGGGTGACGGCAGCACCGCATCAGGCCGTGGTCGTGTGACATCAGCACCGTATCAGACTTTTGGCCGGGTGACGTCAGCACCGCATCACCCCGTGGCTGGTGGTGACGTCAGCACTGCTTCAGACCCTGGTCGGGTGAGGTCAGCACCGTATTAGGCCGTGGCCGGGTGACGTCAGCACCGCATCACACCGTGGCCGGGTGACGTCAGCACCGTATCAGGCTGTGACCGGGTGACGTCAGTACCGCATCAGGCCGTGGTCGGGTGACGTCAGCACCGCATCAGGCGGTCGCAGAGTGACGTCAGCACCGTATCAGGCCGTGGCCGGGTGACGTCAGCACCGTATTAGGCCGTGACCGGGTGACGTCAGCACCGCATCAGGTCGTGGCCGGGTGACGTCAGCACCGCTTCAGACTCTGGTCGAGTGAGGTCAGCACCGTATCAGGCTGTGACCGGGTGACGTCAGCACCGCATCAGGTCGTGGCCGGGTGACGTCAGCACCGCTTCAGACCCTGGTCGGGTGAAGTCAGCACCGTATCAGGCCGTGACCGGGTGACGTCAGCACCACATCAGGTCGAGGCCGGGTGACGTCAGCACCGCTTCAGACCCTGGTCGGGTGAGGTCAGCACCGTATCAGGTCGTGACCGGGTGACGTCAGCACCGCATCTGACAATTGTCGGGTGGCGTCAGGAGCGCATCAGGCCGCTGCCAGGTGATGACGTCAGCACCGTATCAGGCCGCTGCCAGGTGCCGATCAGACGGCCGCTGATGACCGCCGACGGTGTCCACTTAGTGTGTCGGCGGCACCATCACCAATCATGACAGCGCAGCGCCATTGACACCGTGCGCACCGGCCGCTCAAAGGGCGCCGGCTCTTAGGCGGCCCGGCCCGGCCCGGCTGGAACGCCAGCTGCCCGTCTGGCCGTGCGGAGCGGGCGGAGTCGGCGGACATCCATCACAGCGACACAATCATACCGACCCTCCCCCACCCCCATAGAACCTCGCTGCCGGGCTGGCGCGCCAAGGACGGCCACGGACCCTCAAAAACGCGCCGCCGCAGAAGCTGGCCATCTGACGCTAAAAGCCACCGGCGATTAGGACTGAAAGGTACAAGCATCAAGGATCAGAGGAAGCGGTCCGACCAGCCACCCGAAGTCAATAAATACATCGGGCCCGACGGCGGCGCAAGGTGTGACGGAAAATCGCTCACTGAACGAGATCTTCTGCGATCAAGCTGAAAAGATCCCCAGGCGGATCACCATGTCTGACGTTCAGTGGTGATTGACATAAATGTATTGCAGGGTGGAATCGACTTGGTTTTAATTTACTCCGGTATCCTTGTTCGTACATGTTCTGGATGGGAAAACATATTATTACAGCAACATTTCAGCTAAAAAGGCTCGTGGCATCTCATTACTTAGAAACTAAAAAGAGTGAGAAAGAGAGAAAGAGAGAGAGAGAGAGAGAGAGAGAGAGAGAGAGAGAGAGAGAGAGAGAGAGAGAGAGAGAGAGAGAGAGAGAGAGAGAGAGAGACAGGGGAGGAAGTGGAAAGAGTGGGAATGCAGGTGCTGTGGTGGGTAAGGACAAGATCGATGGTGATTGTACTACAAGTGCTAAAATACCCAACGCCCGGGGGCGCTGCGCCGATTTGCATACAATGAGTCGTAAAGTGGACGACACCGCACAGAGCGGAGTCACTCAGTGCGGCAAGCTGGGCTCCACTGTGGGCGCTGGGATAGCGGTGGCAGCGGCGGCGTACAACACGGCACCAGGCCGACCTGTCCCACTGCAACCGACCCGCCACTGGACTAACAGTGGACCACCAGTGGACCAGGGGCTGATCCAGTGATTGGCTGCCGCTGGTGCTCCGTTATGTGGCTATTGGTGGACCGCGATGAGGTGAGGCTAGACACAAGGTCATGATGTATTAGCCACTACATTAATAAATGGAGCGTAATTGGACTAGTGACAGACCGTTGGCTGATTATTTAGGTTTCAGGGCCGCTGGAGGAGCACACTAGGCTAACGCAATTAATCGTTGAGAGTCAATTAAGCAGCTCTGACGGGAGAATCGGCGAACCGACCGCGAACCATTAGTTTCGAGGATCCAATTTGTGTAATTGTGTAGAAACCTTTCCCCTCAATGCTGATCCGCCCACAATGTTTTGAAGATTTAACATGACACCGTGCAAGACTTCCTGGTACATGAGGGCTTCATACGCCTGATTCACGAGTTCTGAGTTCTTCCACCTTAAATCGACTCGTGCAATGCGCTGCAGTCATGGGTTGGAATGTGTAGGGCTGCTACCATGTTGTAATTAGATAACTGACCGACCATGTCACGACCATTGCTTTATTTATTGATTTTCGGTATGAAAATATCACGAGAAGTAGTAGCTGACCATAACTGAAAGTTCATTAGTCAGCGAATTACAGCCACAGGCGGATCCAGGGAAGGAGAGGAGACATTCATGTCATGTCTGTATGTAGCTGATGAAGAGAGAAGTATTGCAAGCAAGGAAAGGAATAGTTTATCATGTTTCTATGTCAAAGCCAGGAGTGTTAGGAACGAAATTGGGGAACTGCACGCATATATGTTGTCTGAAAAGCTAGATTTGGCATGTATAACAGAGGCATGGGTTAATGAAAGCAGTTTTGGAGACAACTTGCAATAATTTGAATTGACAGGCTAAACATGCATGCTTATCAAAAAAAGGCAAGGATAGGATGAGGTGTACTCTTGTATGCAAACAAGTAATAAAATGTCATTCCAAAGAGTATAGTGTACATAATGAAGGAGTAGAATCCTTGTGGTTAGATATAATTCTGAAGAATGGAACAAAATTTAGGATTGGGGCATTCTATAGACCTCTAGACCAGAATGAGAACATGGACAGGTTGATGCAAGAAGAGATACGTAGTAGAGTGCAGGAGATAACTGTTTTGTTGGGGGATTCCAACATAACAGGATTGGGAAGCGAAACTATAGGTCTAAGCAAATCAGGAAGAAGTTTCATGGACTGTTTTGAGGAATATTTCTTCTTTCAAATGACACATGAACGTACAAGGGAAAATGGAATATTAGATATTGTGCTTACTAATGAGGACAATTTTGTACAAAATGTGAGCATAGGAGAGACCTTTGGTAATAGTGATCACAACATTATACGCTTCTCATTGTATGTTGGAAGTGTAGGGACCAATAAAACATTGATTCCAAATTTTGATAAAGGGAATTACAATGAGATCAGGATCTTTCTCAATGAAATTCATTGGGATTCATTATTCATTCATTCATTCATTCATTCATTCATATTCATTCATTCATTCATTCATTCATATTCATTCATTCATTATTGAAGTGCTTAGATGCTTATTAATTGTGGAGAATGATAAAGTATAAACTATTTCAAGGTCAGGATAGGTTCATTCCCAACAGACAAATTACATTAACCAGGGTTAAGAACCCTTCATGGCTGACCATGGAAGTAAAGCATTTACTGGAGTCAAAGAAACCGGCATTCAAGAAACTAAAAGATGCCAACTCTGAGGTAAGCCTCGAATCATATCAAATAGCTACAAATAAAGTTAGGAGGTGTGTTAGGGCATCTAAAAGACTGGCTGAAATCAAATTAGCTCGAGAATGTTCAGCAGATAATGCTAAGAGATTCTTTAGCTTCTGCAAATTTAAGGCTAAAAAGTGTAGTGTAGGACCACTGGAGGTAAATGGGGAAATAGTGGTTGATGATTGTGATATTGTGGAATCCCTAAGCAAGCAATTCTCATCAGTTTTTACTAAAGAGAATTCTGGTACAATAGAAACAATTGAAGCTTATGCCATGACAGGAGATAGGCTGGAGTATCTTACACTAACTACAGAAGCTGTATGAAAGCAGTTGCAGAATATAAAACCTAATAAAGCTTCTGGACAAGATGATATATATGCTAGAATCTTAGTAGAGTGAGCTAAGGCTTTAGCAGTTCCCCTAGGTATAATTTTCAGGCGGTCTATGGAAAATTCTGAAGTACCTGAAGATTGGAAAAATGCAAACGTAGTACCAATTTTCAAAAAGGGAAGTATGAAGTGTCTAGGAAACTACAGACCAGTCAGTTTGACCTCAAAGTTTGCAAGGTACCAGAAAATCTGGTGAAACAGAATGTTCAGATTCATCTTGAGAGGCACAACCTTTTAAGGGATACTCAACATGGATTTCTATCTTGAAGGTCTGTTGTAGGGCCACTTCTCTTTATCATCTTCGTGAATAACATTGAGTAGGGCTGAGGAATAGAGTGCTTATATTTGCTGATGACATCAAGCTGGTAGGAGTGGCAAACAGTAGTGATCAATCTAGTAATATTCAACTAGACTTGGAGGACCTAAAAAAGTGGACTGATCAATGGCAGATGTCCTTCAACTATGATAAGTGTAAGGTTATGCATCTGGGGTCTGGAGGTGAGACTTTCAGATATACAATGGGAGCGAGGGGCCTGGATGTTATTGAAGAGGAAAGGGACTTAGGTGTGTTGGTTTCAAAAGAAATTAAAGCAGAAAAACAATGTATCTCAGCTAGGAGCAGGGCACTCAGAATGCTGGTACTCATTAATAGAAGTGTGATATATAAGAGCAAGGAAGTCATGAAAAAACTGTACTTAGCGTATGTGCGAGCCCACTTGGAATATTCTGTACAAGCATGAAGCCCCTACCTAGAAAAAGATATAGATATGTTAGAAAGAGTGCAGAGCAAAGCAACTAGACTCATCCGTGGAATAGGTAACTTGGAATTTGGAGAAAGGCTTGTGGCATTAGATATGTACTCACTCAAGTATAGGAGATTAAGGAGGACATGATTGAAATGTACAAAATTGTGAAAGGACTAGATCAGGTCAATTTGAATAACGCTCTTCAGTTTGGAGTATCACATAGGGGTCATCAATTCAGGTTAGACAAGTTGAGGTGTAGGACAGTTAAGCGACAACAGGTCTTCAATCAAAGGGTTGTTGATCAGTGGAATAGGCTGCCTGCTGATGTTGTAGGGAGTTCCTCATTGAATGTATTTAAAAGTAGGGGGGACAAATTTTTTGGACAGGACAATCTTGTTTTTTAGTTCTAATTTGTGATGGATGGAGTGGGATTTATGCTAAGTAAGTGTGCACGGCATAGACCTCTTTAAGCAGGCATGGATGCAGCTTGAAAATTATTGGCAAGGCATTCAATCCACATGTGTTAAGAGGGATCAAGGGAATAGGGCTGGATAGCTAGGGTAGATAGGCATTAATAGGTGTGTGGGATGTTGGTGGATGGTTTCTTTAGGATGTGGTGATGGTTGGGGTGGGTCTTTTTACCAGGCTTATGGTACCTTCCATTTACAGACTTAACTGGATGGGCCCTTGGATCTCTTATGAAGTCTAAACATTTGATAACTTTATATAGGGTGTACCTAGCAGTAGATTCAGCACCTTCCTTCGGGATGTGATACTGATGAGATTGGCTATGGTAGCACAATGGGCATGATTGGAGGAGTTTGTAACTGTTGAGTAGTGTGTTATGCAATATGAGGTGAATGGTGTTAGATAGGCTGGGATATATATAGCTCCCTTGGAACTTGAGATAATGGATTGATTGGGGTAAGAGCATGTACTTTTCTAGTATCTTTTCTAGATAGGCTTAACCCAGATGGGCCACTGTGGCTCTTATTAAGCCTTAACACTTTATGGCTTTATGACTTTATAATATGTCCCGGCCATGAGCAGCCAATTTCCAACGGAAAAAGTGCCTAAAATATGAGATTTTTGGAAGGTGGATAGATTTAAATATTATACAGAATGACGAAAATATTTCTTTTGAAGGGACCCTTGTCAGCCATTGCTATCCAAATCCCGGTATTACTTCTACTGGGAAGGGATTTTGAAACCCCGAAGGACAGATAATCAGTTTCTAGATTCGTCCGAGATTGCAATACAACCATTAACATTCCGGAGAGAGACAATTTCTTAATCGCAACAAGCACACAACTGTATCATAGTATCATATGAGCTGACTATGGAAGAACTACCAGCCTATAATTAGACCCGGGACTGCCAATACCAACCACACGACTTAAAATACAGACCGGCTATATCACACCAGCTGCTCAGTAACTCAAACGCGCCTCAGCACATTAGACGGATTCTCCCCGACTCACAACCCACTCATGTGTGCCGACTTCTACGTAGCGCGACGACGCAAGCATATACCTCTGCATTACACTTCCCTCTGTCAGCACTTCTTCATTCTACCACGCACTCATGGAATCGACTTCCTCAGCCAATGCTGTCTTCAGCACAAAAGGTTCAAAATGGTATTCAAAGGTCGCTTGGACACTCCAAAGCCTCCATTCTATTGCTGACTGTGCAAAAAATAATAATTTGACACACATAGTTCTGTAAACACGAATTAGGGTGGAACCGTCTGATTTACGAGCGGGCGAATTCCGAATGCAAAAAAAAACATTAACCTCATCATGCAGATGTTGTTTCCATATCGGAAATCGCAAACATTGCATCATCATTTGTCCGCTCTATGCTTCTAACCGAGGGTTTATGATGCAACGTCTGCGATCATCCAATGCCATTTCAGAGCCACGAGGAAGCACGTGACAAGCAGCGCTTACTCATGTCCGGTCCCAATAACATGGACCCCCCCCCCTCGGCAGCTCTCGTCATAAAGTGTTAAGGCAATCAGAGCCACATGGACCATCTGGGCTAAGCCTATACAAGGGGGATACCATGAGAAAAGAAAAAAAGAGACTGAAGCCCTTTAAGTACTGCTGTATCTTGAGTTGCTGTATCTTAAGTTGTTGTATCTTGAGTTGCTGTATCTTGAGTTGCTGTATCTTGAGTTGCTGTATCTTGAGTTGCTGTATCTTGAGTTGCTGTATCTTGAGTTGCTGTATCTTGAGTTGCTGTATCTTGAGTTGCTGTATCTTGAGTTGCTGTATCTTGAGTTGCTGTATCTTGAGTTGCTGTATCTTGAGTTGCTGTATCTTGAGTTGCTGTATCTTGAGTTGCTGTATCTTGAGTTGCTGTATCTTGAGTTGCTGTATCTTGAGTTGCTGTATCTTGAGTTGCTGTATCTTGAGTTGCTGTATCTTGAGTTGCTGTATCTTGAGTTGCTGTATCTTGAGTTGCTGTATCTTGAGTTGCTGTATCTTGAGTTGCTGTATCTTGAGTTGCTGTATCTTGAGTTGCTGTATCTTGAGTTGCTGTATCTTGAGTTGCTGTATCTTGAGTTGCTGTATCTTGAGTTGCTGTATCTTGAGTTGCTGTATCTTGAGTTGCTGTATCTTGAGTTGCTGTATCTTGAGTTGCTGTATCTTGAGTTGCTGTATCTTGAGTTGCTGTATCTTGAGTTGCTGTATCTTGAGTTGCTGTATCTTGAGTTGCTGTATCTTGAGTTGCTGTATCTTGAGTTGCTGTATATTGAGTTGCTGTATCTTGAGTTGCTGTATCTTGAGTTGCTGTATCTTGAGTTCAAAAGAAATTACATTATGCCCCGTTGTGCTATCACGACCAATCTCTTCAGCATAATATGCTCGAAGGCCAGTTCTGAATCCACCGGCAGGTACACACACCTGCTACTAACATAATTTCCCATTTAAAAACTTAATCGAAGACACCTACTAGCATAGATCCCATCCCATTCATCCCAATGTCTATCTCTCTAATGTACAACTTAGAATGCATACACAAAGCTCTTGGACCTAATTAATTGATCCACCTAGTTCTAGATGAACTACCGACCCCATTGTGTTCCCATGGACAGTTTGATCAGCGTTCCATACCCGAGGGAAGCGTGCTTAATCCACTGTCATGCACACATGTGGCATAATTCCTCATTCATATGCATGTTCTAAGACTTAGTCCACTGCCATGCACACTTGCGGTATCATTCCTTATTTGTGTGCATGCTCTAAGACACCTACTTGCATCAAACCTGTACTTCCACCCCAATCCTCGTTCTTTTGCTGCACAACTTGGAACTCAAAAGTATGATTCCTGGACCTAAGTATTGCCTGTAACCTATTTTTAATATATTCCTTGAGAGACACTCGACTACATCGTCAGGCGGCCTATCATATCACCCCTTTGTCCCCCATACCTAGTCCGTCTCAAGGGGCTACATTAGCTGCTCAAGCACTTCGAACATATCTGTTCGGCACGGGTAGATTTGCACATAACACCTAACGTGTCACACAACACAGCACAGCACATCGTAGGTAACGTTGACACCAAGTTTTTGTAGAATGTCGACTCCCGTTTCGCATGCAGCAGCCAATCCTATTTGACTACACCCACTATAGACCCACTATAGACCCAGTACACCCACTATAGGCTCGATTGATATTGGGCTTTCCTATGGCCAGCTACCCCAAAAATTAGGAGACAGCTTAGGAATGCCTCAGAATGTCAATACATACACCATGATTCTCCATACCTCAAGTTTAGTACAATTGATTGCATCCATATTTCTTGTCTTTCTTCGTGCAGATAGTCCATTGCCCAGCACCAGTTATTAGTAGAAGCAACCCCAGGAGCATCTCAGCTAGGTAGCAAGCTAGTGACATGAAGGAACTCCTGGGGCCACATAGTGAAATGTGTTATGAGGGGAAAATGGAGAAGTTGGATCCATGCATATACACATACACAAGTACACATACCTGCATATGCACATGCATGAAACATATGCACATAAACCTACACATACTTCACATATGTGGGCACATATGCTAACATACACATACATATGCATACACACATATAAGTGCATACACATTTCTACACACACACACACACATATGCACACCTGTTTATGCACACTTGCATATACATGCAATTAAGCATATAAATACACATGCATCATAACATACGTATATACATGATAATATACCTTTACACTCTCATACTTATGTAACCACCTACATATAATTTGTTGTTCATTTTGCATGGTGTGCAATTTATCAAGGTGTAATTTTTTTTTCCGGTGTATAAAGTCAATGAAATAAGGTTTGAGAACTTTCTTTTAGATTTTCCTCCCTTATAGCTACATGATTACAGGAATTAAATTTTGAACATATAATACTATTTCCGGTCGAACCTTGGCTCCTTGAACTGGCTGGCTGTCCGCTCAGCGCCAGGTATGAAGCGCTGTACGTTCTGCCTTGGCGATGACGGTACTTTTTTTCCGGTGTATAAAGTCAATGAAATAAGGTTTGAGAACTTTCTTTTAGATTTTCCTCCCTTATAGCTACATGATTACAGGAATTAAATTTTGAACATATAATACTATTTCCGGTCGAACCTTGGCTCCTTGAACTGGCTGGCTGTCCGCTCAGCGCCAGGTATGAAGCGCTGTACGTTCTGCCTTGGCGATGACGGTACGGCGACCTACCTACTGGTGTCATCGTGAGAGGTGGCTTGAAACGCGAATTTCCGTGCGCGTGCTCCGATCGTTATATTCGATTGTTATTCTTAATTTTGATGCATCATGCAAATGCCCGTCATTCATTGATTCAAGCAATCACCACACTAAAGCGGGGTCAATTCTGGTTCCACTTCAAATCGTTCTTGTGACGTATATCCAGTATTCCGGGGATGTCAATGCAATTGATTGCTGTCCACAGTCCAGGGCAGGTGTCGGTCCGGGATACCCGACAGACCAGACCGCAGTCTAAGGCATGTGTCGGTCCGGGATACCCGACAGACCAGACCGTAGTCTAAGGCAGGTGTCGTTCCGGTATACCTGACAGACCAGACCGTAGTCTAAGGCAGGTGTCGGTCCGGGATACCCGACAGACCAGACCGCAGTCTAAGGCAGGTGTCGTTCCGGTATACCTGACAGACCAGACCGTAGTCTAAGGCAGGTGTCGTTCCGGTATACCCGACAGACCAGACCGCAGCCTAAGGTAGGTGTCGTTCCGGTATACCTGACAGACCATGCCGCAGTCCTAGACAATTCAGTCAGTGATCCCGAATTTGGCAGGCCGCGATTGAGGAAATCATCCCGTGGGCCCCGCAATAAAGTACCGGCCAGCAGATGGCCGATAGCAGCCACCACAACAAATCGTCTTGACAGCTACCCGGCCACTTCAGCGGCGCTAATGTTCTGACCTCGCCCATAGGTCATCTGACGTGATCTGACGTCATCTGATTGGTCGGTTTGGACAGGTGTTGGCTGGTGGCTGGTGCTGTGTGGGCAGCGCGTGTCTGGCTCGTCAGCTGACTGCTGACCGTGGGACGGCGGCCGGCCGCTGCTGGGTGGTCGGCCACGCTGGGCCAGCCGCCCGGCTGCTGACCCCAATTACTCGTCGGCTGCATCCGGACGGACGTCATCTTCACAGCCCACACCTACCGGTTAGCCGCTCTATGAGGCGTGCACACCGCCCGACCGGCCAATTATGGATCGCTTACGGCCGTCGCTTACTGTCGTGGTCTAGCATCTTCCAGCTCCACGCCAGTCCGACCAACAGGGCAATCAGCTCCTGACCGTGCTGCCACTTCGCAGGAACTCGCTGATTCTGTCTCCTTCGCCTGCTTTTGGTAAGCATCTGCATCTCTACGATTATTGTCATTATCACCAAGGAGAAACCTTTTTACATTGGCATATTTGCATTTGTCTGATAGGATCATGACACTGCATCGAATCATTTGTGTGTGTCCCCACCACCAATCGGTCCAGAGATCTCAACTTGTGACCGGTCGAGACTCGGTTCACCACCTTCTTCCACGTACTTCCTTCGCACCCCTTCGCCAGCTCTCTGCACAGCATAGGCTGGCCGCCCGGACCGGACGACGCCGTTGCGGTGACACCTCGGGCACCTCCGCGGCGCGGAGACGTACTGGATGCGTCATGGATGGGTGCGAAGAGTAACCAGTGACCTATCCTTGGCAGTCGTTCCCCGCAACTGGCGGGCATGCACTGGAGTCGTCCGGGCACAGGTGCACAGCTTCTCACCAGCTGACATGGGGCACCAGCCGCACCATAACACACACTACACTACACAACACAGCAACAGCTTTGGCTCCCACACTGCTACTGGTACAGAGGAAACCCCGTTTGCGACGCTAGAATGTCATGGATCACAAACACGCGCCGTCAGATCCATTGCAAACAGAGACTACATTTCTCAGCTGTCCTGCTTCCTCCTGGTTATGTACGCATAATTGCTCAAATAATGCAATGTCTTTGAAAATGACAACTAATGAAAGTCGTGCCATGCTTTTTAAACAACCTTCCGATTCTAGGATGTAGATCGCACCTGAAGACGTACGGTCGTATAGAAAACGCTCTGGGCAATATGATCACCGTCCACATTCTAAACAAACGCAATTGTCTACGCCATCATTCATTGGTAGTGCCGGAAGCCATCCATTTATGCTGGCTGTCGACGGCCTCACAAATGTCACACATACACATATGCGTCACAAATGTCAGCGGCCTCACAAACGATCGGTAGGTCTCAAAATCTGCTGCATCCCGGATACCATCCCGGGTACCATCCCGGACACCATCCCGGGTACCATCCCGGGTACCATCCTGGATACCATCCCGGGCACCATCCCGGGCACCATCCCGGGCACCATCCCGGGCACCATCCCGGGTACCACCCCGGGTGCCATCCCGGGCACCATCCCGGGTACCATCCCGGGTACCATCCCGGGCACCATCCCGGGTACCATCCCGGGCACCATCCCGGGTACCATCCCGGGTGCCATCCCGGATACCATCCCGGGTACCATCCCGGGTACCATCCCGGGTACCATCCGGGTACCATCCTGGGTACCATCCCGGGTACCATCCCGGGTACCATCCCGGGTACCATCCGGGTACCATCCTGGGTACCATCCCGGGCACCATCCCGGGCACCATCACGGGCACCATCCCGGTTACCATCCCGGGTACCATCCCGGGTACCATCCCGGGTACCACGCCGCCGACACCATTGGCGTGCCCGCACACCCGCCTCCTCCGAACAATGCTGTCGGATGACGTGGCACCAGCAGCAGCGCAGCACGTCCGTCGTCCAGTCGACAAGGCTCGGTCGGAGTTACCGCCACCTGGTGGCCATTGGCCAGTGATGCGGCAATTAGCCAGCCGCGGGGCGCTGGGGCGGCGTCAGCGTCACGGCAGGCGGTGCGGGCGCCAGGGCCGCCCGGCCGGCCGCTGCTGACTGTCGAGTCGCCCGGGCCCCCGGCCGCTGATAACCGCGCTGTTCAGCCTGCGCCTGTCGAGTCGATCTGGACGAGCTGCAGTTGAGCAGGACGGCCGGCGGCCACGGTTGGCCGGATATGCGGGCCGACCGGACGGCCGGTGGCCGCCGGCGCGTCATCAGCGCGATGACTGACGAACACAGCCGTCACGTGAGGCGGTGACGAGCCGTGCGCCCTGTCGGTCAGACGGCCGGTGGCCGCCGGCGCGTCATCAGCGCGATGACTGACGAACACAGCCGTCACGTGAGGCGGTGACGAGCCGTGCGCCCTGTCGGTCAGCTGCCGGCCAGCTGCCGGCCAGCTGCCGGCCAGCTGCCGGCCAGCTGTCGGCCAGCTGCCGGCCCACCCCCAGACATTCCCACGCTGGGCCGGGCCGGCCAGGCCGCTGGCGCAGGCCGGGGCTGGTGCGCACCTTGGTGCGGCCTGTGATCCCCTACGGTCCGGGCTGTGACCCGGGGCGAACTCGTATCTGGAGACGAGCAACAGGGTTGTCAACACCCGGTGCGGGCACCGCTTCGTTTTGGATCTCGCAACGTCAGTGAGGAAATGAAAGAGCAGACAGACACTTAAGCATTTCAACAGTATTGCGATCGATCAACCGGTCGATCGACGCTCCTCGTGATAGGAGCTCTCAGCTACAATATCCTCGTGATAGGAGCTCTCAGCTACAATAACCCCCACCTGCATCGGGAGTTGATCATCGCTCCTCGCGATAGGAGCTCTCAGCTACGATAACCTCGTGATAGGAGCGCTCAGCTACAATATCCTCGTAATAGGAGCTCTCAGTTGCAATAACCTTGTGATGGGAGTTCTCAGCTACAATATCCTCGTAATAGGAACTCTCAGCTGCAATAAACCCCACCTGTATCGGGAGTGTAGCGACTGGCGGACAATTTTGCGGGTGTCGGAATTTCACCGTGACCACAAACGAGCCAGTGACAAGCTACAGCCAGTGACAGCCAGTGACAGAAGCTACAACAACACGGTCGCGTTTCCTGCCGTCTCAGAGGTTAATGCTACTGCTGTTAGCGTAGCATTCAGTCATGGACGTAAGGCTATCTCGGTCTCAACATCATAGCATATAGACATCACCCCCAAAATAAAGCTACAATTACGTTCTCGTCAGCGAGCTGCAAAAGAAGCGTTCGAATGACCTGCACAAGTATGACATCGTAGTCATTCAGCCTTCCACCCCTCCACATCACATTCACATTCTTCAGAGAGGCCTGTTGAGGCCTTCAGAGAGGCCTCAATCTCAGCCCTGCTGATGTGCAGCATGGCTTCCGAACGGTATTGACTTAAATTAGACAGCGGTCGCCTCATGCCACGGCATAGTCAGCTTCTTTGTGTTGCAGCTTCTTTGTGTTCTTTGTGTTGCTTCTTTAGTTGAACGCGCATGGTCAGTTCATTCTGACACCCGACGTGGGTGCACTTTTGGAAATCAAATGTTCCTCGACTATACTAACTGGCTTGTGTCTAATTGTGCAAGGATTTGTCGGATATATTTGCGATGCGGCGTGTGCGAGTCCAGCGACTCGTACACGGTTCCTTTTTATGTGCATATTTTTAGTCCAAACAGGTCCAAACGGCTTATACCTCGAACAAATCCATATAAACCAGTCAGGCGTAGTAGTTCCTGACAGCTAGAGCACATAGACACTAAACCTCTTCTAAGTCGTTAATCGCAGTCAGTACTCGGCTAATGTCATGGGAGCCGCGGCGTGCTCCCTAATTTCCGGCCATCAGAGAGCACGTTGTAGGTGCGGTGTGCAACTGTGGAAATCAAATGTTCCTCGACTATACTAACTGGCTTGTGTCTAATTGTGCAAGGATTTGTCGGATATATTTGCGATGCGGCGTGTGCGAGTCCAGCGACTCGTACACGGTTCCTTTATGTGCATATTTTTAGTCCAAACAGGTCCAAACGGCTTATACCTCGAACAAATCCATATAAACCAGTCAAGCGTAGTAGTTCCTGACAGCTAGAGCACATAGACACTAAACCTCTTCTAAGTCATTAATCGCAGTCAGTACTCGGCTAATGTCATGGGAGCCGCGGCGTGCTCGCTAATTTCCGGCCATCAGAGAGCACGTTGTAGGTGCGGTGTGCGACTGTGTGCGGCTGCAGGTGCGCTGTGCCACGGTGTGGTGCGGTCACTTCACTGCTTCACTGCACGAACACGCCTCCTAAAAGCCCCAGCCGCTTCCCGCACACTGCCGCAGCGGCTCTCTAACACTGTGTCAAGCCCTCACCATTCACTGCCCATAACACTGCCCCGATCACTGCGCCATGAATGTCTCAGCCGTCCGTGGCCAGATATCCCCGTCCCCAAGACGTCGTTTGACCTTTGAAGGCTGGCGTGGCTGGTGCTGGTTTTGAGCTGCTTAGGTTTTACCAGCCAGTTTTATCAGTGTTGCCATTCTACGAACAACGCAATAAAACCGACATAAAGCTCAACCAAGGCTGGTGGCACATCCCATAAGTTGGTACAGAACAGTTGCCATGCAAACTTTAACCCTATTACGAGAGGACCCCGATCGGTAGCCGCCAAGAGTGCACATAGGGGAGGGGGCACGTGATGCCTACTGTGGGATCCCGCAAATGGACCTGCTGATTTTCTCGCGGAAAACTGGAATCGATCCCCTGTGACTCGGTTTACATTTCTGTCAAATCAAATTCGGAAAACTTCATGGAAGCGAGTACAAGAACAAGAACGGTGCATTTGTAAAACTCCACTGGTCATGCATTTCAAAGCCGATTTTGTAATGCACGCCACCATTCTAAACCGAATAAAACATCGTTCGGCTCAAGTAAGAACTTGGGTAAGCCAACTCAAGTAAGCGTGTCTAGGGGAAGGTGGCCTGCCCCTTCACAAAATACCTTTTTTTCACAACGTTTGCACTAATATGCATTTTTTCGACACGTGAAACCATTGTATTGGATAAAAAAATGATATCTTGCACGGACCCATGGAATGAAGTCATGAAGTCATAAAGTGCTAAGTCTTAATAAGAGCCACAGGGGCCCATCTGGACTAAGCCTATCTAGAAAAAATACTATAAAAGTACATGCTCTCACCCCAGTCAATCCATTATCTCAAATTCCTAGGGAGCTATATATATCCCAGCCTATCTAACACCATTCACCTGATATTGCATAATACACTACTCAACAGTTACAAACTCCTCCAATCATACCCATTGTGCTACAATAGCAAATCTCATCAGTATCACATCCCGAAGGAAGGTGCCGAATCCACTGTTAGGTACACCCTATATAAAGTTACACAGTGTTTAGACTTAATAAGAGACCCAAGGGCCCATCCAGGTAAGTCTGTAAATGGAAGATACCATAAGCCTGGTAAAAAGACTCACCCCCAACCATCACCACATCCGAAAGACACCATCCAACAGCATCCTACACACCTATCAATGCCTATCTACCCTAGCTATCCAACCCTATTCCCTTGATCCCCCTTAACACATGTGGATTGAATGCCTTACCAATAATTTTCAAACTGCATCATGCCTGCTTAAAGGGGTCTGTGCCGTGTACACTTACTTAGCATAAATATCACCCCATCCATCACAAAATCACGAATTAGGACTCAAAAACAATATTTTCCTGGCTAAAAAATTGTCCACCCTACTTTTAAATACATTCAATGAGGAACCCCCTACAACATCAGCAGGCAGCCTTTTCCATTGATCAACAACCCTTTGACTGAAGACCTGTTGTCGCTTAACTGTCCTACACCTCAACTTGTCTAGCCTAAATTGATGACCGCTATGTGATACTCTAAACTGAAGGGTGCCATTCAAATTGACCTGATCTAGTCCTTTAACAATTTTGTACATTTCAATCATGCCCCCCCCCCCTTAATCTCCTATACTTGAGTGAGTACATATCTAATGGCACGAAGCCTTTCTCCATACTCTAAGTTACCTATTCCACTGATGAGTCTAGTTGCTTTGCGCTGCACTCTTTCTAACATATCTATATATTTTTATAGGTAGGGGCACCATGCTTGTACATAATATGTTAAGTGGGGTCGCACATATGCTAAGTGCAGTTTTTCATGATTTCCTTGCTCTTATATATCACACTTCTATTAATGAATCCCAGCATTCTGAGTGCCCTGTTCCTAGCTGAGATACATTGTTTTTTTTCTGCTTTAATGTCTTTGAAACCAACACACCTAAGTCCCTTTCCTCTTCAATAACATCCAGTTCCCTCCCTCCCGTTGTATATCTGAAAGTCTCACCTCCAGACCCCAGATGCATAACCTTACACTTATCATAGTTGAAAGATATCTGCCATTGATCAGCCCACTTTTTAGGTCCTCCAAGGTTCGTTGAATATTACTAGATTGACCACTACTGTTTGCCACTCCTACCAGCTTGATGTCATCAGCAAATTTGAACACAGTATTCCTCAGCCCTACCTCAATATTATCCACAAAGATAATAAAGAGAAGTGGCCCTAGAACAGAACCCTGTGGTACTCCACTCAGAACATCCTTCCAATCAGATTTACATCCATTTAACACTACCCTTTGTTTCCTTCCCCTCAGCCATGCTTCAATCCAACCTAAAACTTTTCCAACAATCCCATGTTGCTGTAGTTGATGAATTAGCCTCCCCTTATGGAATGTTAGCTGTTCAAATCCGAAGAGGCGAAATTGGAAATACAATGAAATCACTCCCCCCCCCACCCCACCGGCTGACGACCAGTCTTCTGGATCCGCCAGTAAGTAAGGACAAAGATAAGTCCAACTTACGGTTCAGGTGATGTAACAATAGCCAACTTCGCAATGTCGGAATCAGCAAGTGGAAAAGTGATCACTTGTAGAAACAAATTGCCTTCCATGATCAGATGGCAATTTGTTGATGAGCGGTCGAATATCTCAAAGAGGTATGAGCCAAGTATGTTACGATATGAGAACAATCGATGAATACTTCCGAACTTGCCTCTGAAAACTCATTTCCGGAGACACCTCTGAGGTAAATGGAAGGTTCGTTAACATTGACATGTTAGGCAGGAATTCTTTAAGAAAAAGCCACCGAGTTTGAGGATAATCCCTGGAAGCGTTCAGCAGCAACACAAAAACAAAAAAAGGAAGCACTTCGTGCATCCTCCCTCTCGTACCAGGGTGAATGACTCCGTACACCCGCTCCTATATTGCCGCATTTTACCGTCCCAATTCCACACGTTCATCCACCGTGCTGGTGACAGTCTACAATCGGCGCTTGTCGCTCGCCGCCCTGTGAGCGGTGCTCGTCGCTCGCCGCCCTGTGAGCGGTGCTCGTCGCTCGCCGCCCTGTGAGCGGTGCTCGTCGCTCGCCGCCCTGTGAGCGGCGATCGTCGCTCGCCGCCCTGTGAGCGGCGCTGGCTGCGCTGGTGACGGTTTACAGTGGCCGCCCTGTGAACGGCGCTGGCTGCGCCGCTGCGCCAGCTGCGCTGCGCGGCGGCCGTTTGTTTCCCGCTGACCTGCACCAAGCTGGGTGGGGCTGCGGGGGATCGATGCGGCGCGCCCAGCTTGGCCAGTGTCAACAGGTGACGCTGCCGACCTGGCCAAACACAACCGCCAAACTGCCAAAACATTCTAAAGAGCAAACATGGGATACTGTTTGCGCGACGGTCGAGTCGCCGTCGGACCGTGACGATGGAGAGAGAGAGAGAGAGAGAGAGAGAAAAAAAAAAAAAAAAAAAAAAAAAAAAAAAAAAAAAAAAAAAAAAAAAAAAAAAAAAAAAAAAAAAAAAAAAAAAAAAAAAAAAAAAAAAAAAAAAAAAAAAAAAAAAAAAAAAAAAAAAAAAAAAAAAAAAAAAAAAAAAAAAAAAGAAAAAGAGAGAGAGAGAGAGAGAGAGAGAGAGAGAGAGAGAGAGAGAGAGAGAGAGAGAGAGAGAGAGTGGCGATAAACGCCCGATGAGAAAACGAAAAACAAGCGATTAATGAAAAGAAGATATTTGCAAAGCAAGGATTACGGGAGGTGGCGGTAGTCGCTAGAAGGTGCAACAACGTGAAACAGATACGGCTGGGTTAAAATGAAAATGGAAATGGAAATGGAATTGAAATTGGATGGCAATGGGCACAATTGGTTCTTGCGAGCGTCACGTTCGCCCGGCCGATAGCTTGCTTCGCGGCAGGTGCTAACTAGTTCTGAATTGTCGGCAGAGATGAACGGACTTACGGGGACCCCACTGAAAGGGAATACCACGTGTACACAATAATATATTAATAATTGTTCAATGCCCTACATTTCACGAAAAGCATAGCCATCCAGTCATCATATGTGATGTGGTAAATGCAAATCAGGCCTATTTATTGTGTCGATGTCGACCAAGCTCTTAGTGCGACGTTGAGCGCTGTCAGAGAGAGGCGGGAAATACCATTGTCTGGTAGATTGCTCATCTGCATAACTACTGTCCCAACAGTTTCCAACATCTGAGGCTTAATTTCTGCTGGCAAGGATGCAGTTGAAGGGAGCGTCTCCTTTGTAGGTCGAATTTGAACTGGACACATATGAGTAATGGGAAGTCAATTTCTAACAAACGGAATGCTTATTTTTGCCAACTTGGCTCAGTTAGCACGCAATTTGCTTACCCCCGTTAGCCCACCAACCGGACATGTTTTTTGTCATGTTACCGAGGCCACTTCTTTGTATTAGCATAGCCATAGCAATTTTGCATTATTTAGAGCGGCGCCAATCGCATTGCAGATTATTTTGACCGCAACAACACCACCTGCCACAAAGAGTGTAATCAATCCCAGTGGTCACATGCAATCATCGCAGCTACACTAACCACAACAGAAATAATTATGGCAAGGAAATGACAACATAATTCAGCTCGTTTTCTTTCCTGCCATCAGACTTGGTTGCTGCACCTTGACTTCCACTGATGAATCGGGGGCTACAGAGGCTCCTGCTAGGCGTAACGGATCACTCCAGACTTCAGAGCAATTCCTACGACGCCTTGGGAGCCCTTGTAGGCCACCCGATGGCCCTACAGGCCTCCGAGGACCAGTTCTCGTCGTCAGACGGGGCACTGCAGCTCACTGAGGGATCCATTGGCAGGGCCCACAAGTCTAAGCTGGACTTCATATAAATGCGCTCAGTGGCGGCTCGAGGATATGGCTAAGGAGCCATGATTTTGGTGCACCCCTGGACATCAGTACCCCTCCTCTAGATGAGGCTCATCATTAACTTTTTCTCACCGGACGGGGGTGGGGGGGAGTCGGTTGGATGGAGGGGTAGTGCGCTCCGAAAATGTCTGTCCTGTATTGCATGTAGCATCGTGCCATAGCCATTGTTAGTCTTCGTGGGTTCGTGGTGTTGAGACAGCTTCCAGCGCAATTTGTTTTATCAATCCAAGCCTCTTGAGGAGGGTTAATTTTGTTCACGTCATGATGATGCAGAATGTGCTGCCCGGGCCAATATGGGGAGGGGGTGTTTTGAGCCCATAAGGTATGTGCGAGACCAATGGATCGGTTCATTTGATACAAACGGCAATCGAATGTTCAACGAGTTTTATCGACGGTAAGTTAATTTGTCGACCCAGTGACCAGTGTGACAATGTCACCAGGCTACTCAATTGATAGTATTCGGTGTCGGGAACCTACGTTGTCATTCTAAAATGGAGCGTTTCTGGATATGCACAAGTCAAGAATATTATAATGCCTACATTTGATCGCAGAATGGTTCACTTCAGCCGTTATGAAAGCGCTTGCTTCTGAGCAGAAAGGTTCAAGTCGAATAAAAGAGGAAGTAGTTATTTTTATTTTGCGTGGAATATGATGCATGCCCAGTAATTCTGAGAATGTTATATGGAGCTAAAAGGTGAGAAATTTGACCCTTACATTTGGAATAAAGCATTTTATGTTGGGTCACCCTTGCATTTGTTTCCACCGGTAAGAAAATCCATTCACTATGATTATATGTCAATGTACGTAAGGTGAAAATTACATACATAATAGAGTCGCATATTTCCATGGGCCACCACACCAGAAAACTGTGCAATGTATGTACATACGTCCATGGCGAGTAGCATCCCACAACGCATCGCACTCGAGACTGCTACACACTCGAGACTGCTACATCCGCACTGGTTCTCCGAGGCGTTGCATTTTCCATCTTTCAACAGCTGTCTTATGCATACTGTACACTAAAATCGTGTCCGGAAACCCGGTGTCAAGCTTCCTGTCAAGCGGCAATGAAGACGATTAGGGCACGTCGATTACGTTCAATACGATGGGGAGTTTCGGACACTTATCGCCTCGTCAGAACATCAGTTCAGATTTAAACCCGACACCCTGCACGATCTGCCTCGTGTCACTGGGGCAGCGTTCGGCCTTCCCCGAGCATGACGATCCTGTCTCAGAACGCCTTACTTCCTCGCTGTTGGCGGCGTCCGTCGCCTTGTGGTGCGTGACACAACACCAGCGACTGACTGCCGCACCCTCCGCGGGCAGCCGGGCATGGAGCGGTGCGCGACGCGCTCTCCGAACCAGCTGACGGCGCGTTGACAGAGACACTACAGTCAAAACACGTGCGCCGGTATGTGGCCGCCGCTCTCACGACATACGCGGCCCACGGGTCACCTCTCCCTGGTGACCTGGCCGCCCAGCATCTGGTCACGGCAGACAACTATGGCACCTGTCAGCTGCAGCAGCCCACATCAGCCGGCGGCGCCGCAGTGCCGCCAGCTGACGCTTCCTGGCATGGAGTCGCGACTTAGCCGGCGGTGTGGGGAGCATCAGGCAGCCGCGACACTCGCATCTCTACAGTCACACTCCACGTGCATTAACCAGGGGTTCGAATAACGTGTTGTCTGTCACCAGCGTATCGGTGGTCACATTCAACGTGCATTAACCATGGCCTCCAATAACATGTTGTCTGCAGGGATAATTGGTTTTGCAGTGCTGTGCCCCCCCCCTGCAGCATCGGCCGCAGTCGACCCCAGTCCCCACTTCCCCAGCATTGTTGTAGCGGAATCCCCGTCAGCTATGCCACTACTGAGGCCCCCAACAGCAATTATGACTGCAGGTCGTTTTTGCTGTGCGGTCGATCGTTTTGTCAAGCATGCTCATACCGGGTCTTTGGCATTCAGGAATGGTGTACATGATAGGTGAACTCTGTCATAGCCAAAGCCAGGCTGACTTTCCCCCCGAAATCAATGCTTCTGAGCCGAGGTTCTGGCACTGACGCGGCATGTATTCTGAACCGAGTCCCTGACTCCAACCCGGCATGTCTTCTGAGCCGAGGCCCTGGCTCTTACCCGGCATGTCTTTTGAGCCGAGATCTTGACTCCAACCCGGCATGTCTTCTGAGCCGAAGCCCTGGCTCCAACCCGGCATGCCTTCTGAGCCGAGATCCTGACTCTAACCAGGCATGTCTTCTGAACCGAGGCCCTGGCTTTAACGTGGCACGTTTTGTTGAGATCCTCTCACTAACCCCGCATGGTTTGCCGAGACCCGTGCACTAACCAACATAAGCAGAGGTCCGAAAACTAACCAACATGACCCGAGGCCCGGGCACTAACCCATCATTATTTTTTTGTTCAAGGGGTGGTGCCAGAATCATGATATTTGCCTTCTCAACGCCAAAGCTCAGGACTAACTAAAGGCATGGTTTTTAACACCCCTCAGTGCGTCTTTCGGAGTAGTTCGGCGGATTCAACATGATCACCAGACAGGTCACGAGTGGGCGATGGGTCAGTAGGGTGTTTTAATATTAGATATACAAGATAACATCTGAGGTCATTCAGCTTCGCCTCGGCAAGGCGCCAAGATATGCCATTTGAAAGCATTTGACTAAGCCAAGCCTGATTGCACTTTGTATGCGTTAGTCATTGCTACATGATAAATAAATACATATCACGCGACCTTTGCCGCATTGGAATTGTGGTTCGCATTCAAACTTCGCATAACTCCCATGATCTATATTTGTCTTGAGACCTATCTTTTTAACTATATTGTAAAAAAAGAAGACAATTGAACACTCGGTCTTGTCAATTCTTCCCTCTTGTCTTGACTCAAAGGACATACAAATGGTGTTTTGCATCAATTTATTTCAGCCACCAGTGAAAGAGAAGAGTAGCGGATGCCACATCATTCTCTACATTTGTTGATGCTGGGTCACTGAACTTCCTCCGTGTAGCCAGCTGCGTTGTACGACATCCAGTCCGAACACGCGTACAGCAAACTGGAGGTCACTGTGAGGTCCCGTCACTTATCCCCATACACATGTAGCTGCTCCGTTTACAACGTGCCAGAGCACGCGCAACAGGGATCGTCTTCAGACCGCCCAGCCAGCGGCAGCACTGAAAACAAAACCGGTCGCAGGCGGTAAATATTGTCGGATCGGCCGCCCGCCACCAGCTTGCTTACCAGTAACTAACGACGGGAAATAACACGTACAAACAAACAGAACGTGGCCCAGAAAAGGTGTCCCGAGAACAACTATCGCCGCCTCTATCTAGGCAGCTGGGTCGGCGTGGGAGATGACTAGTCTGACGACTAGATCGGCGACTAGTCGGGCGACTAACAGGCGCTCGCCGCCTCTAACCTGGCAGCTGAGTCGGCGCGGCAGAACGACTCTCGCCATCTCTATCTGGGCAGTTGAGTCGGCGCGGGAGAACGACTCTCGCCGCCTCTATCCGGCAGTTGAGTCGGCGCCGGAGGTGATTATCCTGACGACCAGGCCGGCGACTAGTCGGGCGACAAACAGGGTGACAAGCCAGCACCTCAAGCTGCACCGATGTGTACCTGCAGATGTCTGCACTGCAGTACCAGCAGGACGCTACACTGCAGCGGTGTGTAACTGCAGATGTCTGCACTGCAGTACCAGCAGGACGCTACACTGCAGCGGTGTGTAACTGCAGATGTCTGCACTGCAGTACCAGCAGGACGCTACACTGCAGCGGTGTGTACCTGCAGATGTCTGCACTGCAGTACCAGCAGGACGCTACACTGCAGCGGTGTGTACCTGCAGATGTCTGCACTGCAGTACCAGCAGGACGCTACACTGCAGCGATGTGTACCTGCAGATGTCTGCACTGCAGTACCAGCAGGACGCTACACTGCAGCGGTGTGTACCTGCAGATGTCTGCACTGCAGTACCAGCAGGACGCTACACTGCAGCGGTGTGTACCTGCAGATGTCTACACTGCAGTACCAGCAGGACGCTACACTGCAGCGGTGTGTACCTGCAGATGTCTGCACTGCAGTACCAGCAGGACGCTACACTGCAGCGGTGTGTACCTGCAAATGTCTGCACTGCAGTACCAGCAGGACGCTACAGTGCAGCGGCAGGAGCAGATCCAGACATTTGTACTAGGAGGAGGGGCATTTGTCTGGAGGGGTGCCACTGACTTTAGGACTTTCTTTTTAGGCGGGGGTTGGGGGATTCCACCGTCATGGTGGATGCCTTTTTCCAGTCCGAGAGGAGCCACATCTCCATGGGGACACACTCCCCAGTTTCCTCTGAGGGGCGACATAACGAGGAAAGAGATAACGTCCCTTGGTAGACATTACCACACAGCACAATTCACGTGACTTCCGTGCAAAAGCACGTCGATCTAAGCATTTAGCAAATTTCAGTGAGCAGCAGAGCAGCATAGCCTCAATGTGAATAGTCGATCAGCTGGCTAATTAGTGGTCATCTCCCGGCACGGGAGGTGGCATCATTCCACGCGGTGTCAACTGCTCGTCTTCACTGTTAATTGTAGCTTCCAATGTTTCAAATTTCACAGCATGGTTTTTGAAAGTACTAAAACTTAATTAAAGACCAAGACGCCTGTTGTAGCTTTTTCATTGAGGGATTTTTAAACTGCCAACGTATTAAGTAGATGATGGCACATGCAATGTTGCCTCTCGCAGCTCCGTGGACTGCCGAGATGGCGTCGGTAACGTGCATGTTACGAACGAAAGCCGTTCATTTTCTCGTAACGAATTGCACTAATTAATTTATTGACGAATTTATGTCTGACAAGACGGAGCAGATTTTGAATGGCGTACAATTAGCATGGTGCGGGTATCACGTCGCTAGCTCCTCCCAATTAAAAGTTATCAAGCAATGAAATACACGAGCATCGTGTCAGGCCCATCGTATTGTCAAGCTCGCCCATTACATGTGAATAACACTTCGCTAGGGCTCGCCGCCGCTCGTAATTACAGCCAGTCGTCTAACACGCATGAGTGGTGATAGCATGGGTGGCGGCACCATAAGGACGATGGGGTGCTGCGCATTTTCAGTGACAATATTTAACATTAACGTCGTGGCGTTTGCTGTGTAGGCATGAAATACGGTCTGCGTGCTCCGTTAAATGTGTTGCGCCACCGGTGCTTGGTAGGCGTGGTTCTGCTGACGACCCTCCATGGATGCCTCCACCTGCAAGACTGCACCACCGGCAGTATTGGCTCATGCACCGAGCATGCAAACAACTACCACCGCTTTCATTACCTATAGAATATGTCTCCGTTGATACGTTGGTGCGACGATATCATTTTCGGTGCGTACTACTTCCAGGATGTGTGGTCATGCTGCAAGCACTGACCACCATGTCAGCGAACGTTGAGCACCAGGTCAGCACTAGCGGTTGTCTACAGACGGGCGTACAACTGATGATCACCTGCTGGCGGCATCACAGCCATGAGCGACCATCCGCCACTGCGTGTCCGCTCCGACCACCCGCCACTGGGTGTCCGCTCCGACCATCCGCCACTGGGTGTCCGCTCCGACCATCCGCCACTGGGTGTCCGCTCCGACCATCCGCCACTGGGTGTCCGCTCCGACCATCCGCCACTGCGTGTCCGCTCCGACCATCCGCCACTGGGTGTCCGCTCCGACCATCCGCCACTGGGTGTCCGCTCCGCATCTGGCTATGCCACACCAGCTCTTCGCTGACACTCATCAGCAACATCGGAGGCTTTATTCTGAGCTCGGCTCCCGTCTTCCCAGCTGAGCTTCGCCTTTCAGGTGTTGGATCCTAGTTGGACAACTGCAGTCTTGGAGGGAGGGCGACTGAGTTTCTAACTACACCCCCAGCAGTGGCACGAATACTGTTTTGCAGCTGAGGGAGTGGAAGGATGCATTAGACATTATGAAGTCGATTCTGCCCATGTAGCTCCCATATAGGGCTTTGTATTTACAAGGCGTTGCATATATATCTATATATATATATAGGGCATTGCATATGTATGGTGTTGCATTATAGGGTGTTACATATATAGGGCGTTGCATATATTTGGCGTTGCATATATAGGGTCTGACATATATAGGGTGTTGTATATATAGGGCGTTGCATATATATGGAATTGCATATATAGGGTCTTGCATATATAGGGCGTTGCATATATATGGCTTTGCATATATAGGGCGTTGCATATATAGGGTGTTACATATATAGGGCGTTGCATATATATGGCGTTGCATATATAGGGTGTTGCATATGTAGGGTGTTGCATATATATGGTGTTGCATATATAGGGGTTTGCATACATAGGGTGTTGCAAATATAGGGTGTTGCATATATAGGATGTTGCATATATAGGGTGTTGCATATATAGGATGTTGCAAATATAGGGTGTTACATATATAGGGTGTTGCAAATATAGGGTGCTACATATATAGGGTGTTGCATGTATAGTTGTTGCAAATATAGGGTGTTATATATATAGGGTGATATATATATAGGGTGTTACATATATAAGGTGTTGCATATATAGATCGTTGCATATATAGGGTGTTGCAAATATAGGGTGTTAGATATATAGGGTATTGCAAATATAGGGTGTTACATATATATGACGTTGCATATATAGGACGTTGCATGCGACTAAGTTTCATCTCGACTATCCAGCAGTGACACGGAAACTGTCTCAAAGTGTGGGGGAGGGGCGGGGCAATAGCAATTGTGAAGTCGATTGTGTTTATGCAACGCTCATATATGCAATGGGTATAATTATATGCCATGGGTAACCCTATTCATAAGGGTATGGTTAATGCTAAGCGCGTCCAAAGTTTTGGGGCCACGGTCTCCCCAAGTTAGACGTTTCCCTCCGACATTCTCATCCCCAGATTTGACGTCAATACCTGCTTGCGGCATTCGCCACCACAGTTGTGAAGTCGGCAGCTTTCCCCCAACACCGCCCAGTGGGGGAGTCGATGGTGCGACATTCGCCACCACAGTTGTGAAGTCGGCAGCTTTCCCCCAACACCGCCCAGTTGGGGAGTCGATGGTTCGGCATTCGCCACCACGGTTGGGGCATTCCAGCACGATTCAACAGGTGATGGGTGCAAATTAACACCCGACCATCTCGGATTCTCTTGAAAATTGGTACCCAGGGTAATCAGGTGCCCAGATTTCGAATCTGAAAGTCTTAGGTCTGTCGGAGCAGTGGGTTTTGAGTTATAGCCTCGGGCAGTTTTTGTAAAGTTCGAATAGAAGGTTTCTTTGGGACGCCATAACTCCCATAAAACTGAACGTAACCTAGTGAAATTATATATTGTTAGAATCGTAAAATCACAAGAATTGTTGTGGTGTAGCTCATTTTGGAACATTTCGAAATTTTGTTCTTAAACATTTTGTGGGCAAAAATTTGTTCAATTTTTTATATGTGGCCAGTTAAAAAACATTGTTTTTTGGGCCGAAAATATTGCCTATGGTATTACTAACTGGCATGCAAAAAATTGGAGATAGGTATTTTTAATAAATTTTTTAACCCATTTTTTCATTTCAGCCATGCCATGAAAATTTGTGCTTTTCACGCACTGCCGCCGCACATAGCATATGTAGCACATACGTATGGCATCAAATTCAAATGCTTCAAGTTCCATTATCTATGCAAAGCTCGTTCGAACATTTCAAGACCCCTCCCCACCCAGTGGCGGCGGAAGGTAATTTTGGATGGGGGCAAGCGATTCTCGTGGTGCCCCCACCGCCGGGTGCCCCCCTGGGCCGGGGGGCGAAGCCATGTCTGGCGGAGTACTGCCCCGGTAGCGATCCACCCTGGGGGGGCTGCCCCCCCCCTGCCCCCCTCTTCTGCCGCCCCTGTCCCCACCCCACCCCACCTTCCCCCTCCCCCTCCACGACCTCCTCCCGCATCTTGCGTCCGGGCTGAAGAACGCGAGGATCTGTGCTGTCTAAGGCATTCCCTGGTGTCATGCTAAAATTCACCTGGTCATTTTTCATGTTTATTTTAGTCCAATACCCATCGCTACATTCTAGGAAACAGAAAATACTGATAATTGACAAATTCGTTAGGCGTGTTTGTTGGAAAACTGCACATACATTACACTTACGGATACACCATGCACACTGAACACATCGAAGCTGGCGAGGCTGTGTCATGGGTCAATGGCAGATGTCTTTTAACTATGACAAGTGTAAGGTTATGCATCTGGGGTCTGGAGGTGAGACTTTCAGATATACAATGGGAGGGAGGGAACTGGATGTTATTGAAGAGGAAAGGGACTTAGGTGTGTTGGTTTCAAATGACCTTAAAGCAGAGAAACAATGTAGCTCAGCTAGGAACAGGGCACTCAGAATGCTGGGACTCATTAATAGAAGTGTGATGTATAAGAGCAAGGAAGTCATGAAAAAACTGTACTTAGCATATGTGCGACCCCACTTGGAATATTCTGTGCAAGCTTGGAGCCCCTACCTAGAAAAAGATATAGACAAGTTAGAAAGAGTGCAACGCAAAGCAACTAAACTCATCAGTGGACTAGGTAGCTTAGAATATGGAGAAAGGCTTGTGGCATTAGATATGTACTCACTCAAGTATAGGAGATTAAGGGGGGACATGATTGAAATGTACAAAATTGTTAAAGGTCTAGATCAGGTCAATTTAAATGGTGCTCTTCAGTTTAAAGTATCACACAGGGGTCACCAATTCAGGTTAGACAAGTTGAGGTGTAGGACAGTTAAGCGACAGCAGGTCTTCAGTCAAAGGGTTGTTGATCAGTGGAATGGGCTGCCTGCTGATGTTGTGGGGAGTTCCTCATTGAATGTATTTAAAAGTAGGGTGGACAATTTTTTTAGGCAGGAAAATCTTGTTTTTGATTTCTAATTTGGATGGAGGGGATAATATGTATGTTAAATGTGCACGGCACAGACCCCTTTAAGCAGGGGCTATGGTAGCACAATGGGTATGATGGGAGGAGCTTGCAATTGTTGAGGGTGTTATGCAATAGCAAGTGGATGATGCTAGATAGGCTGGGATATATAGCTTCCTAGGAACTTGGGATTAGGGATTGATTGGGGTGAGAATATGTACATTTCTAGTACCTTTTCTAGATAGGCTTAACCCAGATGGGCCCCTGTGGCTCTTATTAAGCCTTAACACTTTATGATTTTATGACTTTATGACTTTATGGGAAACTTCAGCGAGACTTCATGCGTTCAGTCAGCTCCGAGTCAGAGGCTCACTTTCGTTTTACTCTCCGTTTTCTGCGGGATAACTTGATAAGCTGCCCCGCGCCCCCCGTCAGTTTCGACACCAGCAGTGTCTCAGTGTCAACGGGCGTGAAGCTGTGCAGGCCAAGCGTGCCCTTGACCTGCACGGCTCGGGTGAAGCGTTGCCTCAGCCGCGCGGCAGTTTCTTCGACTTCCGCCGTGGTCACGAACAGGAAAACCACTTTCGTCTGGAATTTTTCACTAAAAAATTCGAACATCCCGGCTGCATCAGTGATCTGGTGACTTGTGGGCCGGCGGAGACTCTCGAGAGCGGTCGCTCTCTTCACAGTGCCTCCCACGCCGTCACATGCCCCTTTGCCGTGTGACGTAGCAAAAAATTGCCAGTCACACTCCACTCCGAAATCATTTTTGTGATGGCAGAGGTTTAAAAAGTTGAATCTGTTTTTGTATTGGGCTGATGAGCCGTCCGAAAAGTACCTGATTTTGGTCAGTGCTGGGACTTTTTCCTTGAGCCGTGGGATCAGGGCTTTTTGGAAGGCGTGGACTGTGGTTGTGTTATGCTTTGGATGATCTGAGATGAATTCAAACGGGTTCAAGCGGGTATCTAGCCGCGCTTTTATCTCGCCGCGACAACAACACGTGGTCAGATTCACGGAAATCCGGCGAGAACTGACCGATAACGAGAGGCGCCAGGGGGACTGATAGCGCACCCCACTGATAAGGCACCAACCTCTATGAACCACGGGCCTTTGAACCAGGAATTTGCTAGAACAGCTACAATACACATCTGCGCCCCTACAACTTGTGGTAATCCATTCAAGCCAGCACAACCTAAGACCAGCCACAGACAGTACGGATCCTCGCGTCCTTCAGCCCGGCCGGGGCTGGGGTGACGCAGGACGCGGGAGGGGATTGTGAAGGGGGATGGGGGAAGGTGGGGGTGGTTGAGGGGTCTTGAAATGGTCAAAGGAGCTTTTCATAAGTAATGGGATTTGGAGCATTTAAATTTGACATGTCATATGTTTGTACTACTTACGATATGTGCGGCCGCAGGGCGTCAAAAGAGCAAATTTGCACTGCACGGCAGAAATAAAAAATTGGGAAAAATATTTATAAAAAATACCTATCTCCAATTTTTTGCATGCAAGTTAGTAATACCATAGGCAATATTATCGGCCCAAAAAACGCATTTATTTTAACTGGCCACATATAAAAAAATGTGAACACATTTTTGACCAAAATTTTACAAAACAAAATTTCGAAATTTTCAACAATGAGCTACACCACAACAATTCTTGCGATTTTACGATTCTAACGATATATCATTTTACTAGGTTACCTTCAGTTTTATTGGAGTTATGGCGTCCCAAAGAAATCTTGTATTCAAACTTATAAAAAACTGCCCGAGGCTATAACTCAAAACCCACTGCTCCGATAGACCTAAGACTTTCAGATTCGGAATCTGGGCACCTGATTACCCTGGGTACCAATTTTCAAGAGAATCCGAGATGGTCGGGTGTTAATCACCTGTTGAATCGTGCTGGAATGCCCCAGTTGTGAAGTCGGCAGCTTTCCCCCAACACCGCCCAGTGGGGGAGTCGATGGTGCGACATTCGCCACCACAGTTGTGAAGTCGGCAGCTTTCCCCCAACACCGCCCAGTGGGGGAGTCGATGGTGCGACATTCGCCACCACAGTTGTGAAGTCGGCAGCTTTCCCCCAACACCGCCCAGTGGGGGAGTCGATGGTGCGACATTCGCCACCA
Organism: Ashinkailepas kermadecensis; assembly: GCA_034440615.1. Classification (NCBI taxonomy): domain Eukaryota; kingdom Metazoa; phylum Arthropoda; class Thecostraca; family Neolepadidae; genus Ashinkailepas; species Ashinkailepas kermadecensis. The sequence goes on along the minus strand of JAOTOM010005142.1, from coordinate 375,410 downwards.
CAGTTGTGAAGTCGGCAGCTTTCCCCCAACACCGCCCAGTGGGGGAGTCGATGGTGCGACATTCGCCACCACAGTTGTGAAGTCGGCAGCTTTCCCCCAACACCGCCCAGTGGGGGAGTCGATGGTGCGCCGGTTGGCGGCGACAGTCGCCCGGGGCGCACGTTTTTGTTGTCCGCCGCGCCGACCATTAATTCCGTGCTCCACGACGGCACTCATTTCTTGTGGCGAAAGTTGGTGCAGGCAGTGTGCTGTGTTCGCTGCTTGTTTACCAGGCATTCGGACGCCACCTGAGGCGTTTCACATGCCATGTTGACGCCGCGTGGCGGTCTTTTTTGAGCGCCCTTCGCCGCGGCCAGCTGCTCTTCCGTGGAGAAATGGAGCTTCTGTTTCAAGGCTGTGCGGTAAATTGTCAGGCATGTCACCATCCGGAGAAAAGAGGGCAGACCTTGGCTGATGCCAGCGGGGCTCTTCATTGGAACTCAGCTCGCCCGAAATACGAATATCGAGAAAATTGACAAAGCCCCACGGTACTGAACGAGCTTACAAACAACTTAAACATCGCTATCATTATACAAACAAGCTCTTCTGCCGTGCAAGTAATCCAAATGTGTTAAACGGGCATAGTAATTAGTCGTTTGGCCACAACCGCATTAACCGGTTAGCATGTCGCGCCAAGTGTGGCATTACAGCCTTCGTTGAGTTGACACATTGTGCCATCAAAAACATATGCCTCTCAATGGACGTTCATCGAATAAATCAACTTCGAAATCGTTTCATGATCATTATATGGTCATCTTTATTGTGTGAAGCGAAACAATTCGGATAAATCAACTGATTTACATACTTTGTGCAGCTGTCCTGTTACTCGTGTTATCGCTAAAGGAAGGCAACTCATGCAACAGTTATGGACAATTCCAATTAAACTTGCTTTTTATATATTTTACACCCCTCCATCCGACGTTCAGGAGGGTTTTTCTGCAGGAAAATTTCCACCAAAGCAATGCTTGTCGAAGTCCTAGTGGTCTGCATCTATAAATGATAGTCTGGGAGACGCGAGGTTTCGTCTTTGCGACTCCGGCATCGCTTCAGCCCGGAGGTGGGTAAGACCATGTGATCACTCGGCCATACACATTCTGTGACCATGTGATCATGTGACCATGTGACCATGTGACCTTCCGCCCGGAGGTGGGTAAGACCATGTGATCACTCGGCCATACACATTCTGTGACCATGTGATCATGTGACCATGTGACCATGTGACCATGTGACCTTCCGCCCGGAGGTGGGTAAGACCATGTGATCACTCGGCCATACACATTCTGTGACCATGTGACCATGTGACCATGTGACCTTCCGCCCGGAGGTGGGTAAGACCACGTGATCACTCGGCCATACACATTCTGTGACCATGTGACCATGTGACCGTGTGACCTTCCGCCCGGAGGTGGGTAAGACCATGTGATCACTCGGCCATACACATTCTCCCCTCATCAACTACAGGTCAGAGAAAGAAATATCTCCGGTCTTGCCAATTTTCTGTGTCTTCCTTTGGGCATGATTGCGGAAATGCTTCCATTGTTTTTTCTGACCTCTGGGTGTCTGATGATCATCCAAGAACTTTGTGAACTCTTGTCGGTATCACACATTATCACACATTTCCTGCATATATCGCTATGAGGAATTGAAAACAAAATTATGAAGCGAAGAAATGCAGTCATTATGCATATATCAATTATTATTGGAATTTGAGTGGTTGAATATCACGGTGGTCCCAATTCAACGTGTCTATTCGATCAGGTTTTATTATCGGTGATGTGTCGAGGTCAGTTGGTACGCCATCTGGCTAACTCCTAATATTGTTTCCTGGGCAAGACTCTTACGCAGCACGCATTATGAAAAATCGTGCTGCACTTGCTAGAAGCAAGCACGAAAGCAGAGCGCTAATTGTTTGTCGGAATTAATTCGAACTGATGCACGTGGGCAACGAACCTCAGCACAGCATGGACTGGGGTGATGCGGGACTATGGGACGCCCCATGTCATTGCTTGAAAAGAAACGGGAAATAATCTGCGCTCCCGAGTCTGAGATCGTTCCTACGGCCATGTCAACAGGTGCAGCTTTAATATATGCTTGTGAGCCAGTGCTGTAGAAGCGACAGGAAAAGAGGAAGGACAATTACTAGGAATGCAGAAACCATCGGCAGTCCTGATTTTTTTTTAGCGGATGGTGGTACTGGTCTGGAGGCGGGCTACTGAGTGGCATAATGTCAAGGAAGGAGATGTTCGCTAGAGTGTACCTGGATTGACACCTTTTTCCAGTCAGAGAAGCTCTCTCAGCTGAAATAATTAGTGCGGGAGGGTGGCCGTAACTAGTTGGCCTGTCGCTGGTGGGTGCCGAACCAGCCGGCACCGACACACTCTCTCATACAACCTTTTCTTTGAACAAATAATGTGCCCACAGCAGAGGAAATGGTGTGGTGAAAGGTGCTAGAAAAAAGCAAATATCAGGTTTGGTTCTAAACGAGGAAATTAGGACTTCCAGCCATATAGCAAACAAGCAAAAATATTCAGGTTTGAACAACGCGTTGGTCAGGCTGGACCCGGTAGGTCGGTAAGATGAGCTTTCCTCGTATGTACACATGACTAGCCTCTCTTAGGGCTCTCCCTAACTTGCAAAGGGACAATGTCAGGTACAACTGCATCACCACCCGCCAGGGTGCCGCCACCCGTCTCACAATGTCAGGCACAACTGTACTACCACCCGCCAGGGTGCCGCCACCCGTCTCACAATGTCAGGCACAACTGTACTACCACCCGCCAGGGTGCCGCCACCCGTCTCACAATGTCGGGCACAACTGTACTACCACCCGCCAGGGTGCCGCCACCCGTCTCACAATGTCGGGCACAACTGTACTACCACCCGCCAGGGTGCCGCCACCCGTCTCACAATGTCGGGCACAACTGTACTACCACCCGCCAGGGTGCCGCCACCCGTCTCACAATGTCAGGCACAACTGTACTACCACCCGCCAGGGTGCCGCCACCCGTCTCGCAACGTCAGGCCATATTTTGTGTCGGGCGGGTGTTCACGGGAAGGTATACCAACTCAGATCCAGGAACCTTAAATTTGTGAAGGGTTAAGTAGGCGGCGCGAGGGAACGGGGGACCCAGTCTCCACTTTTAGACTGGAGGAGCCGTATATCTTTTGTCCCCCAATACACCCTTCGTCAAGAGGGCCATCCTCCATGGTGAAGGTCATGGCACAAGAACACCATGGCATCCGTGGAAAGTTTAACATGTTCCGTACGTAACGGGAGACACTCTATCAAGCTAACACAAATCAATCCAGAAATATGCAACACCAAAAAATATCCAGGGGAGTACTCTTATGTATCACATGAGGCCAGTTTAACACAATATGAGGATCCTTAAGTTAAAAGCCCCCTCCCCCGTGAAACTGCAGGAGGCCTCTTCTCACGCCAACGGATGTCAAATGATTCTCTAACACGAAGGACGATGTCTCCAGAGTAAACAATACGCCCACAAGAAAGGAGAGGAAGCTCTGAGACGGAAGAGGAGGCCCTCAAACCAGAAAGGAAAACTCAGGTCGCGATAGAAGACCCCTTACGGCGGAAAATGAGTTATCGGACGGACGAAGGGACCTCCAAGTCGGCGCATAGGCCCCAAGACGGGGTGGGAGGTCCCCAAGACGGAAGAAGAGGCTCCTGCAGCAGGGATGGATCCATAAATTTTCATGGAGGCATTTGTATGGAAGGGCGCCACTGCGAAAGTACTTGGAAGGACACCTTCGGCTGAAAATCCGTTGAGCGGGAGGTGGTGGGCTGGGAGTGCACTCGAGCACACTAAGATGGAGGACGAGGTCCCCAGACGAAATCGTAAGCCCTCAAGAAGGAAAAACAGGTCCTCGAGACGGGAGAGGAGATCACCTTGAAGCCCGATGGGACTCCCCGTAGAGTTCAAGGAGGCCACCTGGTTGGTTATTGGTTTTACGACACGTCGACCGTTGAGTCATATGGCGTCGCCAATCTCTCACGCCGATTGGTCGCGGGCGAAGAGCAGCGACAGGTGAGACTCGAACCCACAATCTTTCGATTGTGAGACGAGCATCTTACCCCTAGACCACTCGTCCCCAAGGACGCTACCTACGACATTCGTCTCCACCACACTCCTGAACCAGTGGTGCGGTCCTTGCCTTTTACCGAACCACCTATCTGCAAGTCAAGCCAGTTTCAAGATCGATTATCGTCGAATGTTCTCTAACTTGAATATTATATTTGGTTGTAGTATTTGCATTCAGGGCTAGCTTCATTTCTGGATACAACTAGCAGACTCTAAACCCAGATGAAAACAAACAAAAAATGACAAACAGTGATCAACGAGCCGCGCTGCTTGCATTACCATCACGCTCACACCAGCGATCAACTAGTCATTAAAGTCACTTTTATGTACAATTTTTTTTTCCAATGGAAGTTCTCGCGAAGAAGACACAGAAGACGACATGTTTTGTGCATTATTAGAAGCGGAAAACACAATTGCATGGGAGTCGTGACATTTCTTTTTATTCAACGATGATTTGTGAAGATAAGATCTGGCTGATAAAAAAATGCTTTCACAATGTCCATGATATTCTTATGGGGTTTTCCAAGCTTGCGCATTGAATGGCTCCAAGACGACGGCACCTCACCACCGAGACAGATGGACTTCCCACTCCTGAAGACATGGCTGGTCGAAGATAGCCCTTTTCACGACGGCCAATAAGCACCGGGATGCGATGTCGATGACTTCGTCTAGTATGAAGGGCATATCATTGAAAGATATGTACTTTATCTGTGTATATGGAATGTTCAAGAAGTTTTAACTATGAAGTAATCAATTCAATATTAAACTTAACCAACATATTCAAATTGTGGCACTGTTTGAAAAAAGCGCTCAATTCACAGAAACAACTAGCCAATCTGGCCGCATTTGGCACCATGGCCGGGAGGTAGGAGTTGTCGGATAGAACAAATTTGCCGTTGGATTACCAGCAAATATGCAATATTAGGGAGAAAGTGGTAGTATATATCCTGCGGATGAATATTTTTCCTTTTAAGTTTTATTGTATGGCTGTGAAGTACCTGTATTATGAATAAATATTTAAATACATCATTTCCAGATGCTACGATTCCCTCTTGACGCTCCCGAAAATATTAAATTATCTCCACTTTACAAGCGGGTTGTTTACAGTTGTAATGGAATCCGCTGTACCGCACCATACGTGGCTCCGTTTTTAAATGCTGCTGTACTCCTACCTGAATAACCCCTACTGTGGGGGGAGGGCAATTGATCCTTGTCTTTGAATATCATACACGCAAGAAAGAACAAAGCATGAATTGTTTACAGCACCCAAAAGACCGCAAAACGTCCAAAATATGCGCATCTGAGACAAACTTGTTTGTTGGCTCGCCTGACATATTTAAGCTGTAAATGATGCAATCAGAGCACAGATAATGACGTCATTTTTTAAAACGTGGATTATGATTCGTCCCAGCTATCATAAAGGGCCAATCACTTACTGCAGTTGAAGTTGGCTGGCGATATTGATCCGAGTGGTCGAGTGCTCGGAAAATTTCGCATTTGAAGACCGCTGAATTCGACAAACAGCTGTTGTCCTCGAGTTTACTTCCGAAGTCAGGCTCGCTTGGTCTGACATCCAGATTTCCGACTAGATGACGTCCCAGGCGCGGATGTGGGTGTACATGTTCAGGGTTTGTGTATAAATAAGCTGTTACTAGTCCAAAAACTTGTCCTATTAGGTAACTGAACCTACTCTGTTTGTTTATTGATATCATAAATTGGTCCAATCTACAGACAAAGCTTTCTGATCAACGTAATGATTATGCCCTGACCCCGCCATTGGGATGTCATGACGATTACTTCCCGCTAGTGCACGCGTGAAACCGCCTGATGTAAGCTTGCGACCCCGATATTTCTCATCCTGAAGTTTAATCTGGCTGATACACACAGCTCAGAGGTACCGCCGATGCTGCTTTTGGAACGGAATCCTAGATACCGAGTGCCGCTGATTATCATCAACTGAACATAGTAATAGGGAGTATATTCCCAGAGGTAATGTGCTCTTTAGCTGATATGACTATGTATGTATGAGTGGGAACATTCCGTCAGCGCTGTCCTGCCGGCCACGTTTGTACTGCACTGCGAAGCACACGATAGGTTCGTCCAGAACCGAGCTGCAGGTTCGGTGACGGTTGCCATGCCTGCTACTGTCGCCGTGTGTTGATTGACAGCCGAGCTGCCGATCGTGGCACGAGCTCCAGACGAGAGGGCGGCTCCGCACGGCGGCCGACACTGAAGCAGGCTATCTGACGGCACGTACATACCACCTGACGAGGGCGGCTCCGCACGGCGGGCCGACACTGAAGCAGGCTATCTGACTGCACGTACATACCACCTGACGAGGGCGGCTCCGCACGGCGGGCCGACACAGAAGCAGGCTATCTGACGGCACGTACATACCACCTGACGAGGGCGGCTCCGCACGGCGGGCCGACACTGAAGCAGGCTATCTGACGGCACGTACATACCACCTGACGAGGGCGGCTCCGCACGGCGGGCCGACACAGAAGCAGGCTATCTGACGGCACGTACATACCACCTGACGAGGGCGGCTCCGCACGGCGGGCCGACACTGAAGCAGGCTGCCTAACGTCTAACGGCGCTAAGTACCACTGACGACAGCGCGGCTGTCCTTCGCACAACACTCACATTCAGACTAGCATTTGCAGGCTGTCCGCCCGGGAGTAGAGTTTTGTTGGTCTCGAAAATCAGCACGTGATATCTGCACACCGAGGCGGTAAATCATTCCGGCCACCCGCCCGCCCATTTATCCAACCCCAGCCGTGCATACCCTCCACGCCGGAACAGCCACACCACAACGTCCACCTGGGATACACGAATGAACTAAGCCGCAGGTAGCTTGCCTACCTCAGTATCAATCGACGTTCCAACAGTATCGTACATGTCATGTTTGCCGTCATATGTTCGGATTTTATCCAGCAAAATTCATAGCCTGCGGAGCATTATCCTGGCAAGAAGCCAAGATAGGATGATTTGCGCGCTGAATGGCGGTTCACTTTCGACCACATTTAGATGCGTCTCCTCCTGAATTGATGCAGCGAATCGCACAATGTCATTTGTCAAGCTTTCCCAAAGCCACTTTATTTTACAACAGACACTTATCTCCCGACAACGCTAATGGGCTAGCCACATACAGGCGTTATTAAATAGCAGTAAACGTACTTTTCACCAATGCAGGAGAAGAGTGCTTTTAGTTTATAGCTTATTTGCTGGTTAGAAGCAGAAGAAACATGTAATGCAAAGTACTTGACAAAAAAGACATTCCAGCGCACAATCTGCCAAATTGGTCCTTCACCTTCACACGTTGTAAAACTGTAGTTACTGACGTTTATGTAACATAACCAGAATATGGGTTACTTGTGGTGTGGCGTTTAATCTGTTCCGTTCCTCCAGGAAAATGGATCCAACAATCAACAAGCATGAACTAGATGCAAGTAGTGCATCTAGTTCTCCCCTTAGTGCGACTGCGGGAGATTCCATTCGCTGGTGGGATCTTCTTTCGTTGTTGGAGGGCACTTCAAACTTCCTCTAGCCAGCAGATGTTCTTCTGAAAACGTCAGGGATCCCCCTAAACATGCAGGCACGGCTATCGCTTTGTCTGCTTTTGGAGAGGCATGTGTCCCTTCAGTGCTAAATAGTTGTCCCCACCAAAAGTTGAATAGAAAGCTTCAGAGCGCATGCAAACGCCTGCCCGTCCCATCTCGTCCCAACCTCCTGCATAGCATCGCTCCTCGGCCAGCAGAGCACAGATTAAAAACAACACCGACATACCATTGTTGGGGCCAACAATATAATCAGACCACCGTCGCAAAGTTCTGGCTGCGTCTCTGGGTACCACACTTAGCAAACTCGGAACTACACTTGATGTATTCGGCACCACACTCGGTGTATCTGGCACCACACTCGATGTATTCGGCACCACACTCGGTGTATTCGGAACCACATTCGATGTATTTAGCATTACACTCGGTGTATTTGGCACCACACTCGGTGTATCTGGCACCACACACGGTGTATTCGGCACCACACTCAGTGTATTCGGCACCACACTCGGTGTATCTGGCACAACACTCGATGTATTCGGCACCACACTCGGCATATTCGGCACCACACCCGATGTATTTGGCATTACACTCGGTGTATTTGGCACCACACTCGGTGTATCTGGCACCACACTCGGTGTATTCGGCGCCATACTCGGTGTATCTGGCACCACACTCGGTGTATTCGGCACCACACCCGGTGTATCTGGCATCACACTCGGTGTACCTGGCACCACACTCGGTGTATTCAGCACCACACTCAGTGTATTCGGCACCACACTCAATGTATTCGGCACCACACTCGATGTATTCGGCACCACACTCGGTGTATTCGGCACCACACTCGGTGTATTCGGCACCACACTCGGTGTATCTGGCACCACACTCGGTGTATCTGACACCACACTCGGCGTATTCGGCACCACACTCGGCGTATTCAGCACCACATTCGGCGTATTAGGTACCACACTCGGCGTATTTGACATCACACTCGGTGTATTTGGCACCACACTCGATGTATTTGGCACCACACTCGGCGTATTTGACATCACACTCGATGTATTTGGCACCACACTCGGCATATTAGGCACCACACTCGGCGTATTCGGCACCACACTCGATGTATTTGGCATTACACTCGGCGTATTCAGCACCACACTCGGTGTATTTGGCACCACACTCGGCGTATTTGGCACCACACTCGGCGTATTTGGTACCACACTCGGTGTATTTGGCACACACTCGGCGTATTTGGTACCACACTCGGCGTATTTGGTACCACACTCGGTGTATTTGGCACCACACTCGGCGTATTTGGTACCACACTCCGCGTATTTGGTGCAGGTGGCTGCGCTGTGCAGGCTTGCGTTTTTCAGCGCATTTCAATTTTCAGTGAGAAAATCATGGACGGCTGGATTCATTTCCCATTCTAGTATTGCGTCATGGTGTCAGATCGTGTCAGATCGCTGACCTGTGGTGCAACAGGAACCATTTCAGGCCATCGTTCGCCGAAATCGCGAATCATATCGGACAAGCATAAGACAGACGATTGGACAGACACCAGACAAATTTTGGACACATGACGTTTCTGATGCATGCCAGACACATGACCGGACTGTGTGCATAGGCATGTGATAGTTGACATTTTGGACGCGGACTCCATCATGCATACAATTCAGCCGATACATTTACAGCCCTATAGGGTGCGTCATGCATCCTGTCGAAAGTTGCTGGATATCACCAAAGATCGACTGCTCGCGATCTTTGTATGCTGTTCCATGTCGTGAAGAGGCTCGGATGCGTTAGTCTTGTAATCGCCGCGGCAAAAAGCGCCGTTCGCACATACCCGTCGCTGGGTAACAAAAAGTCGTGAAATCCTGTCGAGCGTGGTGCGCCCACGCGAACCCGGCCAGGCCAGGGCCGCGACACCGGCCGTCGGCCCCCAGCGCGCCTGTCCACCATGTGTGGGTGTTCAAATTGGCACCTGAGCTCGCCTCCTGCCGGGAACGGGTGATGGCCCGTCCGGCCTACAGTAATCGGCGTGCGAGCGGCGCGCCTGGGGCCAGTGTGGCCAGCCCGCACGATGACCCGACGCCGACACAACGCCGCTTCCTGTCCGGATGCCGCACGGCGCGCCCGGGGCCAGTGTGGCCAGCCCGCACGATGACCCGACGCCGACACAGCGCCGCTTCCTGTCCGGATGCCGCACGGCGCGCCCGGGGCCAGTGTGGCCAGCCCGCACGATGACCCGACGCCGACACAGCGCCGCTTCCTGTCCGGATGCCGCACGGCGCGCCCGGGGCCAGTGTGGCCAGCCCGCACGATGACCCGACGCCGACACAGCGCCGCTTCCTGTCCGGATGCCGCACGGCGCGCCCGGGGCCAGTGTGGCCAGCCCGCACGATGACCCGACGCCGACACAACGCCGCTTCCTGTCCGGATGCCGCACGGCGCGCCCGGGGCCAGTGTGGCCAGCCCGCACGATGACCCGACGCCGACACAACGCCGCTTCCTGTCCGGATGCCGCACGGCGCGCCCGGGGCCAGTGTGGCCAGCCCGCACGATGACCCGACGCCGACACAGCGCCGCTTCCTGTCCGGATGCCACGCGGCGCGCCCGGGGCCAGTGTGGCCAGCCCGCACGATGACCCGACGCCGACACAACGCCGCTTCCTGTCCGGATGCCGCACGGCGCGCCCGGGGCCAGTGTGGCCAGCCCGCACGATGACCCGACGCCGACACAGCGCCGCTTCCTGTCCGCATGCCGCACGGCGCGCCCGGGGCCAGTGTGGCCAGCCCGCACGATGACCCGACGCCGACACAACGCCGCTTCCTGTCCGGATGCCGCACGGCGCGCCCGGGGCCAGTGTGGCCAGCCCGCACGATGACCCGACGCCGACACAGCGCCGCTTCCTGTCCGGATGCCACGCGGCGCGCCCGGGGCCAGTGTGGCCAGCCCGCACGATGACCCGACGCCGACACAACGCCGCTTCCTGTCCGGATGCCGCACGGCGCGCCCGGGGCCAGTGTGGCCAGCCCGCACGATGACCCGACGCCGACACAGCGCCGCTTCCTGTCCGGATGCCACGCGGCGCGCCCGGGGCCAGTGTGGCCAGCCCGCACGATGACCCGACGCCGACACAGCGCCGCTTCCTGTCCGCATGCCGCACGGCGCGCCCGGGGCCAGTGTGGCCAGCCCGCACGATGACCCGACGCCGACACAACGCCGCTTCCTGTCCGGATGCCACGCGGCGCGCCCGGGGCCAGTGTGGCCAGCCCGCACGATGACCCGACGCCGACACAGCGCCGCTTCCTGTCCGCATGCCGCACGGCGCGCCCGGGGCCAGTGTGGCCAGCCCGCACGATGACCCGACGCCGACACAACGCCGCTTCCTGTCCGGATGCCGCACGGCGCGCCCGGGGCCAGTGTGGCCAGCCCGCACGATGACCCGACGCCGACACAGCGCCGCTTCCTGTCCGGATGCCACGCGGCGGGCCGATCTGTCTGAACCTCGCCGCTCGTCAATCGAGCGTTTACGCCCGTCTCTGCCAAGGACGCGCTGCCGTAGCGACCACCAGGCTGCTCTTCCACCGATGGACGTTTTTAAAGCGAAAAAAAGTATTGCAAACGAGGCCAATTTAGACCCGGTCTTGTTTAAGGATTTCAATGACTTCTCGTGATTCAGGGTACTAATTATGTAAAGCTACATGTGAAAAGAATTGCAAATGATGCATTGTTTATGCTACTTTAGGCTTCATCGAACTTTCCATTTCTGGTTTTGCTAGAAAAATTATCAAAATATTGAGGCATACAGACTTTGATTCGATCGGTTGGATTCAGCTTTCCTACCACGGAGCACTTACAATTGACCTGCTATGGCACTTATGATTTTCAGTAAATTTATTTTTATCTTCTCAAGTATTTTTGCTGGATGAATTTTCGTCGCAAAGTAAATATGATCCATCTTGATATGGTCCGTAACTACGTAAGTGTCTGTAATTCACCTGGATGACATCTTCACTTTTCTTAAATACAAAAATTAGGGAGGGGGAAATGAGGTGTTGAGGACTGAGACACAAACTAGATATGAACGACCCCAACCACTGAATTTCCACCGGCTGAAGAGAATCGGCGCCTTCGCCTACCTAGCGGCTATGCTGATGGAAGAACAGCGTTTCTTCAACCTCCAGGCAGATAGAACAAGCAATCGGGCAGACAAAGCTAGCGGTGCCCACTCACGACCGTCTACGTCATGCTTTGGATGTCTTTACTAGGACGCGATTGAATTACCTCCCGCCATGGCGAGGGGAACTTTAACGCAAGGCATTGGCGTTAGTGGAGGTCCCGCCGAAGCACGACGTGGGTAGCAGTATATGGCGCATTGGCTTCTACCTATCTCCTTCTTCTAGATATTTTCGCACCTAGTGGTCGAAATCACCCGCGTGCACCGGCACCTGAACCACGAGCATGTACTGGAAGACAAAGCTTTGCTCTTGGATAATCTGCCTAATCATGATCTCGGGCCTGCCTGAATCTTTCCCACCCCCCAGCTGCTGTCAACAACGCCGCCCCAATGGTTTTCAGCACTACCAGCCCGCTCAGAGGGAAAACATCGCAGCAACACAGGTCCGATGTGATTATTCCACCAACGAATTTATGCCTCACCCGAAGCTTATGCGCCCCATAAAGTTGTTTTCAGAGCCCGCTCCGTTTGGCTGGCTTTGTGTGACCTTCGCGGCATTGATCCGTAAGAAGGGGCTGGAGCTGATCGATGCCGGTGGGGATGGAGGGCCTCGGTGATCACCCTGAATATGGGGGAAGCTCAATAGCGCATGCAGTAGCGCTCGTAAAGCGATATTTGAACTGGCACCTCCAGTTCAGATGGCGAAAGATAGCCGTTTCCATTGCAACGCCCTGGCCTTCCACGGTATAACGCATAATCATGATAGAGACTCATGCTCCGGCCCGTCCCACGCATATCCCTAACCTTCCACTGGCGAAACATGCTAGTGTGACCGCACTGGAATTAGTTCCATGAAGCTTAAAACTAAACTCCACATACGTACCATATCCGTGAAAATGCAGGAAAATAGTGAACCAGGCTCAGACTGCTTGGCAAAGTTTTTTTTTAAATTATCCTGCCCTTTAATAGGTAGGCAGGAGTGCCCTTGCATACCCGTGTAACCTAATTACGTTCAAGTCCAGGGATGAGAAGTAGGTCATGGTAAGCAAGTCAGAGTAGGTCACACCACGGTTCGTGTTTCTTGCTGGACAGATCCCGCCACCAGATATTAGTAAAAGATGTTCCTGAAGCCCTCTCAGACAAATAGCAATGCCATGTTTGTATGGCAAAAAGCATGGTAGTATATTAATTATATTATAAACAAGAATGAATTACAAACAGCTCCTCCAAACGTGCTTTGCTGATAACTATGTAGCTACGTGTGCAAAACAACAAATACCTGACAAATTCAACACTTTTTCAACAATAGGTAGTGAATTGGAAAATAATAATAATTCCTGTGTATAAATCAGGGGAAAATAATAAATTTACTAATTATAGGCCAATCGCTTTGCTACCAATATTTTACAAAGTGCGGGAAAGATTAATACACTTTAGTGTATCATCATTTCTAAATGAAAATAATAGCACAGCATGATTTTTCATGAAACCGAATTGCAATGGGTATTGCAATTCGGTTTCATTACAAATCATGGCGCATGCATGCCAATTGCTCTGCTGCATAATGAAGTAACTAAGTCTCTTGTGAATAATAAATTAGTTTGTACCATGTATCTGGATTTTACAAAAGGCCTTTGACATAGTCAGCATCAGCATTTTGTTGCAAAAAATGAATTTTATGGGCTATAAGGGCAATATATTTATATGAACTTATAAACTCATACCTCTCAAATAGATAGTAAAGAACCAAGATACATGACACCCTCTCCAAACCATTAAATATCACAATAGGTGTTCCTCAGGGTTCGATTCTTTGACCTCTGCTATTTCTTCTATACATTAACGCTCCTCTGCAATGTTTCCAATTTGGCAAGTTCTTACCTATTTGCAGATGATACTGCCATAACTATTACATTTAATGATCATTATGAATTACAAATTAAAGTAGATGAGTTAATACCCAAAATTACAGCATGGTTTCATACCAACAGATTATCTATCAATGCTGAAAAACTGGCCATCAAATTTTTTCCCGGAAGCCATGTGATGACCTTCATATCAAAATATATACTTCTAATATGACTATTGCAAGGCACAGCTGTATAAAATATTTAGGTGTACTTATCGATGAAGACATGACGTGGAAAAGTCGTTTCAATGCCATTTCTTCTTCTTTTTTAAATAGCACGAATATTGGATTTATAGGAAAATCTAGGTACTTTCCATCAAGTTATGAATTGCTCCTTCTGTATAATTGTTTAATCCTGCCATATCTAAATTACTGTGCTGTTGTCTGGGGAAGTACGTACCACTCTAAGCTCGACAAGATTATCAAGTTACAGAAGCGTGTTACTAGGATTGTTGATAAGAAGCCTTATTATACCATGCAACTGAACTTTTTGTCAAGCATAGAGTTATCAAGTTTCTGGACATAATTGGTGAGCAATGTATTTACATCATGCTAGGCTTTCTAAATCAATCGTTACCAGCACCTCTTTCTGATATGTTTCAACTTCATGAACAAAGTGGCCTCAGAGTTAGACAACACTTTCAAATACCCTTTTCCGAGATCAATTACAGAATGTTTGCTTTACTTTTCATTGCACCAAAAGCCTGGAATAAAATATTATGCTCTCATTTCCATAGAATTGAAGATATACCTAGATATAAAATCAATTTGACAAAACCGCGTCGGGCAATACATTAATAGAAAATACAAACTTTTCAATGAATATCAGTGATAATGGTGTGCTGTGCATGATGATTTGGTTCTCTGATTCTGAAATTTTCGTTCACGTATCGTGTTTTCTTTTCATTCTTTTTTCTTGGTTCTTGGTTCGTCTCTTTTCCTTAGTGCAGTAATACGTTAGGTGATGCATATGCAAGATTATATATTTGTATATTATTATTTCCCCATTAACACATATAGCACAGTCTGTTCTGTAGTCCTCGAGGACGTTACTAGTATATGAGTTGATCATTTAATTCACTGATTTTATTCTTATCAAAGACTAACTGTATGTCTTGTTATGATAGAAGTTTCAAATAATCACAGATGAAGAAAAACTGGACAATGATCTGATAAATCATCAAGTAGAATTCCTGAATTGTTAAAGACACTAATATCATTGATTAATATATCATCCCAAAGGGCATCTGAATCATTACAAATCCGGGTTGCTTTTGAGATGGTTGGGATAATTATATAAGAATTGAACATATTCATAACATTCAGTGTAGATTTATCCGAATGGTATTTCAAAAGGTTGTAATTTAAGTCCCCTGCTACGACACATGTTCATTTAGTGTTTTCCAATGAGTCAAGTATTTCTCCATATAGTCCATAAATAAAGTGTGGCCTTGGAGGTTTATACATTTCTCCTACTATGAATCTTTTTGCTGCTACACCCGACTTCATTTTAAGTTCCAGAAAACTTATCTCGAAGTTATCACTCGCAATGTCTTTTCTTTCCCTAGGCTCATATTTATTACCTACATTTATTACTGTACCTCCACCTTCACCTCCTTTTCTACAAGATGTAAAGAGATTATATTTTTTTTCGGCTAAAGTATTGTTCTAAATCTGTCTTTAACCATGTCTCTGACACACACATAACTGACCAATCAACTTTAGAGTTTGTTGGAAAATGAACAATATCATCACATTTATTCTCGAGTGATCTTGCATTGATTTGAAGTACTGAATATCCTGTTTTGAAGTTTAGTGGTTCAGGTAAGGCATATTATTTACATTGTGACAATATATGCTCATGAGGAGGGTACTTATCATTCAAATAATTCCCTAGTAATTATAATGCAGCTCCTTCAAGTTTGAGCCTGCTCATTACTCAAGGAAAGAGCCAATTGGAAATGGTGATTACATGTGGAAATGGAAAACTTGGAATAATAATTGTGCATGAACTTTGAACTGGAAGCACACAAAAGAGGGAACATTATTGTGGTCTTAGGAGTACTTTCTTTCTTTTTCTTAGTAGTTTCTCCCGGAAGATTGTTTTTTTTTCAGTGGAGGCAGGTGAATCCGAGTCATCACTGATACCAGTGGGATGCCCAGAGTGAACAGGACTCTTACTTTTGGTGGAAGCCCCCTTTGCTTTTTTGCTTGTTTGTTTGTTTGCTTCTAGATGCTTCATGCCTCTGTCTGTGACAAGTTTCCCGGTCAAGTCCTACTCCTCCTGTGGCTGACATAACGTTCTGGTCCTCCATTGAGTCTGTTGTGGCAGTCAACTCATCTACATCATTCCTAGTTTTCATCAGACTTGCCTGGGTCTCATGTTGGCCTTAGGCATCAGCTGTTTTGGTGTGGCTGTTGTTAATGCCTCTGGTCCAGCAGAGGACTGATGTTTTCCATGAGATCCTTTTGTGATTGCTTCCTCATAAGAATTTGGCTGCAGCTCAAGTCTAGACAGGATGTCTTCCTCAGATATGGCATTCCCAATCAATATGCTGGGCATGTCTGTGTTGTTTTTTTTTCTTCACAAAGACAATTCGACCTAGGGTGAAGTAGGTGGCTAATTTTCCCTCACGTCCCAGCTTGGCACACATTGAAACAATTGCCATCATGTACTGGGTCACTGGGTGAGAGATTCGTGAATATACAAGCCTCTATTTGATAGAGATCTTGGTACCCTATTCCTGCATATTGCATCCCTTGCTTTTCTGTTGTTAAATCTCATGATAATGCTGTCTTTTTCCAAGTCCGTGAACAATGTGTATGCACCAAGTAGGAAACTGAATGCCTGTGTGAAACAAAATGAGGTGCATGACTTCCTCACGCAGATTTTGTCCAGGTCTGACTGAAAATTTCCCCCTGTGGATGAGGCAGTCCTAACGGGTGCAATTTTCAGCAGCTTTAGCTTGTTTCTTTGCTAACTTGACCATACCTTCCAATTTATCAATTATAGCTTCTTGTTTTTCCACTAGCTGTTTGAGGTACTCAAAACTTCCCTGAACAGACATCTTATGCAGGTTTGAGTTAGCAACTTCCCACTGCAATGATATTTGATTTAGAGTCCGCTTATCCCTTAAATATTTACAAACAGTTCATTAATTTCTAATATAATACCTTGACTTGACACAGCCCGCAAAAGAGCAGACACAAAATTCCGCTTGGGTCAGGCTGAGATTTTGAGAAAAGGTAGATTTAAATTGCCTACAGTAGCAATACATAGATAATTTTATTCACTATGCATATGACAAGATGCTCCCTGATTTGAAATTGTTTCGTCGGTTGTTTGTGTCAGAGCACTAAATGGCGCACGTCCGCAGTCTATGGAATCCAGGAGACAAAGTAACACATGTTCAATGTTCAAAATAAATAAATAAAAATACAAATAAAATCCAAACATGGAAGCTAGATCGTTTTCCAAGTCTGAATGCGCAAGAGGAGGCATCACCTGTAGCAAATAGCCACTGGAATGCGGGAGTGCTATCTCGAATGGATGTTCCTAGGGTGTATTATCCTACTATGTGCTATGCGGCTATGTATCTGCACATTTTCAGCTGCCTTGCCAATTAAAGTGGCTGACTTCAAAAGGCGCGTAAGCCTTGCTCCGTCTGTAGGATATACGCTGTTGGCGTTATGCTGCTCAGACGGCAATCGGTCAAACTCGAGATAGGTTTGATGCAATCATTACAAAAACACTCAACACGCCGGATGCTGGATAGATCCCAGACATGCACTGGACAGACGTCGGATAGACACTGACTGGACCATCCTGGACAGACATGGAGCCACTGCCAACTCCCAGGGCAGCTACGCCGCTGCGCTATCCTCACCAACAGACCCTATCACGGTCCATGCTTCTTCGTCTCTCCCCACAGTCCAACCTAGTCGCAATTCCCCCGGCGACCGGCACCCATCGCCCAGCCCAGCTCAGCTCAATACATAGCCTTGGCAGCGTCCACTGCACCGTGTCCCACACCTCTCACATCCACTCGGCCCAATACACGGTAACCTAACCTCACCCACCACATCCTTCCTCACTGCTGCTGTACGTCCTTCACAAGGCCTGGCCGTCTCCCTTCGCCACCCGACCTCTCGCCGGTCGCAGGTCACTCGGATAGCCATACGCTATCCACGCGCCTTTCATGCGCCCCCTCATCCCGGCGTTGGTGCCTTCCACACACTCTACGACCCAAGTCCAAGACCACCACACTCATCGAGCGCCTGACGATCGTCGCGTGCAAAACCTCCGTGTCCTGCCAGGCCGACCCGCCCATCTTAGCCTGTTTCACCACCCAAGCCTCTACCAGCCTAGAGACCAAGCCTCCAACACCACCGTCCGCACCGACTGGCTGCCCCCGCCATACCGCAGTCCTAGCCCACAAAGCCCTCGTGATCAGAGCCAGGCAGACATTTCTGTCGGACTCGACACGGAGCTCACCGACGCACCGGGATCTCCGATATCCCCGACACTCCCCTCACTATGAAAGTCACTTTGAAAGCTATGCACTTGAAACTTGCCATGAATATTCGAAACTGTCTGAATCACAACTGCTCAGTTTTTTAAGTAGCTCGATGTCGGAAAACTGATATAAAATATTGTTCGAGTTTTCCGAATTTTGACCACTACTTAGCAGAACAAAATAGTTCTGAAATATCAGTATTATTCTCCTTAACTTCCCTGTCATTTGGCGAAAACCGGTAAGTATATTTGTTACCCGGTGTTTGTTTGTTTGCTTTTTCTGTACGCGCTAAAATTCGTTCAAAAGTCACCTGAGCTGACGTCACTCGTGTTGAGCTCACGGACGTCGAGCTGAAGTCACTATCCAGTTTCTCATACCAGACCCAAAGTCAGCTACAATACCATTTTTGGCCACAAGCTATGGAAGTGATATGCGATCGATCGCTGGAAGTTTGAAATCGATATCGCTGCGCGTTTTTAGGCATGAAGCAAATTTCCAGGAGCGGAAGATTCTGCTCCTCCAGTGGGGCAAGGATTAACGATATGTATCTGGAAGATACCCTTCCTGCCACGTGGCGGCAGGGCGTAGTCAGCCATTATCGGAATCACACAAACACCATCGGGTCCCAAAAGCGTGTAGGTTAATCTCGCTTGCTGTGCTAGTATGTTTGTCAAGCTATCAAGATCAGACAGGACAGTGTCCAGCATCGTACCACCGGAGCAAGGCCTGATGCAGGGCAGCGTGCTTTCTCATCATAATTAAGGACACGTCCGTCGACCACACAGACAAGTCGACAGTGTTCTGATTTTGTTTGTGGAGATGAGGGAGGAGGGTGATGCAAAAAAATACAGCTGATGTTAAAAAAGTGCAAATGTGCATGGGTAGTTCTTATTGATGAGTTACTGTCTGACCTTTGTTAATTGTTTCATGATGGTGATACCTGTAGTGTATATGCATATACCAGTCGGCAGTGCTGCTGCCAGAGGCCATACTTGCTTTTTCATTAATATCGCCCTTAACCTGTAGCAACAAAAAGGCTCTTAATTGAATAATGTTAAAAGGGAAAAGACGTAAAAAACAAAGTGTGGGTCTCCACTCAAATTTCATAATTTCAGTCCTCATAAGTCACTACTTCACCACGTTATTCGCTTGTGGCGGACGACGTGGCACTCGGGCAACTAAATCGCATTAACGAAAAGCCGAATAAAAACGCTGGACGCATCGCATGGTAGCACAACCCGTGAAACCTCACTCTGTCTACAGATAATTCGACCACAGTCACGTATTGTAGTCTGCGCCCAGATCCATTATATCACAGGAAAGTAGTCTGCACTCAGCCCCAATATATCAGAGGTAAGTAGCCTGTGCCCGAACACAAAATATCACAGGAAAGTAGTCTGCGCCTAGACCAACTATATCAGAGGAAATCATCCACCAGGTGGCTCTTGCGGTTTCGAGTCGCTACATGTCAGCATTGCGCAAGGTACGCATGAAATGTCGCGTGCTAAATGCCAGAAGCAATAGTGAGGACCACTGGTCTTTGGCAAAAACAGCCGCCGTAAAGTCACCCAGTGTCGTGGCGGCACCGACAGACGACAGCACGTGGTTCCAGGCGGTCGCCGCGCAATCCGGGAACGCCTGCGTCATAAACAGTCTTTATTTCCGAAGGTAGAAATCGTCTCGGTCCGAGACGCGTGTCCACAGACCGATATAGCGGCAAGAGGAATGAATAACGGCGCACCTCGTGTGGTGCTCCTCCCTTCCTCAGTGCCTGAGGCGCCTGGATCGTCTCCCCGTGTGCCACAATAGCCTCGATCCTCGGCCATCCCCGGCAATTTGGTGCCCGGAGTTACACCATGGTGTTCGTTGGATCCGGTGACAATTCAAAGTGTGGGGGAGTTCAGAAGTGTCCGTCACTTCCAATCGGCGACACAGCTATCGAGCAAGTGAAAGGTTTCAAGCTCGTGCGAATTCATCTGGATCAGACACTTACCTCGCCACACATCACTGTCATCACAAAGCGATGCGCGAGGCGTCATCATCATCGTGCGCTGGCAAACGCAGAGTTGGCCGCAGGCAGGGAAGCATTATTGCGGCTCTGCAGAGCAACAGCTCATCCAAGGTTAGACATTCAAAATAGCCACACCAGAGCAGCTACGGAAACTCTCAGTGGCACACCAATAATTAGCCTACTGGTGTGCACAGACGTCCCCTCCCCCTCCTCATCCAGTTTAGGACACAACAGCTGCGTCGTTACCACGTCATAATTACCTCCATTCAAAACCACACGTCGTAGCGCTGCATTCGCCCTGACAGCTACGACAAGAGCCGAGTTGGGAGCAAGCTTGTTTCGTTTGGTATCCGAATTGCCACCGCTTTTACCTGTCTCAACGTCGTCGCCAGTCACGGCTGCTCGCCCGCTCATTAGACCTACCTGGACTTACGTTGCCCTCGTCTGCGCTGCCCTCGTCGCGAGCGGACGTGTTTTTGCGCTCCCGTGACGAGGGAAAATCGTGAGTAAAAGATTGGGCACAGGTGGTTAGTGGAGGGAGGATTTGTTCTATTGTAGGCCTAGGTTAAGAAGGAGCGGTTATATTGTTTAACTTGAGTATATTAGACTTAGCCTAGGTATTCTAAGCTTCTATAATTATCGATCGGCCACGTGTACGTTTGTAGACGGGTGGAGTGGCCACGTGGCTTAGGTTTCTGTTAGCATAGAGGAATAAGTTTGTGTCTGCTTGGTGTTTTAGTTGAAGATTAAAATAGTGAGCTTAACTTACACTAGGTAGCTTCTAGAATTATCCATCGGCTACGTGGACGCTTTGTAGATGGGTGGCGTGGCCTCGTGGCTTAGGTTTCTGTAGTGCAGAGGAATAAGTTTGTTTTTGTTTTTTTTGGTGGTTAAGTTTAAAATAGAGTTGACTAAAATATTGTGCTTAAATTACACTAGGTATATCTTCTTGTCCTGGTGTTATTGTACAGGTATCTAGGTTTTTGATTATATTAGTGTTTAGTTTGGTTTAGTTGGAGTTTGCAGCTGGTGGTAGGTATTTAGCAATTACTTCTGTGCATATATTTGCATAGTTTTATGTCATAAGTTTCTTTTTAACGAGCAGATTTTTAGCTTCTAGAATTATCGATCGGCCACGTGGACGCTTTGTAGACGGGTGGAGCGGCCACGTGGCTTAGGTTTCTGTTAGCATAGAGGAATAGGTCTGTGTCTGCTTGGTGTTTAAGTTTAAGATAGACTTTAAGATTAAAATAGTGAGCTTAAATTACACTAGGTAGCTTCTAGAATTATCGATCAGCCACGTGAACGCTTTGTAGACGGGTGGCGCGGTCTCGTGGCTTAGGTTTCTGTAGTGTAGAGGAATAAGTCGGTGTCCTTTGGTGTTTAAGTTTAAGATAGAGCTTAGGACTAAAATAGTGAGCTTAAATTACCACTAGGTATATTTCAATATACTGGTGTAATTGCAAAGGCTTCTTTCCTGTGTGTAGATATTATAAGTTACATTAGATAATACTAATTCTTTCTTAACATCATTTATTTAGTCTTGTGTCATAGTATTTTTGGTGTTTAATTTTAAGATAGAGTTTAAGACTAAACTAGTGAGCTTTGATTACACTAGTTATATCTTTATATACTGGAGTAATCGTAGAGGTACCTATATAGGCTTTTTGGGATTATATTAGTATTAGTTTCATTTAGTTGGAGTTTGTAGCTGATGGGAGTTGGTATAACTAAGATTATATTTGCTTAGTTTAGCTTGCGAAAGCAGATATTTATTTTGTTGTTTATTCAGTGTGAGTGTTATTCTATTTTCTAGTCTTGTGGTGTAGTCTTTTTGGTGTTTAAGTTTAAGATTTAAGTTTAGATTTAAAAAAAAAAAAAAAAATGCAAGGTGACTGTGGGAAGTGTAAGTGTATGGATGTAATTGGGGACTTGAGTAAGAAAGTAGATATGTTAGCTAGGGAGGTGGAGCGCCTGAAGTGTTTGGTGGCAGGGCCCACCATAGGAAATGTCAGCCAGGCAAGCCAGGTGCAGGAGCCTAGGAGTGATAGGGGTGGAGATAGTATGGACCATGATAGTAGAGAGTGGAAAGTAGCTAGACGCCAGAGTACGAGACTGGCTTTAAGGAAAATTGACAAAGGCATTGAAACTAATAATAGGTTTGAGGTACTGCAAGGGAGAGATAGTAATGCTGCTAAAGAGGAAGGTAGGAATGACCAGGTAGCTGAGGATAGAGGGGGAGGTTTTAGTTATAAGGGACTCAAGAGTTAGGTACATGGACCGTACTTTTTGTAGCAGGAACCCCAACAAACGGATTCGTGTTTGCTTCCCAGGGGCCCAGGTTAAGGATGTTGGTGATAGGATAGAAGGAGTAATGAAGGGTAGTGGAGAGAGCACAACGGTAATTGTGCAGGTTGGTGTAAATGATGTAGGAAAAGCAAAAACAGAGGAAACAATACAAGAGTATAGGGCTTTGATAGGTAGGCTAGCTGTAAGTAGGAAACGAGGAATGGTAACATCCATCCTCCCTATGGTTAACGCAAGCATAGAGTGGTACTCGAGGGCCATTGGGCTGAATACCAGGGTGGCCAAGATTTGTAAGGAACTTGGCGTGGGGTTCTTGGATTTGTGGGGGGATTTCTGGGGGAAGACTGAAATGTTTGCATTAGATGGGTTACATTTGAGCAAGAGAGGAGTTGAATTGCTCAGCAATAGGTATGAGGAGGCTCTCAATAGGAAACAGGGAAACTAGGCAGGTCATGGGGGGATGTAGCTGATGGAGAGAGAAGTCTTGCAAACAAGGGAAGGAATGGTTTATCATGTTTTTACGTCAATGCCAGAAGTGTTAGGAACAAAATTGGGGAACTGCATGCTTATATGTTGTCTGAAAAGCTAGATTTGGTATGCATAACAGAGGCATGGGTTAATGAAAGCATTTTTGGAGACAACTTGCAAGAATTCGAATTGACAGGCTACAACATGCATGCTTATCAAAGGCAGGCAAGGATAGGAGGAGGTATACTGTTGTATGTCAGACAAGAAATGAAATGTCATTCCATAGAAGATAGTGTACATGATGAAGGTGTAGAATCCTTGTGGTTAGATATCATTCTGAAAAAATGGAACACAATTTAGGGTTGGGGCATTCTATAGACCTCCAGACCAGAATGAAAACACGGACAGGTTGATGCAGGAAGAGATAAGTAGGAGAGTAAAGGAGAGAACTGTTTTGTTGGGGGATTTCAACATAACAGGATTGGGAAGCAAAACTATAGGTCTAAACAAATCGGGAAGAAGCTTCATGGATTGTTTTGAGGAGAATTTATTTTTTCAAATGATACATGAGCCTACAAGGGAAAATGAAATATTAGATCTTGTGCTTACTAATGAGGAAAATTTTGTACAAAATGTGAACATAGGAGAGACTTTGGGTAATAGTGATCACAACATTATACGATTCTCATTGTATGTTGGAAATGTAGGAACCAATAAGACATTGATTCCTAATTTTGCTAAAGGGAATTACAATGAGTTCAGGATCTTCCTGAATGAAATTGATTGGGAAGACTTATTGAAAGGCTTAGATGCTTATGAAATGTGGAGAATGATAAAATATAAACTATTTCAAGGTCAGGATAGGTTCATTCCCAATAGGCAAATTAGATTAACCAGGGTTCAGCTCCCTTCATGGCTGACCAGGGAAGTAAAGGATTTACTGGAGTCAAAGAAGCAGGCATTCAAGAAACTAAAATATGCTAACTCTGAGGTAAACCTCAAATCATATCAAATAGCTAGAAATAAAGTTAGGAGGTGTGTTAGGGCATCTAAAAGACTGGCTGAAATCAAATTAGCTCGGGAATGTTCAGCAGGTAATGCTAAGAGATTCTTTAGTTTCTACAAATTTAAGGCTAAAAAGTGTGGTGTAGGACCACTGGAGGTAGATGGGGAATTAGTGGTTGATGATTGTGATATTGTGGAATCCTTAAGCAAGCAATTCTCATCAGTCTTTACTCAGGATAATTCTGGTAGAATAGAAACAACTGAATCATATGCCATGACAGGTGATAGGTTGGAGTATCTTACGATAACTACAGAAGCTGTAGAAAAGCAGTTGCAGAATATAAAGCCTAATAAAGCTTCTGGACCAGATGATATATATGCTAGGGTCTTAGTAGAGTGTGCTAAAGCTTTAGCAGTTCCTCTAGGTATACTTTTCAGGCGGTCTATGGAATACTCTGAAGTGCCTGAAGATTGGAGAAATGCAAATGTAGTTCCAATTTTCAAAAGGGAAGTATGAAGTGTGTAGGGAACTACAGGCCAGTCAGTTTGACCTCAATAGTTTGCAAGGTACTAGAAAAACTGGTTAAACAGAATGTTCAGATTCATCTTGACAGGCACAATCTTTTAAGGGATACTCAACATGGATTTCGATCTCGAAGGTCTTGTTTAACTAACCTTTTGGAGTTCATGGAGTATGTTACTAAAGAAGTAGACAATCAAAACAGGATGGATGTTGTGTACTTGGACTTTAGCAAAGCTTTTGATAAAGTTCCACATAGGAGGCTAATTCATCAACTACAGCAACATGGGATTGTTGGAAAAGTTCTAGGTTGGATTGAAGCATGGTTGAGGGGAAGGAAACAAAGGGTAATGTTAAATGGATGTAAATCTGATTGGAAGGATGTTCTGAGTGGAGTACCACAGGGCTCTGTTCTAGGGCCACTTCTCTTTATCATCTTTGTAAATAACATTGAGGTAGGGCTGAGGAATAGAGTGTTCAAATTTGCTGATGACATCAAACTGGTAGGAGTGGCAAACAGTTGTGATCAATCTAGTAATATTCAACTAGACTTGGAGGACCTAAAAAAGTGGGCTGATCAATGGCAGATGTCTTTTAACTATGACAAGTGTAAGGTTATGCATCTGGGGTCTGGAGGTGAGACTTTCAGATATACAATGGGAGGGAGGGAACTGGATGTTATTGAAGAGGAAAGGGACTTAGGTGTGTTGGTTTCAAATGACCTTAAAGCAGAGAAACAATGTAGCTCAGCTAGGAACAGGGCACTCAGAATGCTGGGACTCATTAATAGAAGTGTGATGTATAAGAGCAAGGAAGTCATGAAAAAACTGTACTTAGCATATGTGCGACCCCACTTGGAATATTCTGTGCAAGCTTGGAGCCCCTACCTAGAAAAGGATATAGACAAGTTAGAAAGAGTGCAACGCAAAGCAACTAAACTCATCAGTGGACTAGGTAGCTTAGAATATGGAGAAAGGCTTGTGGCATTAGATATGTACTCACTCAAGTATAGGAGATTAAGGGGGACATGATTGAAATGTACAAAATTGTTAAAGGACTAGATCAGGTCAATTTAAATGGTGCTCTTCAGTTTAAAATATCACACAGGGGTCACCAACTCAGGTTAGACAAGTTGAGGTGTAGGACAGTTAAGCGACAGCAGGTCTTCAGTCAAAGGGTTGTTGATCAGTGGAATGGGCTGCCTGCTGATGTTGTGGGGAGTTCCTCATTGAATGTATTTAAAAGTAGGGTGGACAAATTTTTTAGGCAGGAAAATCTTGTTTTTGATTTCTAATTTGGTTGGAGGGGAAAATATTTATGTTAAATGTGCACGGCACAGACCCCTTTAAGCAGGGGCTATGGTAGCACAATGGGTATGATGGGAGGAGCTTGCAATTGTTGAGGGTGTTATGCAATAGCAAGTGGATGATGCTAGATAGGCTGGGATATATAGCTTCCTAGGAACTTGGGATTAGGGATTGATTGGGGTGAGAATATGTACATTTCTAGTACCTTTTCTAGATAGGCTTAACCCAGATGGGCCCCTGTGGCTCTTATTAAGCCTTAACACTTTATGACTTTATGACTTTACGTTCAACCAACCGTCGAGCACTTGATCTGGGATAAAAAGCCAGACATGGCATTATTTCAACGATTTTCAATTTTTTAATCCCATTGGAATTATTTCAACTTTCAATGAGTGCACTCGCACCAGCAATCACAAAACACTGACATTCGCTGATGGGTCAAACACGGGGATCAGGCAACAATCGGTGGACGACTGCACAGCCATCCCAAGGGTGATCCTAGCGTCCTACGGATGCTCCTACGACGTCACATTCGTAAGCATGAACAGACCGCATGGACGCAATACAGCTCCACACCTCTCCACTCCGGCCGCACAAATATCAAGCCAACACCATGTACATGAAATACGTCAACTCGATCACACCGTCAACAAGAAGCCGTTCTCACCAGACCTTGTCGCACAAAACTAACGCAACACCGTGCCGCCCGACACGCAACAGCACACTCACCATGCGCAACATCCCGCTAGACACGCAACAGCACACTCACCATGCGCAACATCCCGCTAGACACGCAACAGCACACTCACCATGCGCAACATCCCGCTAGACACGCAACAGCACACTCACCATGCGCAACATCCCGCTAGACACGCAACAGCACACTCACCATGCGCAACATCCCGCCCGACACGCAACAGCACACTCACCATGCGCAACATCCCGCTAGACACGCAACAGCACACTCACCATGCGCAACATCCCGCTAGACACGCAACAGCACACTCACCATGCGCAACATCCCGCCCGACACGCAACAGCACACTCACCATGCGCAACATCCCGCTAGACACGCAACAGCACACTCACCATGCGCAACATCCCGCTAGACACGCAACAGCACACTCACCATGCGCAACATCCCGCTAGACACGCAACAGCACACTCACCATGCGCAACATCCCGCTAGACACGCAACAGCACACTCACCATGCGCAACATCCCGCTAGACCACAGCTGTTTCGACACACCAAGACTGCCAACTGAGGCCTACTGTCAAAGGAAGGGCATCATCCTCTCGTCTGGCTCGCTGCGGGGTGACCCAGGCGAAATTGCTGTGTAGACCCAACTTTTCTCCATTTGCTTTTTGTCCATCTCTGTGCCATCTTCAGCAGAAGCATTGCTGGCAATACACAAGCGAACTGACACACACTGCGTGAGCGCGCAACGGTACGCAGTAATTGAGCGGTGCAAAAGTTTGCATAATGCAATAGCTCGGTGCAAACGTTAGGACGCTGCGGCTTGTTTCGAGGAACGGAAGACATAATGGAGTAGCTTTCGAGGTGCTTTGTTACTATGGTGAGAAAGCAATTATTATATAAAGTATATCTCAGGATGTAAAGCTCATCAAAGGATAATGAAATTGGCAAAGCATGGCTCAAACTAGAATGTGTGAAAATGTATGTTTTTTCTTCTGAAAGTACCAAATATACCTGAAATTATTAGGATCATGCTATGTATCTCGCAGTCTGTAACGGAATATAATCTTTATGGAAACACATGCGCTCATAAATGTATTATATGTACCCACAAACCTGCTGTATGCACACACAAAAGGAGGTCACAGATCATGCTCACGAATACTAATTTTTCAATCTTATTAGTTGAAATAGGCAGCGAAGACAATATTCACAGCTGAAGCCAGCGATAAAGAACGTAAATCGTTAAACTGCTGTACAGATTTGGCAAGCAGATTTGGCAAGCAAAAACTGCTGTACAGCATGTTTTTGCTTTAAACCCATGCCATGGGTTTAAAGCAATATTGTCTTTGAATTACACAACATACACAGATGACTAATGCTCCACTGAGTATATCGAAATGAAGTCACCCAGACTGCAATTAAAAAAGAAAATCATGACCTGGTACAGGTCATTTTTATAGAAGTGCGGAATATTAGCAGAAGCACAGCCAATGGGGTGGATGGTCGCCCCCACAACTTAACAACCAAAATGTTCTAGATGAAAGAATACATTTTACAATTTTCAGCACGCATAACCAGACATTTTCGACGTCCTTCGAGCTCCGATAGGGTTCTTTCTTTCATCACATTTTTGCCCTTGCCCCCCCCCCCGTCCTTAAGAACATCTGGCTGTTCCCCTGGATGCAGCCGCTGGCTAATGCGCCAGAGACCTGATTTTTGCTAACTGGAGGCACCGCACAATCAACTCCAGTAAATATCTCACACTCTTTGGTGCTGGAACAGCTTAATTCTGTCTGTTCGCAGAAACAACAAGTACAATAGATATCTGCCAATTATAATGTTATAAGCTCCCTAACGTTTCCTCTGAAATCCTGCCTTCCATCTTATTGTCTGCCTTCCACAGTCCTCGTCTTTGCCGTGGACCTGCCTCGCCATTCCGTCTGCCCTACTCTGCCGTTTATCTTGCCCTGTTCTCTGCGTTGCATCACCATGTCCTCTACCGTGCATTACTTTCTACCTGGCCGCGCCCTCTGCCGTGCCTTGCCCTCTGCCTGATCGTGTTCTCTGTCTTGTGGTCCCATTACATCGCTGTCGCCCGTAGATCGTTGTCCCTTTATCCTGGCACACCATGACATCTGCCTTGCTGTGTCCTCTTTTCTTTACCCCGACGGATGCCTTGCCATGCCCTCTGCCTATGCATGCTCTCTGCCTTGTCATGCCCTCTGCCTTTCCATGCCCTCTGCCTTGCCATGCTCTCTGCCTTGCCATGCTCTCTGCATTGTCATGACCTCTGCCTTGCCATGCTCTCCACTTAGCGTTGGCCTATTCTATGCCTTGCACCTGCCCTTCACCTTGGCCTGTTCTCTACATCGTCGAAAATGTCGGCGGCAAGATGTTCATGCCCTCTTCCCTGTGGGAATCCCTATATTATTCACAACCCTGCCATGGACGATTCCGCGGAAGTGGGATGGCACTAAGGTACGTGCTGATCGTAAACGGCGCCACGTTGGGGGTGTCCGACTTCACCCCAGCCGCGAATTTGTCAGTCAAGGGTGCCACAATCCTCCCTCTTCCCTGTCCCTTCCTCCTGCATCCCGAGAAAGGCTCCAATGCGCCCCGCCATCAACATGTTCAGTGAAAGGCGTCCATCTGAAGCAAATTTGCTGCCCCTTGGTCGGTCCGAACGCATCCCTCCTTTCAAGCTTCATCCCGATCAGTGACGCACCTGCAGGGAAGTGGCCTGTCTTGGACATCTCGCCTCGACCAAACTTCTGGCTACGCCAGTGACACCTACCTCATGGTAGCGCTCAAATGATGGCCCGCCGAATGAAGAAGTCCATATTTTATAATTCCATACTCCCCCACGGCCCAAAAAAAAGGAGAAAAACATCTGGTATATTATGTAGAATTACCACATCTAACGTACATTACTGGATGTTGGGCTGGTGGATTGACACTGATGGCGATGCTGGCGACTTATTTTCCGCGCCATCATGAATGTCATAGTTTCTAATGGCAACTTATGTTGATTAATGAATGATCTGTAGTTGTAATTGATTCGACATTAATGCTTGCATCCAGTAAGTTGGCGTAGTTTGAGCACGAGCTCTAACGACCGGCTCCGGTACACGACACGTAGCGTGCCGGCCGGGTCACAAGCTGTGTCGGCCTGTCAGCGTCTGTCCAGTCTGACGACTTGATGCTCGGACGTGGGTGTCGCTCTGCTGCGAGTGGACGGCCTGAGCAAGGTCTCATTTTGAGCCGCCACGTACCAGCGCTGCTCGATGTCATGCCGCAGTGCCAGTTGTACGGCCTGATGGACTGCGTGACCTACCGCGCTGCAGACCGCTGTCGCTGCATGACCAGTGCACCTGCGCCTGCGCCCATGGCCCCGCAGGTGCTGCATTTCCCATATTACCATAGGACCAGAAGTTCCCAGTTCCGCGCTAATTTGCAGCGATGACGCTGTGGGAGGAAGTGCTGCCGCCACGGACGTCGCTCGATGTGAATACTCGCTGGACAAACACACAACCCTACAGATGTCCAGCAGCTGTCCTGCTCCTGGGTGTACACTTTGTCCGGCTACCGTCCAAGCAGGTTCCTGCTCATTAGTCGGTAGTGCAAGTGTATTGGGCACTGATGTGTCCCTGAGCCTCAATGATCCATCAAGGATCATCACTTCTTGCCATCATGTCAAGAAGCATGGTCACGATGGCAACATGATGACAAGGGGCATGGCCATGGTGGCATCATGATGCTAAGGAGTATTGGCTATGGTGGCAT
>JAOTOM010005142.1:312500-340000 GCA_034440615.1 Ashinkailepas kermadecensis | reverse complement strand
CACTGAGATCCTATTGACATCCCACATTAGACCCCCCACCGACATCCCACATTAGATGTCCCACCGACATCCCACATTAGATACCGCCCCGGCCGACAACGCAAACCTGCTACGTCGTCACTCAGACACAGTGGCACTGTCGATTGCCTTCGATTGTTGAACGTTGTATGGCCATATGACACTCATAGATTAGAGGCGTAATATTTTTAGTTTAGTAAGTATGGGAAAATAGGTATAAACAAGCGTCTTCGGCACTTGCTCCGCTGCATAGGTACAAGTATTGGGCCGGCAGATTGGAATCAAATTAGTGGTAACTCATTGAGGACCATTTGCTGCTAAAATGGCCAATGTCAATGGGAGTAGGCGAGTTATATCGTTGCATATTTAAAATGTTTAGCATCAAGGTTTCAATACATGTTTTGTTTCGAGTGCAGGAACTTATCTCAACTCAAAGTATCATATGCATAGCGTCATAAAGTCACAAAGTGATCCCACTTAATAAGAGCTACAAGGGCCATCCAGGTTAAGTCTGTACAGGGAAGATACCATAACCCTGGCAAAAATACTCATCACCCCAACCAACACCACATCCCGAACTCAAAAGAATCCATCCACCAGCATCCCACACACGCATCAATGTCTATCCACCTTACCTATCCAGCCCTATTCACTCGATCTCATGTAACACATGTGGCTTGAGTGCATTACCAATAATTTTCAGACTTCATCCATGCATGCTTAAAGGGGCCTGCACAGTGCGCACCTACTTAGCATAAATATCATGCAATCCACTACTACTTAGAAGCAAAAACAAGATTTTGCAGCCTAAAAAATTGTTCACCCTATTTCTAACTCCATTCAATGAGGATCTTCCACAACATCAGCGGGCAGACTATTCCACTGATCAACAATCCTTTGGATGAATACCTGTTGTCGCTTAACTGTCCTACACCTTGATTTGGCTCACCTGAATTGAGGACCCCTATGTGATAGTCTAAATAGAAGGGCATCATTCAGATTGACCTGATTTAGCCCTCTAATTATTTTATACATTTCAATCATATCACCACTTAATCTCCTATACTTGAGCGAGTGCATATCTAATGCTATAAGTCTTTCCCCATATTCTAAATTACCTATTCCACTGATGAGTCTAGTGGCTTTGCGCTGCACTCTCTGTAACATATATATATATATATATATATATATATATATATATATATATATATATATATATATATATATATATATATATCCTAGGTAGGGGATCCATGCTTGTACAGAGTATTACAAGTGGGGTCGCACATATGCTAAGTGCAGTTTTCATGACTTCCTTGTTCTTATATCTCACACTTCTATTAATGAGTCCCAACATTCTGAGTGCCCTGTTTCTAGCTGGGATACATTGTTTGTCAGCTTTAAGGTCTTTTGAAAACAACACACCTAAGTCTCTTTCCTCTTTAATAACATCCAGTTTTCTCCCTCCCATTGTATATCTGAAAGTCTCACCTCCAGACCCAAGATGCATAATCTTGCACTTCTCATAGTTAAAACACATCTGCCATTGATCAGCTACTTTTAGGTCCTCCAAATCTAGTTAAATCTTACGAAATTTCTCACTACTGTTAGCCACTCCTATCAAGTTGATGTCATCGGCAAATTTGAACGCCATATTCATCAACCGTACCTCAATGATATTCACAAAGATGATAAAGAGAAGCGGCCACGGAGCAGAGCCCTGTGACATTTCACTCAGAACATCCCTCTATTCAGATTTACATCCATTTAACACTACCCTTTGCTTCCTTCCCATTAACCACGCTTCAATCCAACCCAGAACATTTTCATTAATCCCATGCTGCTCTAGTTGCTGAATTAGACGCACATGTGGAGCTTTATCAAAAGCTTTGCTAAAGTCCAAGTGCACAACATCCATCCTGCTTTGATTGTATTCTTCTTTAGTAACATACTCCATAAACTCCAATAGGTTAGCTGAACAAGATCTTCGAGATAGGAATCCATGTTGGGTATCCCATATAATGTTGTGCATATCTAGATGAGTCTGAATATTCTGTTTGACAAGTTGTTATAGTACCTTCCAAACAATTGAGGTCAAACTGACTGGCCTGCAGTTTCATACATACCTGATACTTCCCTTTTTGAAAATCGTTCCTACGTTTGCATTTTGCCAATCTTCCGGTACTTCAGAATACTCCATAGAGCGCCTGAAAATGATATCTAGGGAAGCTATGCCCTTCGATGACGACATTGAAAAGCACACACAAAATGTCGCAGCTCGACACCGTCAATGGCTTCAGTTACATCCACCATTTGGAATTTTGTACACTACACTTGCTGAGAAATTATTTCACTTTCGTTCTGAAAATGAGTTCTATTTTGACCTCCTACGCCGTCACTGCATTACTGACCTAGCAAGGAAATCATGTGCAATTTCCACCTCGTCGATTTCGAGACGGTCAGGCAGGGTTTGAAGTTCTTCTGCCCATGACCCTTGGTTCATTCGCCCATCAATCGCCCAGCACAAAGTTTGTTTTGATTAGAGTTCACAGATACTGAGAGATACGAGATATGAGTTAAGTATTAAGAATTGGTCAAGGCGTTGGTGTTAAAAGCAATAAGCATGTAACGAGACAACATTTGCATTTCCATGGTAATTATGTGCATTAGCATAGGAGGACATGCGCCTACAACATACAGTTGCGATAAACTTGATAGCAATATTTTTCAATTCGAGGGTGAAGAGTACCTGTTGTCACAATGCCGTTTATGAAATCAACTTTTTATTTAGTTCTGTCTGGCCTTCAGTTTCATATTTACCGTCTCTATCAGTTCAAGATAAATGTAGGCAGACGCGGGAAATGTCAAGTAGGCCACTAAACCTCCCTGATGGAGTGGCGCACGGTAAGCATATCGTCCCGCCATCGAGAATGCCGCTGCTCCAAGGCGCCAGTGAACGTGGTGGGGCGCCAGTGAGGTCGAATAGGGCGCCAGCTGAGGCGAGTGACGACGTCAGAAATGGCGAAGCAGGCCGACAGTGGCAGCACAAGCCATACTGTCAGTCGAGGCGAATCAGGCAGCCACCAAAGACTCAGGGCGCAACGTCCCGCCGCCCCGCTGCCGAGGCTCGGCCGGCCGGCAGCGCGCGAAAACAAAGCCATAAAAGCATCGTGTGTCGCTGGCAAGGCGACATCTGCGCAACTGATGGCGAAGTGGCGGGGCTGCGATTGGCTCAGCGAGACTGACGGTGAAGTGGCGGGGCTGCGATGGGCTCAGCGGGACTGACAGCGAAGTGACGGGGTCGTGAAGGGCGCAGAGCCTCTAAACGGCACCTATGATCCTCATCCGTGCACGACATGTTACCACCTCTTCAATGAAGGCTGTCACAACCCTCCACCCTTCCCATTATTTCCACACGGAGAATGCTAGCAACGTACATTTTGAAAGCAGCGTGTTGCTCAGGACAATATCGGGCTGTTGATAGCAAATTGTCGCATCCGAGATTACTGGATGGCCTTGCAGACCTTTCAATCACCTTCATCGTAGATTTCGGACTAGTCGTGGAGCAAATGCAATGTCGTACTTCAATGTCGGTGATATGCAAACTCAAGACGTATTTTAGCACACTGACTCGTGCAAAGGCCACGTTGATCACGATCAGGTTAAGGTCAAGTACCTGGAAGTATGTAATGGACTGCTAAATCTGATGATCTTCGAACAGATTGTGGTCAGGAAAACGTAATGGGTGTTACCAGAGGAAAGCTACATGCCTTCCAATTTTAATCAAATTGGAGAGATAATTATATCAAATTTGTGGATACTGATCGCATAAAAATGGAATCGGCGCGCCAAATCGCCCTGGTGTAGCCATTTCTAGGCCTGAATAGTCTGCATTTTAGCCACCAGAGTGCCGCGATACCTGTACTCTCGGAACATTTTATGTTATATCGTAGTTTCCCGATCTGATATTAGCTTGAAACTGGGAACATTATTATAAGGCAAATGTGACGTTGCATACATTCCGTTTCTTGTAAAAATTAATTAGCCCAATGGCATGCCCAATATGCATGTTTCCAATTCAAGCTTACATTGACGTGGTAACCTGGCCCCAGGTCACTTTGTTGCCGTTTATGTCTTTCTTTCATCTTTTGAGCATACGTTCGCGTTTCCGTTTTCTGGTTTGGCAAAAAATGCTTCAAGTTACATCTAAAAACCGCACAAGGACGATGTCGTGACCTGACTTCCTGCATTGCGTAAAGTGCATGAGGAAAGCGATGTGGAAAACGATCCCAAATTTGAAAGCGATATCTTCAAGTATCTAGGGTTCATCTCAGGAAATAACCTGAGGAGTGGTCGAATTGACCTCAACTGACCCCGTTGCATTGCGAAGGTTAATCGCTACCTGGGCAAAAGCAATAGCAGGCAGGCACTTGAAGCGCTCAGCATGATCGCTCTCGGCACCTCGGGATGCGGACGATGAGCAATTCCTTACATCTC
Source organism: Ashinkailepas kermadecensis (assembly GCA_034440615.1). NCBI lineage: Eukaryota > Metazoa > Arthropoda > Thecostraca > Neolepadidae > Ashinkailepas > Ashinkailepas kermadecensis. The sequence goes on along the minus strand of JAOTOM010005142.1, from coordinate 335,485 downwards.
GACCCATAGGCCAAATGTCAGTCGGGTTCGAAGTGTTGATGTCGTCCTGGAAGCTTATGAGAAAAAATGTCCGTAAACGCTACTGTTTAGCAACAAGGGGTGCAAGTTGATACCCAATTCAGTTTGGTTCCAAAATAATACCTTGGTAGAGCATGATCTGGTAACAAAAATAATCTCAGGTTAAGTTTGGCCAATGCCCTGGAATGACTGGAAATATCAACGACCCAGTATGTAATCAGAAGAGCTGAAATGTCCCTCGCCCTACCACACCCAACGGTAGCCATCTGGGGCTAAGAGAAATTAGTTACCAATAAATCGCAATTTCGGCGAAAGACAGGCTGACATGCTCCATCTTACCACCGGCGAGGGTACAGCTGTAGAAGCGACGTCAAGTGGGACTGCAGAAGCGATGTTCACTTTATGGCAGCAGCGCTACTGCAACCCAATGCAGCCCTGGGGAAGGGCGTCATTTTTGGGAAGTGAAAAGAGTTTGAGCCAGAAACCCGGCTAGGAATGCTTTTCAGAATGTGATGGGGGAAGTGCTCCAGCAATATGAGCGAAAATGAAGTATTTCGTAAGCTCATAAAGTCATAAAGTCATAACGTGTTAAGGCTTAATAAAAGCCACAGGGGCCCATCTGGGTTAAGCCTACCTAGAAAAGGTACTAGAAATATACATATTCTCACCCCCATCAATCCCATATCCCAAGTTCCTAGGAAGCTATATATCCCAGCCTATCTAGCATCATCCACTTGCTATTGCATAACACCCTCAACAATTGCAAGCTCCTCCCATCACACCCATTGTGCTACCATAGCCCCTGCTTAAAGGGGTCTGTGCCGTGCACATTTAACATAAATATCACCCCATCCATCCAAATTAGAACTCAAAAACAAGATTTTCCTGTCTAAATTTTTTTTTTCCACCCTACTTTTAAATACATTCAATGAGGAACTCCCCACAACATCAGCAGGCAGCCCATTCCACTGATCAACAACCCTTTGACTGAAGACCTGCTGTCGCTTAACTGTCCTACACCTCAACTTGTCTAACCTGAGTTGGTGACCGCTGTGTGATACTTTAAACTGAAGAGCACCATTTAAATTGACCTGATCTAGTCCTTTAACAATTTTGTACATTTAAATCATGTCCCCCCTTAATCTCCTATACTTGAGTGAGTACATAGCTAATGCCACAAGCCTTTCTCCATATTCTAAGCTACCTAGTCCACTGATGAGATTAGTTGCTTTGCGTTGCACTCTTTCTAACTTGCCTATATCTTTTTCTAGGTTCTAAGCTGAACCGATATCGGTCCTGAAAATTACGAATGAGGACATTTTCTGGTCACTGGGGTGGGGAGCGGGTAATTGTCCCTTCGGCAGTCAGCGTGCTATTCGAGACCTTGGCTGGAGGGCAAATAGAGAAATTGTTGTTGCGAATCTATTGCATCTACAAACGTTGGTGCATGCTTGCGTGTTCCTCTGCGGACATCATGCGCAGCTGCCGATATGGAGTTATGCGGCAGTTGCAGGAATAACAGCTGTTATTCGAGCTGTAGAGCCGACACTTCACTACATTTGAAGAGACAGTTGTCCACTATAAATGTATAGATGATATCGCGTACAGCTGACGAAAGGACTTGCGACTAAATAATGATATCCAAAGCCTGGTCGTTCGTAATCCTTGCTTAGCCTTAGCGTAGCTTAGCTTGTGTTAGTGTGATGGGCACGTAGTTATCAGCGAAGACGCCGCAAAACGTTCCGCCGTTGGAATGCCTGAGAAACCTTCGAACAGCAGCATAGTCTTCGGGCAGCTTCCAGACAAATGTGCACAGATAAAAACAAAAACACACACAGATATTCGAATTCCCCATATCCAAAGCACCACAATTCCCCTCCCCGTCATATCAAGTCATGAAGGGTGGGACATGGGTGTGGGAACATGTCAAGGCATGAAGGGTGGGACTTGGGTGTGGGAATAAGCGACCCGGGTGCCGTGTCCGCGACCTCACTTTTCTGGAACCCCAACCATCACCACATTGAACGTGGCGTGGATTGACGCAAATTGACTTCCCCTCTCTGTTCCGACCTTCCTACGACTTTGGGGTTGAGCCTCCACCTCGCGCCAGACAGAAGATAAAATTGGTTATGAGAATTCAGTGAGTTTTCACGTGAATTCACCTATGTCATACCTGGTTCACCTGTGAAACAGCGGTGTAAAGCTTAGGCAGCCGTCAACTCTCAGGAATCGGCCGTCACAGATTAGTCGTCAGTTGTTGGCGTGCGTAATCCCATCTTGCTGGTCAGTTATCAGCCGTCCATTGATTGCGCTGTCATCTCATCAGGTATCAGTTAGCTATCTGTTAACAGATGGCCCCTGGATTATTGCTAGTCACCCATCAGTCTCCAGTAGCCCGCCACCCATCGCCAATCGTCTGTAAGAAGTGTCGGTTTGGTTTCCACTCGTCAGTCTCAGTCGCCAGTCGGCGGACCTCAATCATCCACAGTTATTTAATAATCGTCCGAGTCCAGTCGTTAGTCGTCAGTCATAATCACAAGCCATAGATAGTCAGCCGTCAGTCGTCGGTTGTCAGTCGTCAGTCGCCAGTCACTAGTTACCAGTGTTTAGTCGTTAGTCATCAGTCACTAGTTACTAGTATTTAGTCGTTAGTCATCAGTCACTAATTACCAGTGTTTAGTCGTTGGTCATCAATCACCAAGACTGATGTCAGATGCGTAATGTCAAGTCAGACACGAACCGCGGCGGATCAGTTCCTGCGGTCTGAGCGACTTCCGCCTGATGCCTCCACCGAGGTTGTGTAACTATCATTCTCGGCTGTCGGCTCTGAGATTTCCTCTCTGGGATGTAGTCTCACAGATATAGGCTTCCGGCTTTTTTGGTGTTCTGCCGTTCTGCGTTCAGGTCCGTGTTTTATTCTTCTGCCCCAGTTCTTCAGTATTCGCCATTGCCCGCAGCGCTCTGGACCAATTTCCCGTTACAGTTTTCGCTCTTGGTTATCAACTACTGCCGACGTCTGAGAATCTACCGCAACAGACATATCCACACCATTGCTTGCTCATTGATGTACCCTGATATCTCGCGAACCATCTGCATGCAGCTTGTTCGACATACGGGCATGTGCATGGCCATAAGCTATAATGTCCGTCGCCAATCAGGCTATGACGTGCTCGTGCTGGTCAAGAGCACCTGCAGAGCGTTGCATACCAGCTGGGAATGCATGTGCATCCTGGACTTCCACAATTACTCATAACGGCTCCTACTTAGGCATACAAATTTCCCTGGCAGGTAACCTCCTCAAGACAGTCCGAGTTTCGACAGACACGGCTAACGCTTCCGGCAGACAGACTCCAGGATCCGAAACGCTCCTCCCCACGAGGTCCGCCCGGCCTCCTCACCACTGACACTTTGCAGGCCCATGGGGTCTGCCCGGCCGAGTTCAGTCCAAGTGATCGCACACACTACCACTCCCTTTTTCTAGAACGTTGATTTCGTTCACGAGAACTCGGGCACTGGGAGAAAGCGGTGGCAGGGGCCCGTGGTAGGACATCTCCTGCTTCAGTGCATAAAACATGTTCTCTCGTCCACCGTGATCCGCTTTCCTGTGGCACGCACGGCTTTGAAGAAGCTTTCATGTGCATTTACCCTTAATTTTGTGTTACGTTCGTTTCATATCTATCCGATAGCGTATGTTGCCATGCAGTGATACTAGGCTGAAGTCGATTGCAGCAGCGTTCTCCATATATTTAGCCTATCTCGGGTCACATATGGTTCGGCTTGATTTCGAACGCCGTAACATAAAAATTAATACCCATCGGGGTCACCATACCGCAAGAGTGAGTTTTTCTGGTAATGCAGTACCAATAATACGAGTTGGATGAGCAAGTAAATGGTTTCATCTAAGCCGGATTGCAGCGCTGGAGATTAGTTGTACGGTCCGACGAGCGAACTAATATCTAACGGGCTCATCAGGACTGTTTGAAAAAATTAAGCCGCTTAGCTGAGCACACACGTTTTCTTCTTATCGCTGAACTGGTTCACAGGAACAGTCTGCCATGTATGCGCGTGTGATCGGTGGCAGTAGGGTGCAATGCAGGGTACTGCTGAGTGAAGGTGAGATTAGTAACGGCGTTGATTTTAAGCGTCAACTTGTGGACGCTGGAATACAAGCGCAATGATAGTAACAAAATACAACTGAGACGTAAGCGTGATTGCCAGCACTGTTCACATTGGGGATGAGGGTTTGCCAGCCTGCCACCAGGTGATGATGTCGTCTGTTTTGGGGGTGTATGATGTGCGTATGAGCGTTGTGTTGGAGGCTGGCGAGTTGTTGCGTGCCGAGTTGGTGTGTGTATGGACTGATGGTGATATATGCTTTCACAATATATGGTGATGATGGTGATGATGATACCCCTCTTTTGGCTTGCTTTCATCTCCCTCTTCATTATCATTTGCATTCACTTCCGGCTCTCCCATCAATTATTTATCTTCATCAGCAGCAACAGCGATCCCCCTCCCAGCTCCGGCCTCCAAACTCTCAATGCTTGTTTACGCGTCAAGTTCAAGTTGGCAGGCGCCTGCACGCACCACACGCGCTGCTGCACGCAGGCGGAGATGGTTATGGTGGCAACGACCGGGATCGGACGCACCTGCGTACCAGGCGCTATTGAAGGCTAAGGTTTCACGAACACCCTGGACGCTTCACGTAATGCCTACGTACATAGCGAAACGAGTGTTCGCTGTCATATTTTTTAACCGTGTACCCAAACTGTAATGGGAGTTTCACGAAACGCCAAGAACCCTTAGCCAAACGGTGAAAAAACAATGTTTGTCATGAATTACGGTAAACGCTGGGATACATAAAATGCATAGACCTTGTGCGATTTCTCCGAATATGGCATGTGTCTAAATAGCACAAGACAAAGGGAACACCCTATCGCACATCCTTAACCCATACAAATTGACTTCCAGGTAACATTACAACATATGCTTAAATGCAAAGGGAAATGAAAAGTAATTTGGAACACCTGCCAATATATTTACAGACGACAATCCGTTTGTTCTATATGTTGCAATGCATTGTGACATCTTTCTATTGACTTCGGGGGTGGGGGAGTAGAGCCCGCCCCTCCCGCAACCTTGGGGTGGGGGAGTGGTGCCCGCCCATCCCGCAACCTCGGGGTGGGGAGTGGTGCCCGCCCCTCCCGCAACCTCGGGGTGGGGAGTGGTGTCCGCCCCTCCCGCAACCTCGGGGTGGGGAGTGGTGCCCGCCCCTCCCGCAACCTCGGGGGTGGGGAGTGGTACCCGTCCCTCCCGCAACCTCGGGGTGGGGAGTGGTGCCCGCTCCCTCCCGCAACCTCGGGGTGTGGAGTGGTACCCGTCCCTCCCGCAACCTCGGGGTGGGGAGTGGTGCCCGCCCCTCCCGCAACCTCGAGGTGGGGAGTGGTGCCCGCTCCCTCCCGCAACCTCGGGGTGGGGAGTGGTGCGCGTCCACCCCGTACACACATTGGGCTGACATAACCGCACGAAAATTGGGGCGTGTGCGTGTGAGGACGCACAGTCCAGCATCGTTACCACGCTCCAGCTTGTGTCCTTATTACACCCTGGTGCAGATTTGGTTTTAGCTTAACTTGTACTTGCAACTTGCAAACTTGCAAATTTGCCAGCATATTCACATAACACTATTCGTGTTAGATAGCACGTCTCTTCTCAAGAGTTTCTCTTTACCATCTTCCATTACCTGTATCCATTCTTTCTAGGCTCCGAAGAACTTCAACATACTTTTGCTCACCTGACTCGTGACCTTCAGTGTGACTGCGTTGGGAGGAGGCGGGGTGCCGTAGCTCAAGCTCTGATGTTTTATTTTGCTTGATTGCTTAACATTGGCCCATTTGTTCGTGAGGTAGCAACAGAGACAAGGATTTCCCAAGCCTGACGTAGTCTATCATCTTTCGGGCTAAGGTTACCACAGCTTTAGAAATCTCACGAGATCCTGGGAAATCAGCCACGATCTTGGGACCTTGGAATTTCATCTCTGATCTTGGAATATTTAGGTGTTTCCGGTCAAGGTAATCTTGCATGCATTGGTTTGAGAGAAGCCAAGTTCTTGTGATTCGGGAGTATCCTATTCAAGATGGGGGATGGATTCACCGAGCGTCAGAAGTACTTTAAATCTGTGGAAGATTTAACACATGACGCCAACGCTGACTAGGCAAAGACCAGCGAGGTAAAGTTATCTTGATTCAAGCCCCAGCCCGACCAGCAGACCCTCGCGAATAGTATGTTAACTGTGACTTGTTCCCATCACCATCCCTGGGTGCCCATTGCTCCAGCACTATTGCACCTGGGCAAAGGCCTTTTGTATATGCCATGGGCCCGGACAGAAATAGCAGGAGAATGTTTACTTCTAGTCAAACTGCATGTTTTATGTTACATAGGAGCTTTATATAAATATTAGGATGTTTTGCTTGAATTGATATCAAAAGTTCAACATTCATAAATGGTAGTAATTTTAATTAAGCTATATTTAAACAAAGTACAACTTGGCTTGCTTCCAAGCCAAATCCGATGTCATCCGACCCAATCCATATATATCTCTATAAGTTTCACATAGTTATAGGCATACATCCGATTATATTGTACCACATCGCTTCCATCTAGTCTAACAGAGTTGTTGTTGGCTGCTTCCGGATGAGCGTAAATGTGTGTTGGTGTATGTATTTGTCGAGCTTCAGCACATGCTGTGGCCACACTATTGGGACTATTTGACCCAAACTTCCACATGGAATGTGCTGGCTCGGTGAGCAGACTTAGTCGAGGTCCCGGACCGACCGAACTGGGCGGACACGTGCCACCGGCTAGATCACGTCCCAGGCAACTGGGCACGCTCGTCCACGTCGACGTCGACCATGCCGAGCGTCGATCAGATCTGAAATGTGGTCACGTCGTGTGTCGCACGGTGGTTTTGGATGGGACGGCGGCTGGGATGCGCCGTGTACCGGTCAGGCACATACATCGGACCTGCAGATCTGATGTTCGGTGACGTCAAGTGATGTCAAGTGACCTAAAGTGATGAAGTGAAGTGATGCACTCAAGTGATGTGAAGTGATGACGTGAAGTGATGACGTGAAGTGATGTGAAGTGATTGTGCCAAGTGACGTGAAGTCATGATGGCAGATGGATTCGAAAGTCGACGAAGTGGAAAGGTGTGATATATCAGCTTGATCTAATTCATTGTTTAAACATTCTTAGTTTGTAAATGTCAGGGAATGCAAATACAGAAACTCAGATGCCGCAAATTTGCTTAGGATGAAATTCCAGACCTCCGTCCTGTTTAAAGCTTGTAATACATGCCAGGCGCGAATTGAGCACGAATCGACCAGGTCGGTAAGCTTTCTGCCAGCATCTCCGACCAGTCACGGACCATGCGCCCGGATACTCCGAACTGCATACTGCAAGGTAAAATATAACATAACACTGAAATACTGCGTGCCCGTACAATAGCGTAAGAGCACCTATATAAGCACGACATCACTCGGGCAATATTCTTCCATCTTATAGGCGGTATTTACGCATAATTGCGATCCCTGGATCATGGAAAATGTGGTGCAGAAGACGGATAAAACTTGAGAAATTAAATGTGATCTCGGCAGTAGCCGTGACCCGAGCCAGTTCCATGCCAGCTATAGCATGACAGGTATTGACATGACATTCCAGTAACATGCATGTTTTGCTTGGTGACTGAAAAGCGATCTTACTGTGTGATGAGCAGACTGATCAGACATGAATATGTATGACGCAGTTTGGCCTAGTTTACGCACGTACGGCTGTGACGTGGCTGTGACGTGGCTGTGACGTGGCTGTGACGTGGCTGTGACGTGGCTGTGACGTGGCTGTGACGTGGCTGTGACGTGGCCTTTGTGCAGGTTCACAAGAGCCACGTGGCGCCAAGCAGCGCTGTGCCCGCGGCAATGTCAGCTGGCGTCGCCTCGGGGCGTGCCAAACGCATTGGACTGGAGACTGCCGCGGCTGTGTGCTTGTCCGACACGTCTGCCATCAACTCCACTGAAGCCGTAACGGACTGGCTACCAATTGAGACGGAAGCCATGCAACCTTGGCCGCAGTTGCTGTTGCTCATTTTCATCTCCTGAGTGCGCTCTGATGAAGGCTGCCACTCCGCTCGTCTCCTCCAGAAAGCGATAGCTTCTTGTGGCGAGCCACGACCACGACCACGGCCACGGCCACGGCCACGGCCACGGCCAAGTTCACGGCCATTTTGACCAGCCGCGACCAGGTCAGGTCAGGTCGAGCTACGGCCACGACCACGGCTATTTTGACGACCCACGGCCAGGTCAGGTCAGGTCGAGTCACGGCCTGTGCTTCGCGTCGCCACGACGGACGAGTCTAGGACGAGCCATCGTAACGGTGCTGGTTCGTGACCTCAAGGCCACCCTCAGGGTCGCCTTTATTGGAGAGTGCTGTCTCGCCACGGAAGGTAGCTGTCGTTAAGAATAAGTGGCAGATGGTGCAGTTATCTGACACATTGATGTGTGCAGACATCATTGGAAAGCTAATCGGATAGCTTCAAGCAATGCCCGTTGATGTATTTCTGCTTACAATCATCAGGAAATGATGTTACTTTGCTGTAAAGATGTTGCGATGTTGATGATGATTAAGCTCATTTAGCTACTCTATGCACCATCATTCAGTTTAGCTTTCCGCGCAAGACACTTTTAGTCATCCGCATATTTTAGAGTGCATGGAAGGAAGGATTGAATCCCTTAAACACGTGTTTCCTCCCTCATCACCCTTGTGAACTGGTTCCCGAAACAAGAAAAATGGCAAATTAAATTTGATATGGTGCAAATAGAAATCAGGTAAAGTAAACCAATTTATGTCAAAGCGAAAGTACACGGGAGTATTTTCGCGATACTTCTTCCGGGTCTGCAACGTTATTTCGGAGGAATGTTCGTTATTGTAGTTATTGTAGTTTAGGGGCCCATTGACTGCATAGGTCATATGTCTTCCGGAGGAAGGAAATCAATCGGAGGGTTAATGGTCAGGTGGTTTTCCAGGATTATGACTGGATCACGCGAGTGACGAACCCGTCAGTCGACCAAAGCGTGCCACTTCGATCGTGAAATTTCAACCGATCGTGCTGCAAATGTCGGCCAACCTGGCGATCGCACTGCCCGCACCCCGGACTTATCTGATCAGCTGTCAGCTGACCATCTCAGTCGACAGCTACATGTGATCACACCAGTCGACAGCTACATGTGATCACACCAGTCGACAGCTACATGTGATCACACCAGTCGACAGCTACATGTGATCACACCAGTCGACAGCTACATGTGATCACACCAGTCGACAGCTACATGTGATCGGATCAGCTGTCAGCTGACCACACCAGTCGACAGCTACATGTGATCACACCAGTCGACAGCTACATGTGAGAGCGTGCCGTTACTCGAACGCCTTGCCATGCGACACAAAGTCAATGCTATGCCGACTGTGCTATCAAAGCGACAATATTGCACCACATTGGTGAACATACCATCGATTTGTTCACGGAACTCCCTGCCTTGTAACACGACCATGCGGCGCAGGGCCAGAATGTCCAAGCGTTCTAATGTCCAACGATCGAAATATCCAACAGCCAAGAACACTGGGATGCGAGAGAATGTCGAAGCGTCAGAACGTCGAGGTACAAAACAGCTCCAGAATTAACATGGAACCCTGTGGATATTTGGAGCATACTCTCGTGCTTCACATTCTGTGCGTTGGATATTCCGTCGCACCCCACTGTTCTTGGCTGTTTGACATTTTGACGCTTCGGCGTTATAGTGCTCGGACATCCTGACTGTGCCGAATCAGCTTTCCAACAGTACAACTCGGCAGAAGCAATTTAAAAACACAATTTGAACTGATATTTACCCTCGACGGGGCAATCCGCAAATCCAACTTCGCCGTCCAGGTGGAGGGGCTCTCCAACTACCGATCTACGTATGCCAGGATGAAATTCAAAGCATCGCTAGAAAGCTCTGATCATGGAGAGCCCCAAACAAACCCTAGATCTATAATTTGGACTAATAATCAGGTCACCAGAGTTCATACTAGGTCAATATATGGAGTTCGACTTAAATCCGTGGAAATCGTTTATAAAAGGCAGAGCTGGTTTTCTTTTGACATTGTTTTTCGACAACTAACATCGATGAATTCACTTATATTGATCATAGTGAAAAGGGGTCAGGACTGGGTGAATCGGGTCGGTTCGGACTCAAGCTTGAAAACCATCTTCCGAACTATGAATGTTAGAGAAATAGGGGAAATGACATTGAGAAGCCAATATAGCATAGAGCTCATATCGCATCGGATTTTTTCCATTTTCGGCCATGCTGAGATCGTCAGAGGTCATAACAGGTAAATCCAGTGACATGACTTTTACCTTGGGGAATGACCTGAAAAATATCAATGCATATGACTCGGATCTTTTCAGCAGAACCATGTCCAGCAAAATGTTGATATTTTACTAACATCGGAAAATCATAAAGTCACGTCAGGTCACGTCGTTTGGTCAGGTCAAGTAAGCTCAAGCTTGAATATTTTCGGGACATCACTTTTGAAGTATAAAAAAGTATTTCAAATATAACTGGTATGACGATGATATATCTCTGTAAATTGTACAGCTTCTGATCTCGCGACCTGATCTCAGGTCACGCTGGAATAATACATAGAATGATAGCACGTTATCTTCAGCCTTTGCTTCAGTGTACACTGATTAGAAAGTGATTTGAGGGAAAGGCTGAATCACGTCAAATAAGGTCAGATCACAAGAGGGCAGGTCATCTTAGGTCATTCATTGGTCATCCGATATCATGTCGCAAGACGTAGGCGGCGCTGAAACTGAATTCAAATATTACTTGGCGAGGATCAGCAACATTCTGTATAAGATTATGTATAAGAAGGCATTGTGTAGAATATACACGATAAGTGATCTGATCATATGTCATTTACTTTTGACACACAATCTAACCCAGAAAGCTTATTACATTCTCGTTATCATTTCCTGTGCGAACAATCTACCATCGCTCCACAGACCCATCAGAAACACACTACAGATACACCACAGACACAGGCGGATTCAGGAATTTCCATGGGGCACATTTCTTCGGAGGGGCTCCTTCAGCGGAAAACAAATAATTGGACGAAGGAGACCACCACATACATAACACTGACATGACACAGGTTCACCACAGACCCACCACAGACATCATAGCACACCACAAACATACCACAAACACAACAGACATACCACAGACACGTCACAGAATTCGACAGGACCAGAGACCAACAGGACACGAGCTTGACGGGACCAAAGCTTGACAGGACCAGAGCTCAACTGGACCAGAGCTGGACAGGACCAGAACCCGACAGGGCCAGGGCTCGACAGGACCAGAGGTCTACAGGGACATAACTGGACAGGATTGGAGACTAACAGGACCAGAGACCGACAGGACCAGAGACCGACAGGGCCAGAGCTCGACAGGATCGCAGACTGACAGTACGATAACTCGACAGGACCAGAGACCGACAGGACCAGAGCCAGAGCCCAACAGCACCAGAGCATGACCTCGGCGACGCCACAACGGTGTGTTCGTGCCGCCGCCGCCCCACGGCACAATCAATCGAGACTGCAGCCGAAATCTCGCCGCGCGTCTCGGTGATCCCCAATCAGGCTCCCAGTGCCAGGCCGTCGAAGCGGAACAAAGACAAAGTTGTCGGCTGCCGCTTTAATCGTCTTGTTGACGTCTGTTCGGTAATGATCGTCTCCCAATATTGCCGTCGACGAGGCCACACAAAATGAGTTCATCCAATTTGCCGGGAAAGTTATCGGCTCGTCTGCGCTCGGTGCCACAGGTCTTTTTGCTAGCAATCTGCCCGCCGCCTGCAGAGTTCCCATCAGCTGACTATGTGGCAGCACGTCTCCTGTCTCCCCGGCACGCCCAACAAATGGAGACGGAACTGGGTGCTGCACTAGTGCAGTCGAGAGAGCAGTACAGCCGGCAACCACAAAAACGGCGGTGGTAGAATCGGTAGCTGCCGGGTAACCAGGTGTGCAATGCACTGGAGGGACCTTGGCTGGTCTTAGTCCGGTGACTGTCGGGTGGTCTTATGACTCTTCCCGCACACCCCGGTGGTCTTGTGACTCTGCCCGCACACCCCGGTGGTCTTGTGACTCTGCCCGCACACCCCGGTGGTCTTGTGACTCTGCCCGCACACCCCGGTGGTCTTGTGACTCTGCCCGCACACCCCGGTGGTCTTGTGACTCTGCCCGCACACCCCGGTGGTCTTGTGACTCTGCCCGCACACCCCGTGTGCCGTCTTGTGACTCTGCCCGCACACCCCGGTGGTCTTGTGACTCTGCCCGCACTCCCCGGTGGTCTTGTGACTCTGCCTACACACCCCGGTGGTCTTGTGACTCTGCCCGCACACCCCGGTGGTCTTGTGACTCTGCCCGCACACCCCGGTGGTCTTGTGACTCTGCCCGCACTCCCGGTGATCTTATGACTATGCCCTCACCCCCCGGTGATCTTGTGACTCTGCCCGCACCAGCAGACTCGTCTGTGACCCTTTTACTGGAGCAGTGGTGGTCTGGCGACTCGGTTTGAATGAGGCGTGGTAAGACTGAGACTGGGCTGCTGGGGAGATAAGTAGCTCATGACATCCAAGCTTCGCTGATGAGACGATAAGGGGCAGGGCTGGAGGAAAACTTCGTAGGATGTTGTCACGAAAGCTGAGCCGAACACTAACTGGTACGAATGCATCGTGGCTTGAATTTGTGAGGTGGAATTTACACTAGTAGCTGTCTTTGAGTGTGCTTATCAATGGATAATTATGCTTATAGCTACCTGTCATACCTGGCAGTGGATTGGAAACCGGCGTCCGGGCATGTGGTGTTGAGGAGATTAGCCATGGTGGCACAATGGAATATTTAGTTTCTTTATAACTCAGGATTTGCCATTGATTTGGGGTGGCTAATCCTCTTTTGCTCGTCTTATGGTATTTCCTTTATAGGCTTAACCTAGATGGGACCTTGCAGCTCTTATTAAGCATTAACACTTGACGACTTCACGCATTGGCTTTAACTTCACCGCTCCGTAAACTTCACCAGAGGCAAATTCGATCGACACCAGCCCGATATGATAAGCATGCTCCAGTAGCACGTTGATGGACTGTTTGTTTTTAGAAACATTGCTTGCAACGGGTGGGCGACAAGACTCGCAGAGGCGGATGCTGAGTGGAGCGAGCTTCCTGGCAGTGGCATCAGCCACCGTCTGGGCATCGTCGGCCCTGACTGGTGTGCCCGGCGGAGTCCAGCTGGCCCGTACTTGGACTTCTTGCCGCTTTCCAACTGTTTGCACTACGGCCTGTCGATCAATGAGGTACATGGTAGTCCTTCAATAATGCTGTGATGAAATTGGTAATAAAAAAAAAAAAAAAAAAAAATTGGTAATCCCTAAGACCAGTCAAAATCTCTTTATTTCCCTTGACGTTTCGTTGCTTACGTGCGCTTATCACTCAGGGATGATTCGCCCTGGTTTGTGAAGCCGCGAAAGTGCCTAACGAGCCCATTGGCATTGAATGCGACAGATGATGTAGACGTGGATCAAGGCTATTTCATAAGGTAGGCCCACCAGACGCTCGCATAACCTTGGTCTGACCTTCAGACCAACAACTGGAGCCAGAGTAGTGACTGGACAGGTAATGTTAACGCTAGCATCATTTGCTTTAAAAAAAACAGCAATGTTCGTGGGAGCACATTCATTCTTTTGTGCTCTTGAATTATATTTCGCATAAAATTACAATAAATTGAAGTTTACAAAAATATAGGAACCTCAACCGATAATTTTGGCTAAAAACATAGCACAACGTTTTCATTTCCTGAAATAAAGCCCTGTTCACGGAACAGCGTCGCGAACCTGCGGTCGCGTGGACGTGGATTTGGTCGAACAGCTTGCTTACATTATCCTGTGACATCCGTAGCATGAATAGAGTGCTCCAGCTTCGATGTGTAGATTTCGGACTCAACGTTCAGACTCCACTGGTCGCATGGTTCTGCCATGGCGTAACTTTGCTGGTGGCAAAATGGCGCTTTAGCATGCAATTCGCAGTATGCACACGCTGCTTCACAATCCCCTTAGCTTCCCACCCCTTCATCACAGTCATGATTGTTGACTGGTAACCCAGATGGGTCACCAGTTGACCCGATGACGGGTTAACATTTGTTATCAGCCCATTTGTGCAGTATTTCATACGTGCGTTGTGGTAGACCGTGAAAGCAAGAGAGCAGAGCTGGCATGATGAGGTGTGAAGTGTACATTGATCGGACTATGTGGTGTAATGAGGTGTGAAGTGTACATTGATCGGACAATGTGGTGTGATGCAGTCCGAGGAGCAGAGCTGGCATGATGAGGTGTGAAGTGTACATTGATCGGACTGTGTGGTGTGATGCAGTTCGAGGTGTTGTCGTTTGGCGCAATAAACTGGTCATCCAGCTATATGGAAGACTCTCCTGGATTTTGGTGACATATTTTCACTTTTTTAACACTTTTCTCTCATATATTTTGTAACGTGCCTTGAAGTCGCATTCAGTCCTCCAGAGAACTGCAGGCGCACCAGCTTCAGGCTGCATGTGTAGCTGCCGTGTAGAAGAGAAGGTTTGTGTGTAACCATCAGCTGGTTTCTGCGCACACCGCCACGTTCTCGTATTTCACCCAACAGTTGAGTGAAGGTGACGGTCATGTGAAAGTGATGGCCATTCGGTGCCCGGTGATCATTTGTCCGGCCTGACTGTATCGGTGTCGAGACGAGCCGAGTTCAGAACCGCCGGCAAACCCACACCTACCAGGCGGCAAAAAATGCCGGCAAATCTGTCAGCCAGCTGACAAAAAGCGAGCGCCACAAAAAGCGAAATAGGATCCGAGCAGTTCGCCGGGCGACGCATCCTTTATTTATCGTATTTTTTCCCCCGCATGCCCTATGAAAAAGCCACTCCAGACCCCATATATTACCGGGTGGATAATTGGAAACCGTCGGTGACCGGCGGTGGACGGGGCGTTCACCAGCCAGAGCAGCGTCTCGCCACGTATTGCGTCCCTCACAGAATGCGCACGCGTTGACCCGCAGCTTTGCTGGCTGTCTGGTGTAGTTGAGACCGTCACACCAGTGCCGGTGAGCGGACAGCTGTTCCACAACTGCTTCTCTGTCGGTCACGATCGAGTCGAGGTGACCGGGCTGTCATGGTTATGCAAGTCAGCACCAGTTCTCCGGAGGCTTTTTTGATAATGCGTCACTTCGTTAGTACTGATGGACGCTGGATCAGTGAAGTATTACTTGCGGCTACATTCTGGGTGGGAATCAAACCATCCAATCATCCAATAGTGGTATCAAAAGCATGAGCAAGATGTTGGCAAGAGTTGCTTAACTATGGAATTGTGAGTGGGGAAGAGGTGGATACATTATTACGAGTCTCCTTATGTTTTTTTTCTGTGATAGCCATCGCACGCCTGGCGCAATCTCGCTCCAATTTCGCATACCTTCTGACAATTGAACAGAAGAAATTATATTGTTCCAATTGTTGTCTTTGAACTCAGGGTTACCGAGTTAGAAGAGATGAGATTCAGGTCACTGGTTTCGAGGTATCATGTTAGGGTACTTGTTCAAGCGCTATAAAAATGGGATTTCCAAGATACCGAGACGATTTACATATCGATGCGTAAATATTTGTCCAACGCAAATAAAAATATAGCTTACGTAACGTCACATCAGGTCACGACGTCGGGTTAAGCCAAAAACTTGTTTGTTGTTTCCATGTTCCGAGTTTCTAGACGAACAATTATGGCGCAAAAACCATACTATGCTTGATAGAGCGCATTTTTTTTAGTGTGCAAAGCTTCACATCGCCATATCTGGTCAATTCACGCAGGCGTGAACAGAAATGTGTACCGGTACCCGCCTCCGCAGAAGGTAGATTGTCAAAATGGGATTGCCATATATATATATATGTATATATATATATATATATATATATATATATATATATATATATATATATATATATATATATATATATATATATATATATACACATATATATGTATATATATTTATATATATATATATATATATATATATATATATATATATATATAAACTAAAACCTGTTCAACCTGATTTTTGGACATTGACTTTCAGTGACTATAGGTGGTCAAAAGTGGCGGAGTTGATAAGACATGGCGGTATTTCTGAAACTAGTGGAAAACGAGGGTGCGGTTTGTAGCTGGTTAGGAATCAGTTGGTCGTTCCGTAACATGCGCTCGCCATGTGAGTATTACAAGCTGAAGTGTTCATCGTCAGGTGGGAGCTTGTTCCACACTGATGATTTAATCCCTGAAGTTACATCCTTGTTGGTCGGAATGCTATCTTACCAGCACCACCTCAGAGGTGGTTATTTCACATGGGAGGAATTTGTTTTGGAAACGACTGTATGCTTTGCTCCTTTAGACCTTATTGATTCGTATATAGTAAGCTAACTATAACACTATAATTGTGCAGGCCGTGCAATGCTCATTCACAACACGTTGGTCATCATAACACTAATCCTTGCATTGAATAGTAACTTGATGCATGCCATGCTACCAGCGTGTGCATGGTGTATTAAGGCATGACCAGTCGATTTCGTTTACAGTGTAGGAAGGTTAATAACCTTGTCAAGGTCACCGGTAAAAGTATCATGTGCTGTAATGAAACGCTGTGCGGTGGAAGGATTATCGCGAAAGCACCGATATTATCGCCGCTCTGGAGAGTGAGGCTGGCTGCTTTCTGGCTCGCAGCAATCACGATCACGATGCTGGGTCCGTCTGACCTCTCGGCCAGAACGTCACCAGGACACTACGATTTGGTCCACCAGACCAGCATACTGTCAGTATCTCGACAGCATCACACGCATACAGTATCATGCGCCAGGATCAGCCAGGCTACCAGCCGGCGCCAACATCGGACGGCAAATGGGACGGCCGTACTGAGGCAGTATGGATCCGGTTGGCCGGCGGGGCCGCCGAACGCCGCGCGACACCTCCACGGCGCACCACAACACACACCGCTCCGCAAAAGCCTCCGCTGTAGGCGTGGTCGCGAGCTCTTTTTGCCAGTACTGTGGGTTGCCACTGCGATAGTTTTTACGCCGAGAAAATGGAACCCCTAAAAACGACGAATGCTTCGCGCACCCTGCGAAGAAATTGATCCTATTATACAACTTAGATGTTTATTGCCAATTATCGCGGGACCTATGGCAAAAAGATTGGCTGTAGCTTATGTTGGCAGTTGGACGTAACTGCGCTTTCCGAGGTCAGTGCTGGCTTAATGGAACTGGACCAGATCTTTGGTGAGGGAGATAGGACCAGCGTCTCCAGATGGCAGCAGCCAGGGCCAGCAGCTGAGGCTGGAATCAACCGTAGTCCCGGCGATTGGAAGATAAAGCAAGGTGTTCGATTATTGGATCAGCATCAGGAGTTGGAGCCGGGGTTCGTTGGGCGCATGCTGGTGTCGAACCATTCCTGGCAACCGAGCCAGAGGAGTCGGCCAGATCTCAGCACAAAACAAGACGAGGGGTAGGGCTGCGACCAACGAGGTGGAACATCTTTCAGGCTTCATGTAATCTGCCACGTACTGGGAACACAAACTTCCACGTACTACGTGTTGGCTGTGGCTATGTTGTTTTATACAGCTAATGCCATTTTAAGAATAGGTGACTAAAATATGTCAACGGCAGCAAACTCCAGCTATGCCCGCCTGTATGTTCCACAAGCGATGGAACTGAGAGCACGTCAGTGGCCCTGCTACTGGTGAGAATTGTCAGTGGCACTGCTACTGGTGAGAATTGTCAGTGGCACTGCTACTGGTGAGAATTGTCAGTGGCCCTGCTACTGGTGAGAATTGTCAGTGGCACTGGCAGTGTCAGTGTCAGTGTCACTGCCGACTGGTGAGAATTGTCAGTGGCACTGGCAGTGTCAGTGTCAGTGTCAGTGTCAGTGGCCCTGCTACTGGTGAGAATTGTCAGTGGCACTGGCAGTGTCAGTGTCAGTATCAGTGTCAGTGGCACTGCCGACTAGTGAGAATTGTCAGTGGCACTGGCAGTGTCAGTGTCAGTGGCAATGTCAGTGGCAATGTCAGTGGCACTGCCGACTGGTGAGAATTGTCAGTGGCACTGGCAGTGTCAGTGTCAGTAGCAATGTCAGTGGCACTGCCGACTAGTGAGAAGTGTCAGTGGCACTGGCAGTGTCAGTGTCAGTGGCAATGTCAGTGGCAATGTCAGTGGCACTGCCGACTAGTGAGAATTGTCAGTGGCACTGGCAGTGTCAGTGTCAGTGGCAATGTCAGTGGCAATGTCAGTGGCACTGCCGACTGGTGAGAATTGTCGGTGGCACTGGCAGTGTCAGTGTCAGTGGCAATGTCAGTGGCACTGCCGACTGGTGATAATTGCGCCCAAACTGAAACGATTGGACACAATGCGGCTTGGAATCAATGCACTTGCAAAAATTGGATACATTGCACTTTGGTACCAATGCACCTGTAACGTTCCTTGCTCTGGAGCAACAACACACCGACGCCATTACATGGTCTACAAAGAGTGTTGTTCAACATAAGTCCAGTGTTGGCTAAATGGAATCTTAGGTAGTTAAGTTGCTGAATGATGTAGCGAAATTGCTCTTCAGCGTCGCTTGAAAAGGCTCCGAGTGCGGTGCTGACAGCAGACATTCCTTACAGAATCAACAAGCAAATGCACCTATCTTCCGCTGCCGCTATAGCCCAGTCACCTGCTCCTACATACCCGACAAGCCCGGCCACGCATCCATACATACCCGGCAAGCCGGCCAAGCATCCCTACATGCCCGACATGTCTAGTCACGAATCCCTACATGCCCGACATGTCTGGTTACGCATCCCTACTTACCCGACAAGCCCGGCCACGCATCCCTACATACCCGACAAGCCCGGCCACGCATCCCTACATACCCGACATGTCTGGTTATGCATCCATACATACCAGATTCGTTCGGTCACGTACCCCTACATGCTCGACAAGCCCGGCCATATGTCACTACATACCCGATACATTCTGTCACGTACCAATACATATGCATACCCCATACCCGACAAGCCCGGTCTAGTATCCCTACATACCCAATAAGCTTGGTCACGTAGCCCTACATACTTGTTTAGCCCGGTCACGTACCCCTACACACCCCATGCTTTCGGTCACGTGCCTCTACATATAACCCGATAAGTCTGGTCACATGCCTATGCATGCCTGTTAAGCCCGGCACGTGCCCATATATAGCCGATTAGATGGCAGTTGGAGTTGTAGTGAGCTGTTTAGCTGTTTTTTTTTTAATAGTTACGAGTAGCTATCTTCACTGGCCAGATCCCAGCACTGTTACAACAGCCAGCATCAGTGGCTATATCAGCATATATGGCTATAGGGGGAATCGTATTTCACCAATTAAGTGGTATGTTTCCAGATCGGA
The DNA here is from genome assembly GCA_034440615.1 of Ashinkailepas kermadecensis. NCBI lineage: Eukaryota > Metazoa > Arthropoda > Thecostraca > Neolepadidae > Ashinkailepas > Ashinkailepas kermadecensis. The sequence goes on along the minus strand of JAOTOM010005142.1, from coordinate 315,878 downwards.
ATATATGTAGTATGGTGACCTCCGCACCCGTCTCTTTTAGCCACTGTTTTTGGGAGCAATGCCGTACCGGTGACTAGATAGCTATTATCATGTCATCTCCTACTTGCCTCCCCCTCCCCCACCGCCCTTCCCCCCCCCCCCCATCGAGGCAGGACCTACAAGGCAAAATAAAAAAACTGCCGACTGCGTGACACGATATCTAAACCGGATAATCTCAAGTCGACACTTCAGATATCATTCTGCAGTCTGAAAGCATCCAGGACATTGCTGTATTGTCTCTTGTGTAATGGTTAAAGAAATAGACAAATGTGTGGTGTGTGTGGTCGAATGATCAAACAACCTGACTCGTCCTATGGCGGGAGCAATGTTGGAGTCGCGAGTTCTTATCCAAGCGTCTCTCTGACCATTCACGACAGACACACATCACCAGGACACCGATAAGCCTGGTTTTGGTATTAACAGGTCCAAAAATTAATCTTTAGATTTCGGACGGGTCAGATGCGATTTTGAATTACCTCTGTGTACAATGCAATAACGTCAGCTCTCCTCGCAGGTATTTCTGTTAAACGTACACTAGCTGATTGCAAACCTCGTGTCCTTAGCATTGTGAAGGCGCTATTCATTCTCCTCAAGATAATCACATGAGTGCTCCAGAAGTGTGCGTTGATTCGCGTGTGAGGAGATCACGATTCCAGTGGGATGCTGACAAAGTGCATGTCGTGTGGTGTAAATGGGAAGACATTTTGCTGGTGCGTTCAGTATGAATTTTAATATAAATCATACGAAATAGCCAGGGGTGTTGCTGCACACCGTACCAGCACCACCACATGAGTATTGTCAGTTTCGAAACCGCGTCGGTATCAATGGCCTTGAGACCTTGATCGATGACCTTGCACGGACGTGCCAGCTATTTTCACCCACTTTTTTCCGATGAATAATACATATTCTTTGTGATCCGTGTACGGAGAAATAACTCGTCGCATGCAACATCCTTAACTTGTTGGTGAAAGTTTTGATTTTTGTGAATTTCAACCGCCCATTCAAAGGGGAGTGGGTTTCAATTGAATTCAACAGCCGATTATGGGTGTAGCGGACGCCACAGCGACCCGCATTAAAATCAGATATTTATTTGGTTCAATATCTAGTAGAAACCATTTTCAACACCAATAATTAGTTAATAAGTACAAATGTTTTTGCTTATCTTGGATCGTTGGCCCTTTGCTTCGCAACGGTAGCTTGGAAGCAACAATAAGAAGAATGTATGGTACCAACCATCGAAGAACGGCACGGGTTACGCACCACCGCATGACACATCTGATGGAGCATTTCTTGCCGACCTCAAGTGTATTAAACACTTAAGGATGTCACGTCAGATCACTTAGGTATGACGTCGAAATACGGAACATGCCAGGGTGTTCTTCTCCGAAACCGCGAATAATCGGTGATAGGTTCCACTTCTTGCCCCCAAATGGTCTCTGTTGGAGGTAGTAGGATGATTGCTACCCAAGCTAGCCTGTTTCAGTTGGTTCGTGAGACTTCCAAGGTTAGTCTAGGTCATACACTCAACTTGCCCTACGATGACCTTATTCGGGTTAGATGTCACTGAGGGACTAATTTTGACGCAGACGCATTCTGGTGTCCATTTTTACCCATCAACACGAGAAAGTAGGATGTCCAGCACTATCCCGGGGTTCCAAAACGCCTTCAGCATTTCAATTGCAGGTGTCTCATAACCTATGGGTTGAAATATATGAAGCTACACACCGTTAGTATCCCAAGGTATCGAGGATTGAAATGTTGAAGACGTGAAGCGCGTCTCGGTTTCTGTGTTTACGCCGAGAACGAAGAAGAGTGAAACTTTTCGATTTCGCGAAACATTGAACTTCACACTGGCCTGGGATGCCAACCAGTAACGCGAAGCATTATAGACATCAGGCATCAATGGCCGGACCTCGTCCTGTGTGTCACACCGGTTTGTTCCCTGTTGCTAGCGCTCTTCATTTGGAAGTTCCATCGGTTCGCAACAACCCTCTGCATTGAGGAATGTGGTGCGATTTCGTCTACGGGCAAGGACTAAAAGCAAGGACGAAGCCCGCCGAGTCTACTCCCGTGTTTGCATTGCATGAGTTTGCATCAGCACCTCCATCAGGGCCGACCCGACCCGACCCGACCCGACCCGACCCGACCCGACCCGACCCGACCCGACCCGACCCGACCCGACCCGATCCGACCCGATCCGACCCGACCCGACCAGATCCGACCAGGTCCGACACGACCTGATCCGGCCCGACCCGACCCGACCTGACCCGACCCGACCTGACCTGACCTGACCTGACCTGACCTGACCTGACCTGACCTGACCTGATCTGACCTGACCCGATCTGACTTGAGCAGGCCCGACCCGGCGCGATTCGAGCGTCACACTGAAACCCGATCACATGATTTGCTACAGCGTTTCAAGTTCTGCCTTTGTCATTCATAGCAAGATCCACGGCATAAATTGTTCAATTTTTCGCCTTTCAACCAATATTTCCTGTGAATTTGCAACATTTGTTGTTTAAATGACTGGTTTGTGGCCTCCCGTTTGCTGTCGGGTCACTGTAGGTGGCGTACCGCGCCACGAGCGCCATCTATTCTGACCGTGACCGCACCACCACCGTCAGCTGACGACGTCGGTATGATGCCATGTCTGTAGCCATTCAGGCCGCCTGCTACCCTTGCTTGTCCAACGCCCTCAGTGATGCCTCATGTTGGTAGAGCTAATGCGTCTGCATGATATGCAAAGCTAACATGCTCCCAAAATATTTGCAACATGTTGTCTACCCTTTAACGCGGTACGCTTTGAATATGCATCGAAAATGTCATATATGTGTCTATGAACGTTCATAACAAGGAGAAACAGTTACTTGGGCTCACTGTTGATTGTTTCTCATTGCGTTAATGATAAGTGGTACTGTTATGCATGCGTATGTGCATGTTCGCGTATTTTTGCATGCATGTGCGTGTGCGTGTGTGCATGTGTGTGTGTGTGTGTGTGTGTGTGTGTGTGTGTGTGTGTGTGTGTGTGTGTGTGTGCGCACGAGTTTGCCTGTGAAATCTGAATATTCTAGATGCTTCCGTCGCCTCCTAGCAATATTCATGAGCGCTGGGCAGCATTCAATTATGTGTGCACTTTTTTGGCAGGGGTGGGCTTGGCAGAGAGCACACCCACCCATGAATTACCCGAGGTGCAGATGGGACGTCGCCACACTAAATCACGTGCTGGGTAGTTGAGATCGCTCCAGGAATGACCAGCAATGGGAGTTGCAGATTTGCAGAGCGCCAAATCACAGGCATGGGTTATTGCTGTTCATTCTGACAAATGCTGCATACCCGGGT